>OX371179.1:34723434-35323434 GCA_947310635.1 Leptodirus hochenwartii | reverse complement strand
ATTTGCCGTGATTGTAGGAATAAAAAAAAATAGTAGCTTTATAACAACGCAAATTCTTAACAAGTCCTTAAATGTATGTTTATTATGAACTAAATCACAAAAAAAGAGTTTTCAAAGGATATTTCATTTTTCTATATTGCTATAGATATAGTAAGTTAATTTTTTGGAAACGAATAAAGCTAAAGAAACGGAAACAACATGTAAATTACATCTCTGGATGTTTTAACGTAAACTAATAAAGAAGCCAATAATTTCAGACATGGAAATTAACATTGGGATTTGATAGCGTGAGCGGTTGCAGCACCCTGTATATATTGTTAATTTTAAAATCGAAAGCCAATTGATGAAAGGGGTGCACAAGTGTAAAAGATCTACGCCATTATTATTAATTCCTGATTTATTCTACAACAGATTTGTCACTGATATTGCCAGGAGGAGGATAAAGGCACGGCATGTTACATGTTACGTTCCGAATACATTGATGATTTTATTAGAACGTGACCGTGCTCATTTAGTTTTTATATAAAACATGCAACCCTAGCTACGTGAAACGGATTACTTTATTATAATTATTTGTAATCTAAACATATATTTACTGACGAAACAAAATGTAACCCGCAAGATTGATTTAATTCACCTGAAAAACGTTATTATGATCATATATATAGGCTACGGAACTTTTTTGAAGACGTTTGAATATAATGACAGTCAGCCATGACTGTCAACGTGCCAAACCAAACATCACTTTGACATGACATATTTATTTATTTTATTTTTAATAAACTCTTATATTAATCTACTGTCCTATTTATGTTCCGACATTCAAAAGTTAAGAAAATATCACTCTTTTAGAATTTGGCAGTGTTCAAATTCAGTTCGAAATTTATTGCACATTTTATATATAAGTTCTTTGAGCGTACATATTTTCCTAGTACAAGCAAATCTTTATAGATGTCGCCCAAAAAATAACTGATTTAGTTACCAAATCGTGGCTTACGTAAACGATAAAATAATCCCATATTTAAAAGACTCAATTCTGTATGATATTAATTAAGCTAACGAAAGAAAAAAATATTTTCAAGTTACTGAAAAATAGATTATATATATTGACGCAGATGATAGTTTATTTGAACTACGTTTGACGTATATAGCAGTCGACAATTGATCTGAACTAATTTTGACGTGGTTGTCAGTTAATTGTATATAATTAAGTGTTTTATATAGATATATAATTTTAGAAAGGAAATTGAAGAAAAAACGTTTGAATGCCGAATAGAGACTTAATATTGTATAAACGTTCACAGATCCAGTATATATAGTTTTGAAGGAAAACTGTACCTTATTAATATTGTTAGTAGATATGGTAGTTCGTACCTATAGCATTTTCAGATTGAGAGGAAACTGTAGCAATAAAGTCAATTTAAATTTAGTGATAATTCGCGCAAGTTTTCAATTAATCTTTTATTGGATTTCTTAATATTGAAGATGAATTTTACAGTAATCCCAAGTCTGATAGTTGTGCGACGGTAGAAGATGAAGGCTTAGCTTTCGAAATACGCATCTAACCTACAAATGCATTGAGTTACGGTATTTGGACGACAAAGACATTGTTTGTAACTTATGAACTGCGTAGCTATTTTAGATAGTTGAAAAGCAATTTATATACATGTGAGGTCATACGATGACAGAACTATAACCATCGGGGTTGGCCCGATGCCTCTCTCGGGGGGGTTGTTAACAGTTCGACACCGTATCAAATATCGAACTTCCGTATGAAGTCTCCGCTATATTACGCAACAACAAACTATTAACGCATTGTAGACTCTGATCGAAATCCTACTTCCCTCAGAAGCTGATCTACGTAACCCTAACACGGTATTTAGTATGTAGTTTGTTTTAAACTTGCATGGCAAGTTTCCAACATTGGAGCATCTTCGGAGACATTATATGCGTGCTTGTTGACACCGTGACATTACACGATTTCAAATTGCTCTAATAACACAGCTGTTTGGGTTAAACTGCTAGCTGATATTGTATAGGAAATCATCACTTAAAAGCACGCGTAAAACTGACACATAAATGTGTCAACGCATATAACCGAAGCGTATAAAATACAAAGCAATAATCAAAAGATATTTTCGTTTTTTTCAACATATTTAGAATAGGTAATATACTGAATTATAGACTATTATATCAGTTCTTTAAAAACATCCTGTGAACGATTCAGTATATATTTGTAATAATATTTGTCGTAATATTAATTTAGCTCTATTTAAATCCTCCGTCAATATTAATATGTAAACAAACAATTGTCAAAATATGTCAATAGATAGTTAGTTAAAGAGTCCGCAATCCTAAAGATTGGTTGGAAACAGCACGCCATGCCGATCTATCCTGAGCTAATCCCTTCATCTCCCTATAGCTATTCATCTCAACGTCTTCAACTATCTGACTCACATACTCCAATCTAGGCCTACCTACCCCTCTCTTTCCCTCCACTCTACCTTCTATGATCAATTGCATAATCCCCCCATGCCTAAGAATATGCCCTACTAATCTGTCTCTCCTACGTTGTAACACTCTCCAAATACTTCTCTTCTCCCCTACTAACTCTAGTACAGCTTCATTTGTTACTTTATCTTCCCAACCAATCCTCATCATCCTCCTATAACACCACATTTCAAGTGCTTCTAATCTACGCTTCTTTTCCTTTCCTATAGTCCACGCCTCACACCCGTACAGTGCTACACTCCAAACATATACCTTCAGTAATCTTTTTCTAATACCCAAGTCAATATTTGATCTTAAAATCTGTTCTTTTTCTACGAATGCCTTCCTACCCTGTGCTATCCTACACTTTATATCTACCTTGCTTCGATTATCTTTTGTGATTCTACTGCCTAAATAACAAAAATCTGACACTTCTTCGATTCTATTATCTCCTATTGTGATCCTCATTTTTCTACTGCATTCCTTTTTGTCACACCTCATCACTTTAGTTTTACCTATATTTATTTTCATGTTAAAATCCCTAGTCAATACTGCCTGCATACCATTCAATACCCTTTCTAATTTCTTTTCGCTTTCTTCCAATATAGCTATATCGTCGGCGAATCTCAGCATATATATTTTCTCTCCCTGTACATTCACACCTACACTATACTCTTCTTTTACTTTGTTTATTGCATCTTCTATATATAGATTAAATAATAACGGTGAGAGTGTACATCCCTGCCGAACTCCCTTCCCTATTTTTGCTACCTCTTCTTCCCCCTCAATTCTAACTAAGGCAGTTTGGTGTTTATATAAATTAAAAATTATTCTCCTATCCTTATAATCTATACCCGTTTCTTTTAAAATTCTAAACATTATGTCCCAATCTACATTGTCAAATGCCTTTTCTAAGTCTACAAAAGCTATGCAAGTTACCTTTCCTACCCTATTTCTTTTTTCTACTACCGTTCTTAGTGCTAGAATCGCCTCCCTCGTCCCTCTGTTTTTCCTAAAACCAAACTGATCTTCTCCTAGCCTTTCCTCTACTTTATTTTCTAATCTCCTATAAATAATCTTTAACAATATCTTCGATGCATGTGATAGTAGGCTAATGGTCCTATAGTTCTCACACAAATTAGCTCCTATTTTCTTTGGCATTGTTACTATTCTACTACGCTGAAAATCCTGTGGTACTTCTCCCTTCTCATATATTTTACAAACTAACCTGTATAATCGCTCCTGCATTTTTTCCCCTGCGTGTTTTATTAATTCGGCTGGTATCATATCAATCCCCGCTGCTTTGTTATTCCGTAAATCATTTAATGCTCTATGAAACTCTGACCTAAGTATGCTAGGACCTAAGTCATCCTCATCTATCTGTTCCACATTTTCTAGCTCCTCCATGTCCTGCCTACCTTTATATAAATCTTCAAGATACTCCTTCCATCTTCTAGCTTTTTCCTTATTTTCTGTGAGTTCCTTACCCTGCTTATCACATATAATGTTACCCTTTGGTTTTACTTTAGAAAAATGTGACTTAATTTTCCTGTAGCCCAAATCTACTTTACCTCTTCTCATATCCTCCTCAATATCCTCACAATTTCCTTTTATCCACTCTTCTTTCGCTAGCTTGCATTTCCTATTAATTAAGTTCCTTAGTTCCTTATATTTTTTCTGTCCTGCTTCTGTGTTTCCAATTTTAATTTTAATATCAATAGATAAAGACAATTTAATTAAAATAAATGTTTCATTGGTCAATAACGTTGGTTGCTGTGCCAAAGTCGGCCATCATGGATTTTACGTATCTTAGCAACAACACGTCAAATTGACGTTTTCAAAGTTAAAACGATATAGTTAAATGTAAATAACTTTATCATCAAAAATGAGTAAATAATAGTGTATAAAGAACGAATTTCATAAGGCAGGTTTTATTGCACGAGTTCAAGTTTAGAAAACGAGGTGCTACGCATCGAGTTTTCTAAAGAACGAGTGTTATAAATGACTTATGAAATGAGTTTTTTATACTATTTTTTCTAATTTTATGCCCTTTTTAAATAAAAAATCGAAATTTCAAAATTTATGGAATTGTTTGACTGATGGTAGTAGCTATTGACACATTTGAAATATTTGAAATAAATTGTTAAATAAATTAAAATTAAACTATTTGTTGCTTTCTTTTGTAGTTTGACGTTTGATAACTGGCAAGCAGAGCTACCAACTTTGAAACAGTAAATTGCACTATGCTATAAGAGAACTCAAATTCGCTCTAAACGAATTTAAACTAAACCCATTTCTTCATTTAGGTTCGTTAAAAGCTCTATTAGAAACGCAAATTAGAAAAAATATATAATGAACTATAAATTTCATTAATTTCCTCTGAAATAAATCCGTAAAAGGAAGGGCAATATAAGATATCAAGTAAATTGTAGGTATTTAAACACTGATTTTTTAAACAAAAAATATTATCGAAAAATATATATTTAAAAATATTGCTTTAATATTTTATTATTTTAAAACCATATAAACTGCCTTAGTTAGAATTGAGGGGGAAGAAGAGGTAGCAAAAATAAGGAAGGGAGTTCGGCAGGGATGTACACTCTCACCGTTATTATTTAATCTATATATAGAAGATGCAATAAACAAAGTAAAAGAAGAGTATAGTGTAGGTGTGAATGTACAGGGAGAGAAAATATATATGCTGAGATTCGCCGACGATATAGCTATATTGGAAGAAAGCGAAAAGAAATTAGAAAGGGTATTGAATGGTATGCAGGTAGTATTGACTAGGGATTTTAACATGAAAATAAATATAGGTAAAACTAAAGTGATGAGGTGTGACAAAAAGGAATGCAGTAGAAAAATGAGGATCACAATAGGAGATAATAGAATCGAAGAAGTGTCAGATTTTTGTTATTTAGGCAGTAGAATCACAAAAGATAATCGAAGCAAGGTAGATATAAAGTGTAGGATAGCACAGGGTAGGAAGGCATTCGTAGAAAAAGAACAGATTTTAAGATCAAATATTGACTTGGGTATTAGAAAAAGATTACTGAAGGTATATGTTTGGAGTGTAGCACTGTACGGGTGTGAGGCGTGGACTATAGGAAAGGAAGAGAAGCGTAGATTACAAGCATTCGAAATGTGGTGTTATAGGAGGATGATGAGGATTGGTTGGGAAGATAAAGTAACAAATGAAGCTGTACTAGAGTTAGTAGGGGAGAAGAGAAGTATTTGGAGAGTGTTACAGCGTAGGAGAGACAGATTAGTAGGGCATATTCTTAGGCATGGGGGGATTATGCAATTGATCATAGAAGGTAGAGTGTTGGGAAAGAGAGGGGTAGGTAGACCTAGATTGGAGTATGTGACTCAGATAGTTGAAGACGTTGAGATGAATTGCTATAGGGAGATGAAGGGATTAGCTCAGGATAGATCGGCATGGCGTGCTGTTTCCAACCAATCTTTAGGATTGCGGACTCTCTAACTAATAAACATCAAACTACTTTCGTTAGAAGTAGCAAGAATGTGAAGCGGAGTCAGGCAGGGATGTACACTTTCGCCGTTATTATTTAATCTATATATAAGATGCAATAAATAAGGATAAAGAGAGTATATTGTATGTGTGAACATTCGGGGTGGAGAAATAAATATATTGATGCTAGTTACCTTAGAAGAAGAGGGATTAAAATTTGAAAATAAATACAAATGAAAGTAATATGATGAGGTGTGGCCAGGAAGGAAAGCAGAAGAAATATGAAGGTTAGAAAAAGAGAAAATCGGACTTCTGTTACGTAGGAAGTAAGTTTAGTTTAGGAAGTAGAAAAGGAACAAAATTTTGAACTCAAATATTGACTTGGGTATTAGAAAAAGATTGCTAAAAGCATTTGGAATGTGGTGATATAGGATGATGATGAGGATTGGTTGGGCAGATAACAAAAGTGACAAATGAAGCGGTGTTAGAGTTAGTATGGGAAGAAGAAAAGTATTTGGAAGGTATTACAGATTATGGGTTAAAATAGACTTGTAGGTTATATTCTAAGACATGGAAGTATTATACAATTGGTTATAGAAGGTAAAGTAGAGGGAAAGGAAGGACTCACTCCTCCTTTGATTAGAGTACGTGAGTTAGATAGTGCAAGGCTTATGGATGAAGGAAATAAAGCTATGAGGAAATGAAAGAGTTGGGTCAAGAGTGGCGTGTTGTTTCTAAAAGATGATTAACTTTTAATAATATCAATGCAATATATGAAGATACTTTTAAAGAGATTTCTTTGAAAGATAAAGATAAGTCGAATCTGTTTTTTTTGCGAGAGCGATAATAAAACTGATTATTTTATCCATAAACGTTGTATGTTCTGAAAAGAATCTGAATTTCGCTAACAGTGGTGAAACTCTTAACTTTGTACACTTTGTCCATTATTTCAAAATCTGAACTGTAAAACAAGACGTTTGTTTTTGAAATGGGCCACTTTACGGGGGAGGACCGTCAGTATGCCCATTTCGGAGTAGAAAATAGTGGAGCGCCCCAGCAGTGACTGATGTTCCCTGCGATTCCACGCACTCTTCGGATACGGGATGGGGTGCGCGTCTAATAGCCAGAGAGCCGTATAATCGGATCGCGAGCGGATTATTCGGCTTAACTCGGGCGTGATTAATCGATTCATATACGGTATAAGACGTATTATAGAATCCTGGGTGTTGTTATCAATGTTCATCTTATAAAGTGAACGCTGAACAGGTGGGTGTTCGAACAGAGAAGAGAAGACTAAGGGTTGTTTGGAAAGAATGAAGCTGTTTGTAATTTTGTAAATGGAAGTAAAAGACATAATTATATTCGTACAGTTGATTTAAAATAGTCGGACTTTCTCAAAATGATATGATCCAGATTACTACTATGATGTCTTCTTTACGTCACAATGATTTTTTAAATATATTTACGCAACAAGTTGCAAAATAGAATGAAGTATTTTACTTGCACGATCCATTCAAACCGTAGAAAGAAGAGCAAGAAGAAAATATGAAAAATAATCGATAGACAGTGAACCAAACAGCTAATTATGACTGATTTGGAGGAAAATTCAAATTTTAGGAGTGCAGCGAAAATTCGAAAAAAACTTCTCTTCTAACTTAGTAGAATCCTAAATCACACTTTGAAGCAAGACTCGAGAAAACTATAGATTTGTGAAAATCACAGAAAATTTATTACTAAATAATTGCAATAAATTGAAAATAAAATAATCATTGCAAAGGAAATTATAGCCTATGAAATGCAGATTTTCTGTAAAGAGATGTCTTTCATTTATTCCCAATATATTCGAATATTTTTTGGAAAATTCGAATTGGAAAATTCTAGTTTGTGACCACAAGTTGACCACAAGCTTCTTATTGTTATAATTATGTTATAAGTATTTGTAGTTAATAAAAAGATTAATATAATATTATTTTCTATAATATTTTTAAGGCAATAGTGTCTTAATAGTTAAAAAAAAACCTATTTCTACTAAAACTATAATATTAATCGTATATTAATTCTATATAAAGAAATATTTTTAGTGAAGTTATTTGATGACTATATAGTGAGAAATCATTTAAAATCCTTTTTAATTTTACGATAAAATTGGAAATGGAATTTCGATTTAATGAATTAAATTTTGGACGTATTGATTGCTAATAAACACATAAAATACGATAAAGCAAGACGCTCGCAGGATTAATTTTTGAATTTTTCTTGGGCATCCAAGAAACGATTGGATTTTTTTTGCCTTTGTGATGATAAAAATGAAATTTAAATATAATTAATTAGGAAAGAGTAAATTTTGTCACTCACTCATTTCAGCTGCTGGATTGGGCTTACTTTGCGGCATGTGCTGTCGCCCAATTAGTGATCGCTTTCTTCTGCGCGTTACGGACATTTCCTATCACGAACGATGTCTTCAGTGCTCCATATGCGGGGACCGATTACACCAAACTTGTTTCGTTCGCGACTCCAAATTGTTATGCAGATTGGACTACGATAGGTATGTAAAAGTACCTGAAAATAATACAATCTTTGTTTTACAGAAATTAATGTTTATACATTCGCAAGTAGATTTATCTGAAGAGAAAAAAAAGGCCAAGTAATATTTACATCCCTTCACATCTGCAGGTGTATGTAAAAAGATTGCAATATATGAACAAGAATCAATATCTTCAGTTGAATGTTTATTTTTATACGAGTACGAGTTGTATATGAGAATACCACAAAAGGTATAGAAGTACAATTGCTTGATGTTGGAAACATATTGTCGGAGGGTGCGAAGGCAATATGCTATTGGGGCAGAGCCCCTTTTAATATCACACAGCAGCCCCGTTCGTAATCCACGGAACATATATACATCCGATAGCTACAGTAACGGATTTAAGAAATTCAACAAATTGCATTTGATTCGAACAAATATGAATTAAACGCAGTATGAAGAGTTCAAAAAGAGCATTTGTTTTGTGAAATCGCCAAGGCATTTGCAGAATTTTAAATTTTAATATTTTAAGGACTCGTTATAATTAAATTATATCATAATAAAGTGAAAAATGAAAACGTATCAGATAGGGAATGGGATGCATTTGGAAGATGTTAAATATTTTCAATTTTTTTTTTTTTCAAAATGCGTTTTGAACACATATATTTGGAAATGTAATTTAAATGATTCCGAATCTGTATACTTAGTACTTTATAATATATTCGTCGGTTTCGACTAACGTGTGGGCTCCGTCATTTATTGAGATATATTGGGATCAGATATTACATCTCCCTTCTTCCATATGCATCGCATAGGCCCATATATAATTTAATTCTTAAGGATATTGTTATAGGACAAGTATTTCACTACAGATATATAATTTAATAGAATCATTTCTTATAGAAATTATAAAAATATTATAATTACGGCTGTATAGAAAGAATATCGGTCGGACGTTATTTGACTAATTTATAGTTCTCAAAATGTATTATATTTGAAATGTATTTTAAAGGTGATACCTTTCTGCCATTCCTTTGGTTTGCAGTCAGTTGTGCTAACCTGCTAATCAACCTATTTACCCCTTTCTTTCCCTCTACTCTATCTTCTATAACAATACCCCCATGTCTAAGGATGTGACCATCTAGTCTATCTCCTACGATGTAAAATATATCAAATACATGTCTTCTCTACTAAATCTAGTAAGGCTTCATTTGCGACTTTATCTGCCCAACCAATCCTCATCATCATTCACCTTGCGAATGCTTCTATTCTACTTTTATATTTCTTTTCTATTAACGACACATCTTTTAATATGCTTTTAGTAATCTATTCCTAATACCTAAGTCGATATTGGACTTGAAAATTTCTTCATTTTCTACTATGCCTTCCTACCTTTTGCAATATTATTTGATTATTTGATTATCCTTTGTCATTCTACGTTCTAAATAACAAAAAACTGACAATTCTTCTATTCTATCATCTCCTATTCCAACCTTTCTTTTGTTTTCCTTCCTCATCATTTTGTTTTGACTTGTATTTATTTTCATTTTATAATTCCTGGTCATTACTTCCTGTATACCATTTATTTAATACCTCTTCTAAAATCCGCTCCCTTTCTTCCAAGGTAGCTATATCGTCGGCGAACCTCAACATATATATTTCCTCTCCATGACTTTTCACACCTACACTATACTCTTCTTTTACCTTGTTTATTGCGTCTTCTATATACAGGTTAAATAACAATGGTGGAAGTGTACATCCCTGCCTAACTCCCTTTACTATTCTCACTACCTCTTCTTCCCCCTCAATTCTAACTAAAGCAGTTAAATGTTTATATAAATTGAAAATAATTCTTCTATATTTTATTCCCGTTTCTTTTAAATTATATCCCAATTATATACATCATGGAACGCCTTTTTTAAATCTACAAAAGCTATGTAAGTTACTTTTCATGTTCTCATTCTTTCTTTAACTATTCTTCTTAGGATAGCTTCCCGTGTCCGTCTGTTCATTCCAAAACCAAATTGATCTTCCGCTAGCCTTTCTTCTAACTGTGATACCTCTCCCTCGTCATATATTCTACAAACTAGCCTGTAGAAATGCTTACATAATGACAAAACAAAATTCAATTGAAAAACACATCAATTTTTTTTTGATTTAAAGAGGGGTGTTTTTAAAACACATATCGTTGTCAAACATTAATAAATTCGATATGTTGCCAGTGCAGAGAAACGCGTCATATTGTATACCGATCCTCTGCCGCTAAAGACTATTCGATTTCGGTTATCCCTTCTGGCATGAACCAATATCTCTTATGACATTGAAAAATAACCGAATAATGAAACACGAACGAGTTTTCGTGGTAAAAGATCATTCGATCGAAACATGTTTAAAATCGAGAATCTTACAGAATCGAACTTGAGCTAAATGTTATTCATTTTAAAGATATATATCGAGGGATTTAGCTTAGGGTCAGCTTCAATTGCAATATGGATAGCATATGCGGGGCTCAATGGCGTGGGGCTGTCGAAAGGTGGAAGGTATTGTATATAAGGGTGCCGTATGGTCCTGTGAGCTGAGGCTGCCCATATATTATGTCACCGATGATCTAGTTATGATGAGCGAGCATGACCGCGATGCTGCATACATTAGCTTATTGATATACAGATTGCGTCGGGATAGGGCCATTGGGCTTTGGTCTACGGTGACTTGTCTATGTAGTGTCATATGAATGATACAGTAGCTGCGAAGGACAAGTGGCTGGCGCCCTTTGGAGCCATAAGTTGGTTTAATGTTAAATAGATTAAATTAGTATAATTTAAAGATGTAATGGTATAATCTGTAACGATAAAAGAGTTGTTAGCAAGAAAGGCCATTTTTTGTAATCAAATATTTAGTTAGTTAAATAGTCTTCATCCTAAGGATTTGTTGGAAACAGCACGCCATCTGTCGATTTCTCCTGAGCAAATTCCTTCATATCTCATATTTAATCATCTGAAATATTTAATTTTGTGAAATTTATCATTAATATTACCGGCGATTTTAGTGGGTAAATGTTACTGGCATATTATACTATATAAGCCATAAAATTTTACGCAAACAAAATGATATCATAAAAAAATTAAATACATGTGATTTTATTTAGACAAAGGAACAAAAGAAAACGCGTCTGTGAAGTTTTGAAATTTCTTAAAACATAATCCAATTTCACCACAATATAAAATTTGATTGATCAATTTTATTTTACATAGGTTAAATAATAAATCATTAGGGTAACTCAGATTCAAAATTTTTATTTGCAAGATGAATTCTTTTGAAAATAATATTGGCATTTTATTGCCGGTAAATATTAAAGCCAGTAAAAATTCATTTCACTACCGATAAAAAGTTTCTTTACCAGCAAGCTGATAAAAATGTTCACGGTGCCAAGAACTAATTTCTGTTCTGTTTCGATATTTTCTTATACAAAAGGAAGTAAGAAATGAAATGTCTCTTCCAGTGGCGGCTCGTGCCATTTCAATCTGGTGGGGCGTATTTCTTAAAAAATAACATAATAGTGAGAAATCTGACCTAAAATGGATGCGAAATGATTAAATTCAATCATTTCTTGAAAGTGAATTCCACTCTTCTATCTTTCATTGATATAAACTTTTCAAAAACTTTTTCGTTAAAATTGTAAATATCTCGTACCACATTTTTATTAATACACATCATCGCCAACGCGTTTAAGCGATTATTACCCATAGCATTTCGCAGAAAAGTCTTGATTCTTTTAAGTGTTGAAAAACAACGCTCTGATTCAGCAGTGGTCATCGGGGTTGTTAAAATAATTTTAAGTATTTTTATAGTTTCCGGGAAAGTTTCACTGAGATTATTTTGTAGCAATAACGAAAGAAAATTTGTGGCTCCAATTATTTGATAAAAATCCGGACGCGAGTAAATAACTTCTAATTCTGTTTTTAATCTGGTTTTATTCAAAAATGAATATGCATGACACACGGTTTCCAAAAGGTCCACTGGAAATTGTTTAGAAAATGTTGGCATCGATTTCGTGTTAAATAACTCAGCGGCTTGTAGATGGCCACGATATGAGAATCGGTCCTTCATCTATGTTATAATTTTTTTTGTAAATGTCTTGTAAAACGCCGCGTAAATGTACGATTTGAAGCACTCCTTGCACAAGTTTGCGATAAATTAAAATCAGGCAATGGCCTACGTAATTCTTTAATTTTTACTTTGTCCACAAGAGAAAATCTACAAAACTCTATTTTCAATAAAGAATTAACACTAATCATTTTTATTAAATTATTTCTATTAAATATATTCTTGGAGAAACACGTGGCAAAATCGTACATACGTAACTCACAGAACAATGCAACTATATCTATATCACTTTTACTGTATACTAGGCTTCTCTGTTAGGACGCTAAAGAATCGTAGCCCAGAATAGCATAAACAACGATATATATTCTCGCTGTACAAGCAGCGTGACGTCACGTTGCTATGATTCATCAAAAGCCTCTGGAATGTTGCACACTAGTCGTAATATAGTATAAGCGGACCGAAGAAATAGAGAAGACATACTACATACGGTCGCTCTAACTCTAGCACTTCCAACAGATAGGGCATATGCATTTGACTGGTACTTGCTAGCTGCCATATCGTGTGGGTCATGAGTGTTAGGTATGTTCGCGGCGCAAGCTTTATTTTTTAGGAAAAATAATGCCGAGATAAAATATCGCAATACAATTATATATCTACGGTGATGCGCTCAATGTTCAGGAGGGGCGCGCGGCCCTGCGGCCTGCATAAGGAACCGCCACTGGTGTGCTTCAATATATTTTCCAAGTAGAATTGTCGGTGTAAGAAGAAACGGATTAGTCTATTGTTGCCGCGTTCTTCTTTTTTTTTATAAAACAGATTATAGTTGCAAGTAGAAAATGGAATGCGAGAATTGTTGGATTCGAACCCACGAACCTCCATTTTAATATACATAAATATCAATAAACCAAATGATTTTATTGAGTCTAAAACGTAGTTTAACCAAATTAACTTTTACACTTTCTATAACAAAATGGTTGATTAGTTATTGTTTAACATCCTAGAAGTGGAAGTGACTTTCAATTATGTTGATATCTATTTACAATCCCATAATGATTTTTGGTTCTCCATAACTTAAATTTACGAATTGTTAAATAGTTTGACAAAAGGTCGAAAGATTGCGGGTATAAACTCTACAGTTTCCGTTTTTGCAAAAAGAAAAAAATGCAATGTGAATTTTTAATTAATAACGTTCTTGAAATAAGTAAATTGAAATTATTACTAAATTATTATATTATTCCTCCAATCTATTTTACTTTGTTAAATTTACTTTGTAATTTTAATTGTCCCTGAGAACTCTTCTTGTAAAAAGTTTTCTAGCAGTTATAAAAGTATAAACCTAGCAATAAAATAATCTATAAATATCTTTATAGATATCTCTTAAAAATCACTCGAACCCATTTTCCAAATGACCAAAAATAGATCGTTGAAATTATTTTTTCGAAATTCCACTTTAACGTTTTACTTCATCCGTCAAAACTATGCACATTTCAATATAAATTTTTCACTTAATTTCGTGAATTTAAAGTTAATTTGTCCCAAAAAATACCAACCAGTTGATGGGAAAAGGATTATACTTTATTGTAAATCACGATTATGATTTTCTTCCCATAGTTTATTTCGCGCTATTTACCATCAAAACTCTTCAGCAAACTATATATATATATATATATATTCATGGGATGCTTCTGCTATTCAATCATTATGTTGATTTAGTGGATTAGCTACTTATTATTAGTCAATATATTGTATCCATCATCCGTATTATATTCCCTTGTTTGTATAAACCAGACTCAGTGTATAAATAATTGTACTATTCCATCCTTTCACCGATATTTGGATTCTCACGGTCCAAAAATCAATAAGTACAAGTACCACGAGAGAAACATACTAGTACATTGCAAAAAATCAATTTTCAACGTTTCTCTTGGTCCCTTTGTTCGTTGTATTGTTAGTAAAAAATTTCTACGACTTTAGAATATAGATATACTAAGCACATATTATGATAGAAGAGGAAATGCAAAGGAGATTTTTTTTAATTTTAATAGGTATGTTATATATAAATATTTATACTAATTTTGCTTTAAAATTATTATATGAGAAACATCGACTTAAATGAAAATAAATCCTGTAAAGTGTGCGTGCAAGTGTTTGTATAGTTATTTTCATTGTATAATTGATTGTTATACTACTGAAGATGGCCATCCTTCGAAATGCGCATCTAGCTTTCATGGCATTGATTTACAATTTTCGAATTGATCCTTCACAATTTTAAAGCAGTCCTTCGTGTAGGATTAAAACATACAGTCTATTAAGCAAAAGTTTCAATTCGCAATATCGTGGTATTTGTACGGCCGAACGTGGGCAGTTTCGGACACGTGACCAGACTGACAGTGGCACGTGTGGCACTGAAGCACCCTCTCCTTTTCATCCGACCTGGCATGCACATTTAACATCGTGGATCATACTCTATATGCCTCCAGGTTATTTTTATACAGACTTGTTCAGTTAATCCTAACTTATATTTAAGATATTATCAGTTGGGAAAAATTAAAATATACAACTCACTCGTGATTATATTTCTTCATAATGTAGCTGTAGTAAATTTGTAGACAACTTCCTTGTTAAAACAATCATGAATATATTTTGGTATTCGTAATCAACCCTGCTGTTTTGAAGACGGGTTTGCTAATTCAATTTTTTGAGGTACCCGATGTACCCCATATATTTTCAAAAAAAAAAATTGACAATTCCTTTATTATAGATGCGTAACTTGTCGATTTTTTCGAAATAAGTACACGAATTGAACAAAGCTTAGGAACATCGTAATTACTTGTCAATTACGTAAGAGATTTTAATCTTAAATACAAAATATGATTCACCCTGTATTGGTTATATATTCTTAATGCAATAGTAGAAATTCGGATATAACTTAAAATATATATATATAATGCCGAAGAAAATAGGAGCTAATTTGTGTGAGAACTATAGGACCATTAGTCTACTATCACATGCATCGAAGATATTGCTAAAGATTATTTATAGGACATTAGAAAATAAAGTAGAGGAAAGGCTAGGAGAAGATCAGTTTGGTTTTAGGAAAAACAGAGGGACGAGGGAGGCGATTTTAGCACTAAGAACAGTAGTAGAAAAAAAGAATGAGTGTAGGAAAGTTAACTTGCATAGCTTTTGTAGATTTAGAAAAGGCATTTGATAATGTAGATTGGGACATAATGTTTAGAATTTTAAAAGAAACGGGTATAGATTATAAGGATAGGAGAATAATTTTTAATTTATATAAACACCAAACTGCCTTAGTTAGAATTGAGGGGGAAGAAGAGGTAGCAAAAATAGGGAAGGGAGTTCGGCAGGGATGTACACTTTCACCGTTATTATTTAATCTATATATAGAAGATGCAATAAACAAAGTAAAAGAAGAGTATAGTGTAGGTGTGAATGTACAGGGAGAGAAAATATATATGTTGAGATTCGCCGACGATATAGCTATATTGGAAGAAAGCGAAAAGAATTTAGAAAGGGTATTGAATGGTATGCAGGCAGTATTGACTAGGGATTTTAACATGAAAATAAATATAGGTAAAACTAAAGTGATGAGGTGTGACAAAAAGGAATGCAGTAGAAAAATGAGGATCACAATAGGAGATAATAGAATCGAAGAAGTGTCAGATTTTTGTTATTTAGGCAGTAGAATCACAAAAGATAATCGAAGCAAGGTAGATATAAAGTGTAGGATAGCACAGGGTAGGAAGGCATTCGTAGAAAAGGAACAGATTTTAAGATCAAATATTGACTTGGGTATTAGAAAAAGATTACTGAAGGTATATGTTTGGAGTGTAGCACTGTACGGGTGTGAGGCGTGGACTATAGCAAAGGAAGAGAAGCGTAGATTACAAGCATTCGAAATGTGGTGTTATAGGAGGATGATGAGGATTGGTTGGGAAGATAAAGTAACAAATGAAGCTGTACTAGAGTTAGTAGGGGAGAAGAGAAGTATTTGGAGAGTGCAATAGCGTAGGAGAGACAGATTAGTAGGGCATATTCTTAGGCATGGGGGGATTATGCAATTGATCATAGAAGGTAGAGTGGAGGGAAAGAGAGGGGTAGGTAGGCCTAGATTGGAGTATGTGAGTCAGATAGTTGAAGACGTTGAGATGAATAGCTATAGGGAGATGAAGGGATTAGCTCAGGATAGATCGGCATGGCGTGCTGTTTCCAACCAATCTTTAGGATTGCGGACTCTTTAACTAATAAGAAGCAATTATAAAAATAGTAAAAATTGACCTGATTTCTTACAACAGAAAATTTGATGTACTTTTGTTTCTTTAGAATCTTGTGATTTCTGTAAGCTTTTAAAAGCTATTTTTAACAACCCCGATGACCACTGCTGAATCAGAGCGTTGTTTTTCAACACTTAAAAGAATCAAGACTTTTCTGCGAAATGCTATGGGTAATGATCGTTTAAACGCGTTGGCGATGATGTGTATTAATAAAAATGTGGTGCGAGATATTTACAATTTTAACGAAAAAGTTTTGGAAAAGTTTATATCAATGAAAGATACAAGAATGGAATTCACTTTCGAGAAATGATTGAATTTAATCATTTTGCATCCATTTTAGGTACGATTTCTCACTATTATGTTATTTTTTAAGAAATGCGCCCCCCCCCAGATTGAAATGGCACGAGCCGTCACTGAAGCACACATACAAACACTTTCTTATATCCTCTTTTATACATGTCTTGCACACCATCTACGTCATTGTACACAAACACGCACACATTTACAGAGACGCATAGATGGTCCAAAGCAAATATTTGGCAAACTTCGACGGAAAGTTGGAGAAATGAGTTTTTGACAAAGAGTTTCGCGTGCAATGTTTGACTTTCCCTCTTTGCTGCATTACGCAGCCGGAACATGAACATAGAAAGCTGTAAAGCACGGACTGTATCCAGAATATACGATCAGCATCACCAACGAAACAAGATTCTCTTGATCGATCATGTGGAACGTCTCCTGCACGTCTAATTACTAATAGAGATGGGTGCGATACATGTGCAGAACTTTGAAATATCGCCAGAGTTAGCGATATAGAAAATTAAAGCTACGAAATTATCGAAGGGAAAATTAAAAATTATTTAACAAACTAGTTCTAGTAATAATTTTAAGATGACCAACTTATACAGCAAGATAGCAAAAAATCAATAAGTTGTTAGTTCTTTTTAAAATTTGTTCGCTTTTTATGCAGCTTTAGCATTGATCGTCTTTAATAATATCTGAAAAAAGTTCTTTTTTAAACAATTATTGGTACAGCACATTAATACTAATTTTAAAAATCGATTTTTGAAACATCGTACAAGATTATTTATTCATCTTCGAGCTAGAAAAGCCAGTATGTAATATTAGTGTATAATTATATTATATTTTACATCATCACTATCACAAAGACGAATCATTATAAATGATAAATGATAAATCATTATAAATGATTTTGCGAGGAGGATAATTGAGAAATTCATATTAATGAATTAATGGTCATCATATCTTTTATATAATATTATTGCAGAAGATGGTAAATTTAGAGATATCCGCTTCAAACAACATCTGCAAAATTTTGTAAAGTTTCTTTTTTTTCAGGTTATATATAAAGAAATGTTTGGGTTGTTCGGAAAGGATAGCGCCAGAAGAACTAGTAATGAGAGCATCGGATAGCATATTCCATTTAAGATGCTTTGTTTGCGTGGTTTGTGGAATTCGACTGCAAAAAGGAGATCTCTACGTCATCAAGCAAGGACAACTATTCTGCAGAACGGATTATGAAAAAGAAGTCGAAATGCTTGAAGGATATGGACACGGTACTCTAATGCTGCCTTGTGAACGATTTTGGATTTTTCTAAATAAATCGAACGATCATTTTTATGTATAGGTGATTATCTTTGTGACGATTTGTTGCAATCGCCAAGACCGCATGATGGTCGAAGAGGTCCAAAACGACCTAGAACAATCCTAACAACGCAGCAACGAAGGGCCTTTAAGGCTTCCTTCGAAATTAGCCCAAAACCTTGTAGGAAAGTACGGGAAACTTTGGGTAAAGACACCGGACTCAGTGTTCGAATAGTACAAGTAAGATTGCATGGATGAAATTTTAAAATAAAACGGCACTTTTTAAGAAGAATTTTAATAAAGTATATTTGATTTGAAAAATCCAATTTTTTTGTAATAAAAAAATATTCTTACGGTGAATAGAACGTACAATTGATTTCAAACTTACATTAGAAAATGTCATTGTAATTATAATGAGATCTTATGTATCATATTTTCGTAAAATTTGATAATGTTTATTTTCTGTAAAATAAAATATCTTTTTGTGATTGTTCGGGTAGACAAGAGTAAACGATAAAACGTAGATGTTAAGAGAATAATACGTATTGTGTTTGAAAGGTATGGTTTCAAAATCAAAGGGCGAAAATGAAGAAGATACAGAAGAAGGCTCGACAGGACAACAAAGGAGGCAAAGAGTTGGATGGTGATGAAAAGAAACTGCAAGTCAAGGAAGAAGAACAAAGTGAGTTACGCTAATGATCTTTAATATAGTGTAATATTACAAAATTAAAACGTCCTATATAAAATAAAGATATACATTTTCTAGGCGTAATGTATTTTGGACAAATGTAATTGAAATTGTGTTTTCACAACGCTATCACGAAACTTGTATGAACTAATAATGTAGCGATCCGAAAATAAATCTCGTATACGTAATTTTAAAGCGCAACATCCACTTCGAGTTAATAAAAATATTTAATATCAGCTCGCGAAAATTGTTTATTAAAAACTGGTTAATGTTAACATCGCTACAAAGAGCAAACAAAATTATTTTCTGCTGTAATCATTTTTCGAGCGCGTGCGAATCATTTCACAAACTGCGTAAAGTGTATTGTGGAACTGGAGTATTTGCTACGCGTATATCGATAATAAAAAAACAGTACTTTATACAAAGCGTGATTGCGTCGGTTCGATGTAGGGTAGCGTTAATATCTGGCGAGGATAGCGACTGCATGGGGGATGTTCCCGGTTGCTACAGGCAACGTGGGGCATCCCTCCATTTGCAGGATCATGTCAGCCACTAAAAAAGACATATGTGCGTGCGTAACCCCCGGGTCTCTAGTAGCGGAAAACTCTATGCACTACACACATTTTCAGGGATATCTAGAAAACTATCATGCCGAACACAGACAGTGTTAAAGGAAATATAAATGGTTGAAAATTATCACTACGGTGGTTAATAATAATATAGAATATCACCCAAATAAAATAAAATAAAAAACCTCTGTCTAATAATTTAGTCAATTGTCTATTCAATTTATTTAATAAGGACTATTTTTATTTTTGGTTATTTTAGGTTTTACAAACCAATATGTATTGTTGTTAGTTTTGTTAATTATTAATTTATATAGAAAAAAAAACACGTAGACCAATTGAAACTAGATTTAAGGAACATTTAGCTCATTTCAGATTGAATAGAAAAGATAAAAGTGCTGTAGCCGAGCATATTTGTGATCAATCAGGTCATCCTAATTCAAATTACTTCACTTAAATTACTTAAAAAGTGTTTCGAATTATTCCGAGTTAAATGCTTATGAAAGTATATACATGCCTAAAACTAAATGAAATTTAATGAATTTAGATTCAGGCCCAATTCCATCTTGGCTATTTAATTTATTTAATAAGGACTATTTTTATTTTTGGTTATTTTAGGTTTTGCAAACCAATATTTATTGTTGTTAGTTTCGCTAATTATTAATATATATATAGAAAAAAAAACACGTAGACCAATTGAAACTAGATTTAAGGAACATTTAGCTCATTTCAGATTGAATAGAAAAGATAAAAGTGCTGTAGCCGAGCATATTTGTGATCAATCAGGTCATCCTAATTCAAATTACTTCACTTAAATTACTTAAAAAGTGTTTCGAATTATTCCGAGTTAAATGCTTATGAAAGTATATACATGCAAAAAACTAAATGAAATTTAATGAATTTAGATTCAGGCCCAATTCTATCTTGGCTATTTAATTTATTTAATAAGGACTATTTTTATTATTGGTTATTTTAGGTTTTACAAACCAATATTTATTGTTGTTAGTTTCGTTAATTAATTTATATAGAAAAAAAAACACGTAGACCAATTGAAACTAGATTTAAGGAACATTTAGCTCATTTCAGATTGAATAGAAAAGATAAAAGTGCTGTAACCGAGCATATTTGTGATCAATCAGGTCATCCTAATTCAAATTACTTCACTTAAATTACTTAAAAAGTGTTTCGAATTATTCCGAGTTAAATGCTTATGAAAGTATATACATGCAAAAAACTAAATGAAATTTAATGAATTTAGATTCAGGCCCAATTCCATCTTGGCTATTTAATTTATTTAATAAGGACTATTTTTATTTTTGGTTATTTTAGGTTTTGCAAACCAATATTTATTGTTGTTAGTTTCGTTAATTATTAATTTATATAGAAAAAAAAACACGTAGACCAATTGAAACTAGATTTAAGGAACATTTAGCTCATTTCAGATTGAATAGAAAAGATAAAAGTGCTGTAGCCGAGCATATTTGTGATCAATCAGGTCATCCTAATTCAAATTACTTCACTTAAATTACTTAAAAAGTGTTTCGAATTATTCCGAGTTAAATACTTATGAAAGTATATACATGCCTAAAACTAAATGAAATTTAATGAATTTAGATTCAGGCCCAATTCCATCTTGGCTATTAAATTAATTTAATAAGGACTATTTTTATTATTGGTTATTTTAGGCTTTACAAACCAATATGTATTGTTGTTAGTTTTGTTAATTATTAATTTATATAGAAAAAAAGACGTAGACCAATTCAAACTAGATTTAAAGAGCATTTAGCTCATTTCAGGTTAAATGAAGAGATAAAAGTGCTGTAGTCGAGCATATTTTTGACTAATTCAGGTTATCCTATTCAAATTAGTAAAAAAAAATTAGCCATTTTTGAAATACTTCTGTCTTGTTGACTTCATTATTTAATTGTATAGCAATTACGATTCGTGACAGACAGCTATTTTTATTTTGGGTGATATTTTGGGTGATATTCTATACTATGAAATATCAAAACTTTATAGCAACTTTTTTTTTCAACAAAGCCATGTATAAAATGGAGAAGTTCGAAGAGAATTAATCTACAAATGATAGTTACTTAATTCACTACTGATGGTGATAGGATAAAATTATATATTCAACAATTGTCTTTAGTTTAATGTGAAGTATAGCTAGACTTAAAAAGCTAATAATTCACGAACTACATAATGTCTATTTTATTTTTCGAATTTTTTATTTACTACCGTGATTTACAAACCTTAATTCATTTTAAAAATCATCACTACGGTGTTAAATAATAATATAGAATATCACCCAAATACCGTAACTTAAAGCATTAACTAGCTAGATGTACATTTCAAGCGCTATGCTATATATATATATACACATATATATATATATAGTATATCAATCACGATTCGTGACAGAGGTATTTTATTTAGTTTTATCTTGTGCTACTGAAGATGGTGGCATAGCGCTTGAAATGTACATCTAGCTACTTAATGCTTGTTACGGTATTTGGGTGATATTCTATATTTTAATTCATACCTTTCGATTTATCTTTCGCACGGGAACTCTTTCATTCTAGGATATATAGACAATCTTGTCAACTTGGAGTCTATGCGAACCATTTTATCATTTAAACAAACATATGAAACCCAGATTGAAGGGATGAAGAATACTTTAGGAACATAAACATTTATACACTTCATACTGTTAACGACCATAGTTTTATACCATGCGCCTTAATGTATTCGGATAAAATCTTATACACTGCAATATTATTAGAAGCCAATATAGTTTTTAAGTTGAAAAGGAAAGGAATATATAATATAGAATATCACCCAAATACTGTAACAAGCATTAAGTAACTAGATGTACATTTATATACAATTGTATATCAATCATGATTCGTGACAGAGGTATTTTATTTAGTTTTATCTTGTGCTACTGAAGATGGGGGCATAGCGCTTGAAATGTACATCTAGCTACTTAATGCTTGTTACGGTATTTGGGTGATATTCTATATTTTAATTTGACACCATAGTGATAATTTTTAGAAAGGAATATACTTCTGTATTTTGGAGAACATATTGCCTCGGGGTTCATTATATTGATCTCATTCCAATAGAAGGTTGAGCCATATTTACCACAATCACAACAAGGATCTGCATTTACATTTGTAGATATGATGGGGAAAAACTATGGTTACATCTGAATCTGGTCAAAACTCTGACGATATCTTTCCTTAGATTATGTCCTTGAAACCAAATTTTATTAATATCACTACAGCAGCAAATGAAGTATTAGGCACAAAGAAAAGGGCAGGTAGGAGGGAATGGATCACGGAAGAAATAGTTGAAATGATAGAAGCAAGAAGGAAAATTAAAATAGGAAACACAGAAGCAGGACAGAAAAAATATAAGGAGCTAAGGAACTTAATTAATAGGAAATGCAAGCTAGCGAAAGAAGAGTGGATAAAAGGAAACTGTGAGGATATTGAGGAGGATATGAGAAGAGGTAAAGTAGATTTGGGCTACAGGAAAATTAAGTCACATTTTTCTAAAGTAAAACCAAAGGGTAACATAATATGTGATAAGCAGGGTAAGGAACTCACGGAAAATAAGGAAAAAGCTAGAAGATGGAAGGAGTATCTTGAAGATTTATATAAAGGTAGGCAGGACATGGAGGAGCTAGAAAGTGTGGAACAGATAGATGAGGATGACTTAGGTCCTAGCATACTTAGGTCAGAGTTTCATAGAGCATTAAATGATTTACGGAATAACAAAGCAGCGGGGATTGATATGATACCAGCCGAATTAATAAAACACGCAGGGGAAAAAATGCAGGTGCGATTATACAGGTTAGTTTGTAAAATATATAAGAAGGGAGAAGTACCACAGGATTTTCAGCGTAGTAGAATAGTAACAATGCCGAAGAAAATAGAAGCTAATTTGTGTGAGAACTATAGGACCATTAGCCTACTATCACATGCATCGAAGATATTGTTAAAGATTATTTATAGGAGATTAGAAAATAAAGTAGAGGAAAGGCTAGGAGAAGATCAGTTTGGTTTTAGGAAAAACAGAGGGACGAGAGAGGCGATTCTAGCACTAAGAACGATAGTAGAAAAAAGAAAGAGGGTAGGAAAGGTAACTTGCATAGCTTTTGTAGATTTAGAAAAGGCATTTGATAATGTAGATTGGGACATAATGTTTAGAATTTTAAAAGAAACGGGTATAGATTATAAGGATAGGAGAATAATTTTTAATTTATATAAACACCAAACTGCCTTAGTTAGAATTGAGGGGGAAGAAGAGGTAGCAAAAATAGGGAAGGGAGTCCGGCAAGGATGTACACTCTCACCGTTATTATTTAATCTATATATAGAAGATGCAATAAACAAAGTAAAAGAAGAGTATAGTGTAGGTGTGAATGTACAGGGAGAGAAAATATATATGCTGAGATTCGCCGACGATATAGCTATATTGGAAGAAAGCGAAAAGAATTTAGAAAGGGTATTGAATGGTATGCAGGCAGTATTGACTAGGGATTTTAACATGAAAATAAATATAGGTAAAACTAAAGTGATGAGGTGTGACAAAAAGGAATGCAGTAGAAAAATGAGGATCACAATAGGAGATAATAGAATCGAAGAAGTGTCAGATTTTTGTTATTTAGGCAGTAGAATCACAAAAGATAATCGAAGCAAGGTAGATATAAAGTGTAGGATAGCACAGGGTAGGAAGGCATTCGTAGAAAAAGAACAGATTTTAAGATCAAATATTGACTTGGGTATTAGAAAAAGATTACTGAAGGTATATGTTTGGAGTGTAGCACTGTACGGGTGTGAGGCGTGGACTATAGGAAAGGAAGAGAAGCGTAGATTAGAAGCACTTGAAATGTGGTGTTATAGGAGGATGATGAGGATTGGTTGGGAAGATAAAGTAACAAATGAAGCTGTACTAGAGTTAGTAGGGGAGAAGAGAAGTATCTGGAGAGTGTTACAGCGTAGGAGAGACAGATTAGTAGGGCATATTCTCAGGCATGGGGGGAATATGAAATTGATCATAGAAGGTAGAGTGGAGGGAAAGAGAGGGGTAGGTAGGCCTAGATTGGAGTATGTGAGTCAGATAGTTGAAGACGTTGAGATGAATAGCTATAGGGAGATGAAGGGATTAGCTCAGGATAGATCGGCATGGCGTGCTGTTTCCAACCAATCTTTAGGATTGCGGACTCTTTAATTAAAAAAAATTAATCACTATGATCACAATTATAGTAATCTCTCAAAGACGTTTTTTTCCGTCTATTGAACCATTCTATACAATTTGATTTTGTTAGATTTTTTATAAATGCTACGATAATACGCTACATAATACGACATAAATTTTAACAATGTTTATTTTTCAAGTGTTACGGATCCACGACTTGACGTGAGCTGACAAACTTATTATTGGTATTATGTTTTCAGGTCCACATTCCACTCAATATTTTAACGACAGCGGCAGCGATAACGATACTAATAACGAAATTGATAACCTTTCAAGAAGTGGTAATAGTAATGGACCCTACCACCATATTAAAGAAGAAAATGACGTGGATGATTATTTCCAAAGAGACGCCAGCTTTCAACCATTCTGCGGTAAAATATAACTCACTCAACAACTTTTGCAACAACTTCGTTTTCATTGTTTTTTTCTCAGCAGAATTTTCTAACACGATAAAATCAAATATAATTTTTCTCTTTACTTTTATTAAGTGGACTTGATTATTGTTTGTTGCGACTTTTGATAATACATGAAGAAATATCTGCAAAATTCATTTATTCCATTTCGCAAATAGGAAGGAACTTATTTTAGAGTAAAATTTAGGAAACGAACGTTATTTTCGTGCAAAAATTTCCAGTCCTTAACAATCAATATTGATATATTCATGAATAGTGAGTCCTTCAATACTGACGCGTTTTTATTGCCCTTGCTTCCACCTACACTAATAAAAATTTCGATTGTAGATAAACGATTGGATCACATCTTAACTTTACCATTCTCAGCTTCGGTAGAGTCAGCGACACACGGATTGTTCTTTAACCCTTCCATGTCACAACCAACGACTCAAAGCTCCATTTTGAATCCGATAGATCGACTCTACTCCATGCAAAACTCTTATTTCTGCGTGGAAGACAACTCGACCGTTTTGGAACAATAGCCGATACGCGATTCTGATAACTTGTATAAAATTATTATGTTTAAATAAATTTGTATCAAAGGAAAACGGGTGTTTTCATTGTACCTGCTCCAGTTTACTAGGTACGTAGAAATTGTTAAGGGGATACCATATATTTTTGCACAATGGTAATTTATTGACCAGGTGAGTTTTACTCGTAAACTACACACGCTTGTATATGAATTTGTACAAAATTCGTTATTAATCATTTAGATCAATTTGCTGGGGTACACTTTGACTATTCCGCATACAACTATAAAGAACTTTTTCATTTTTTTTTAATTATCATAAATTCTAACAGTATGTACTCCTTTATTTGTATGATTGTCGAATATTAAGATTTGCTGCATCGGGCATAATAAAGCATATATACCGCCCTTTCTCTCTGTACATTTCCAAACATTAAATGTTGCTATTTCTTCCCCCTAAACTAGTCTTTACTATACAATTGGGAACAGACATTACTTAATGTAAACACAGCCAGAATTATACGTAATACTGGACATTATATTGTGTGTATTGTCATTGGTGTTTACAGGCTCCGATTTTATGTGTTTATTGCAATGCTATTTGTCTTCAAACAGATAATAATGGATATTGGAAATCTGAAGCTCAGTCCAATTAATATTATATACAGAATCAATACAATAAGGAAAACAAATGTTATTCAGCGCCCAGATTTTCGTTTCTTTAAATTAATGAAAAAAACGACTACTTTTATACTTTATGATCAGTTAATATATTTTTTTTTGGCACAAGATTTTATATTAGACATAAAGTTGCGGCTCAATGATGTTTATATATATGTAATATCCCCATATGTATATATATTTCTTATTCAACCCTCTTAGATATAATTTCAATATTTTCCTTTCATTCGTACTTGTATTCAATCTTTCCATTCTATTAATTTTCCCAAGAATCGCCATCCTTTGTGCTATTAGGAAGTCTCCATTCTACCTTGCTTAAATATTATTTATCCTTTCCCCGTAATCAAGATAGGCAAAGTACCATTTACCATTGTACGCATTAACCATCGTTACCTAAACACACCCCGCGCATCATACAACCACCCTTAACTACATCTACCTGTGACCATATACTATATATACAAACACCAGAGCTCAGTTCCGCCTCAGAATAATCAATCATATTCCTCAGTCCCAGGTCAACAGTTCACATCGACATTTCTAATTCCAACATTCAAGATTCAGCAATTTTAAGAGTTCACACATCAAACACTGTTTCAGTGAATAAACAAGAATCTAACAACAAGTCTTTTATTTCGCGGTTTATTTTAACCGCTGGCGCAGTCGACGGCAAACGCTACAAAAGCGTCATTACAAGAGTGACATTACAAAAGTGGCGCAGTCGGTAGGATTTTGGAAATCAATACAGATTTCCCGAACCAAAGAAAAAGAAGAATCAACATGGAAGAAAGGAAAATATTGAAATTATATCTAAGAGGGTTGAATAAGAAATATATATACATATGGGGATATTACATATATAATAATTTTATTATCTTTAGTTGGAAACAATAATATAAAAAAATGAACACAACGTTTTGGGTTTATTGAATTTGTAGGAATATTAATAAAGCTTATCAGTTTTGTTAAGGACCATAATTTAATTACAGCCAGAGCTAAATAATAATATAAAGGACCGTAATGGCGTATTCTATGGAAATGGATATACGAAAATATATTATTTGTTGCAAAAACCTCGTTTTTAATTGGTTTTAAATACGAAGATTAGTTGCGTTTCGAATATGTTTTAAAAGATATTGTTAGAATATCGAGTAAGTAGACATAGACTAAGGAATTTTTATCTAAACATTTCAAAACTAAAGCTATATAGGACAAATAATAGTATATTAACAAACGAATTTCATAAGGCAGGTTTTATTGCACGAGTTCAAGTTTTCTAAAGAACGAGTGTTATAAATGACTTATGAATTGAGTTTTTTATACTGTTTTTTTCTCTTCTAATTTGCGTCTTTTATGCCTTTTTTAAATAAAAAATCGAAATTTCATAATGTAGGGAATTTTTTGACTGTTGGTAGTAGCTATTGACACATTTTAAATATTTGAAATAAATAGAAATTAAACTATTTGTTGCTTTCTTTTGTAGTTTGACGTTTGACAACTGGCAAGCAGAGCCACCAACTTTGAAACAGTAAATTGCACTATGCTATAAAAGAACTCAAATTCGCTATAAACGAACTCATTTAGGTTCGTTAACAGCTCTATTAGAAACGCAAATTAGAAAAAAAAATTTAATGAACCTATTAATAGCCTTCAAAAATCAATTGTAAAAAATCTCGAATCCTACCTAAAAGCCTGTATACGATAGGAGCACGTAATAGGAACAAATGAAAATATCATTTTATGACCTGAAGCTTTTAAACACAAAATAGGGATAAGATAAATTTGTTGATCGGTCAGGTGATTAACACTCATCCATTAGGTCTGCTGATAATGGACAACATTTTACTGTAGATAAATCTTTAACAATTTATTTTAACATAAATAATTTGAAGACATAAAATATGGTAGCATAAAGTTGAGAAATTTAAGGATATTTATTTGTCACTTGGCTTAACAGAACATTAACTGATAAGAAACTTTTGGTAAAGGAATTCAGTTCCAAGAAATTTCAATACTCAATGTTTTAGTTTTTCAAAATACACAAGATGATTTATTCCAAAGAGTTGAATACTTGCGATGGTATTAAACCTTAATTAAGTATTTGAGTCTTGGACATGTATGCTTCGTTTGCATGCAGCCGGTTCTGCACTTAGGATATTACAGCAAATATTGCATTTGAGTCAATATCAGGTGGATTTTCAGGTGTTGAATATAATAAATAAAAATACGTGTTTCCTGGCAATATCACACGTGCACGTCGTTGTGCGAAACACACCTAATATCGAATATATCGGCCACTCCAGTCACCTCTAGACATTACCCCATCCAGATAACCTATCTAGTATTTATTAAAAACAAGTGCTTTGTTTACCGTGTCCCTTTATTAATATGTATATTGTTCTTGTGGCGAAAGATATTGATTAGCGATAGGACCCAGCCAGTAGATTGCTACCCCAGCGCCTAATTTTATTTTGATTGATAAGCCGTGATTATTGAATCAAGATACAGATGATATAGAATTAAAAAAAAATATGCGTGAGAATCTCGCGCGGTAGAAGTGAAACTTCTTAGCTCCTAGGAAAAGTTGATTTTATGCATTGCTTTTAATCCATTTTTAACTTTATTGATTATTGATAAATTGTTTGTCAAATTCGCGATGAGCAGGTTGAAACAATGTAAATTTGTGTATGATGCACTAGTGGGTGCATTTCTATGTGTCGATGGCTCGCTCAGCTGTATCAGATTCATTTCGTTGATCTCTCACACCGCGTGTATCTTCACGTGTAGACGGCACGCCTGAATCAGTGCCATTCAAATTCTCTATAACACTCACTGTGTCCTCACTTAACAACGGTATCGATTCATCCAGTGTATTTGAGGTTGTTGGAAGGTTATGTTGGCCACCGTGTTTCTTTAACGCCCTTTGCCTGGCTCGATGATACTGTCTACTTCTTTCCAAGGTACTTGTTGGCACTTTTCTTGGCGGTTTATTCGCTTTCTTCCGTTCTCTAAAGGCACGCACTCTGTCTGTACTTGTCTTTTTCTCCATTTCACTTTTCACACAATGGAAATTGTTAGCTAAAAGATTAAGCTGTGTTTGTGTAATATATAATAAAATACGCAAGCGTCTACTGGTTGCCTTATGCCACGTATACACAAACAGTACACGCGGCGCATGCGCGTAGCGTGTTTCACTTTTCGTGATGGAAGCGTTTCACTTTTCGGGACGTTCAGACCAATTTGATGATGTTCATTGAATTGATGGAAACGATGAAAATACCATCCGCATAATATTGAGCGTCTAATATTAAGAAATTCCAACTTTGCGCCGTCTTAAAATTTATATCTATTTGACTTTGATTGATCTTTGTACATAATACTATTATTCTATATAGCAAAAATATTGCTTTTATTATAATTTCCTATTTTAACGTTAATATATCGTAAAAAATATATAGAACTTGAACAATATGAAATGTTGGCACATAATGTCGGTGAACTCGATCGAATACTTCGCATTGTATATAAAAACATCCAGGAAGATGCAAGTGGCCATTGACGTTTGCCGCTCCAGCGTTTTTAATAAAAGTCTTGTCTGTTTAGATCTGATAGATGACTGCTCCCCAGTCAAATATTAAACACGGAACTGAGCTGTTGAGGGTCCCTTAAATACAATACAGCGCAAATAGAGAAGAGCTCGACTATGCTGCTTACTATGTATATAGGCCTCTGCAGAAACGTACGATTAGCAGCTAAAAGAATATCTAACTTTAATATGATATAGTCATTTATCTAATAGCTATCCTTGCGAAAAGAATTGTAAAAGACGAAGTCCTTATGATGACACATTAGTACATTGATTAGGTTGGTTCAGTTGAAGTATGTAAACAGTTTAATCCTTTACCAGAATGGTGAGGAATCAAAATAGACATTTTAGACGGCAAAATGTATACACACTTAGATAAGAATATGGAAAAACTCACATTATGTGATGCAACTAATAGAATGACGATGTGAACATGTTATCTTTTATAGATACACCTTGAAGGTGACAAAATTTAAAATATGCACAATTTTCATTTGCACAAATTCTCGTAGCAAATCCAAAAGGCGCAATAAACGCTATTTATTGATTTTTTAATTCCTTGTGTAGAGTAATTAATTTGCCCCTTAAATTGCCTTATAAATTTCGAGCATAGAAATTAATAGCACGTAGAATAAATTCGTATGTGGAGACAGGCGAAAGTATCTATGATCACGAGTTCGGTATTCTGTTTAGCGGGAGGATTTATTACGTTCCATTTGCGATGTAGGAATGTTTTGTATCTATCACCCCGGGAGGGCATCAATCCTCCACTCGATGACCGAGTTACCCTCGTATTTTTCGAATTCCTTTCCGCCCGTATAATTCGATTTACATAAGTACGGTCGATGTACAAATTATTATATGAAGGCCATTATTCTATCCGTGAAGCAACTGCCGTGGAAAATGCCATGCGAAACCCTTTATGGAATAAAGAACTATGGGAAGTGAAGTTCAAAACTGCACTGTAAACAAAAACACTCAAACTCAAGACAAAATAATGTTGGGGTCGTATTCTTTAAAGGAAGATTATTTTTGCAGTATTGGAAACATTATGTAAAATGGTTCTAAAGTGCTGAGCATATGAGAATAGCATAATCAAAGTTTTTTCATGAAATAATCCACAAATGAATCCAACAAAATTTGTTCAAATATTACCATATTGTAGCGATGGCAAACTGTAGGTCACTTTGAGGACCTAGTTCGTAGTTCGTAGTTCATTTCAATGTACCGTTCACGAACTATAGCTGCTGTTGCAATATTGTATCGAGTTTCCTATTTCGTTCCGTTCACCAACACACTTTATCACTAAATAAATTTTAGTATTATATATGTAATGTATACTATACTGCATCGTTTACGAGCCGTTGCGATTCATGAACGGTTTAGTAGACGATGGGTTCAGGACCTAGTACAAGTACATCGTGCACCATGTAGTTCATAATTCACGAACTAGGTCATAGTGACCTATAGGTCGTTGCAAAACATCGTCACAGTCATTTGATTGAACCGTTCAGAGTGAACGGTTCGCAAGTGAACTACACATCGCTACCATATTGGTCTCTTTAGACGAAGCAACTATTGAGCTCAGAGAAGATTATTTGAAGAGGCGATCTATTCTGCAAGGACAATATATACCAATTTTTTTTGAGTTCATGTGTAAGTATGATATATCTTCAAAAGTAGGTTTTCTCAAAGACGTTTGCGTATCTATTGGTGCGTTTCTTCATAACCTATTCATTTTTCGTTATCTCTTAAAAGCGAAGCAGTATCAGGTTCATCTGAATCGAATACGAAGAACAATACACATCCACTATACGTCGACGGGATATTACAGAACATATGCTGACTCTTCCTTCATGGCATCAATCGCATGGTGTAACAGCTTGGGGCTTGGTTCTTGTAGTATGTACGCTGGCTCTGCTCCTGCATACATACTACAAGGTTAAGCGGCCAGAAGCGGCAATGTCGTCCTGCTGTCGCCAAGGATTATGACCACGGGCAGCACGAGCACATGCGGCTCAAGGCGAACGCACTACAACAGTCGCTGTCGCTGTTTCTGTCCTCGAGACGCCATTTGCATTTGAATCATCCTGTTTAGGTTTAATCGAGAGTCGTAGCTGGTGCCCTATGCAACGAACTCGAACTTCCACGTATTCGTCTACGAATAATTCTACTAATTTTATAAAACATCACCGAAAAACCAAAGCATTTATTAGCTAGGTGCGCATTTCTGAGGCTATGCCCCTATCTTCAGTAGCACAATAATAGAATGTCATGTTTTATACCGCCGTAGTGACGATTTTACAAATTTACTAATGTCAATTGCTTCATATCGAATCTAGATGCTTTCAATATTTCACCTTCACTTGTAAAATTTTCCTTGAAGATTACACCCTCGAAGGTGATACCGAATACATTTTTTCACAAGCCAAAATCCTAACACCAATTGCACTTAAAGTAACGCCTAATTTCTACTCAAAGTTTCTCTTCGATGTGGATTTCAAAACTTGATCGAACTTCTAGTGCTGGCGTTTTAAAATCGTTTATAACTTAAATCTAGAAAAAGATTTTTAATACGACGATCTGTAAGAAAACACTTTCCTCACAGAACTTTGTTGGGTACTATATTTATGGATGCTATATGAGGAGAATTTTAATGACGACCCTGTTTACCCTACAAAGCTTAACATTAAATCTAATGTGCTTGCAAAAGATTTAGGCCAAAACATAGGGTTAAAATGTAATTGAAGCGAAACTGTAAAATTGCTTGATAAATACGAAAAGAACATTTTCTCCACGTGTTGACAAGGGGGAATATAAATTGGCGATAGAATTTTAATAAGGATGATAGTTCAACTAAAATATTAGTATGCGCTTCAATAAAAATCAATAAAAATACTACAGAAGAACTAATAGATTTTAAAAAGCAAAATTAATTAATCACAACGGAGTTATCTTCGCAATGAATTGAGTGAACGTACATTTTTAGTCCGTGGCTTTGTACAAGTAAATATACATTCACCACGTTTCTACTGTCTTCACATAAAGTCTCGGTCGTTCCTTATGTCTTAACGGTGGCTTACATCAACGGCACCGTCGAAAGTCCCCTTTCACGACCGGCGGGGCAAAAGCCTCCAAGATTTAAGATCGATGTTATTAGATCCAGGATTAAGGGTTGATAGTTTCGTAGATTCCGCAAGAGCTGTTATATGGGGGGAAAGTCTAGCTCAAGATGTAAGCGATAATAAATTGTATTTGTTGAACCAAGAGCAATTATTTAGTATGTGTTAATGAGATACTTTTAATCATATGTGACTTCAAATTGATACATTATTTAATCTAGTATAAATGTCTTATTGTTAAATGAAAGCAATACTGTAATTATGTTTATCCATAATTTTTGCTATAATAGATGTTTATATTTGCAAATATGTGTTTAACAAAAAGTAGCCTTATTTAACAATTATATTATTTTTGCAAAATTAAAAAAAATCCCCATAAAATCAAGACCAACACTGACTTTTATTTTTACCGATATAGAAATCATTTTGCTATACAAGAAATATTTACAATCGTTTTCAAAAATATTTCCTATTTCCTAACGGCAACATCCATTTCCCATATTTCCAAATCTTGAAAATGGAGCCCTAGCAAATTGTTGTTTTAATATTAGAGCGCCATTATTAAAAAAAAAAACGTTTATTTAAATTTTGTAATTTAAAAATATAAGAATTTGTGTACATTTCATTTGCATAAAAATCCTTGTCCATAAAAGAAAGGAGCTTACAAAAATATATAAAGTTGTATTGCACTTTGGTAGCAATATTCTTCAGCGAGTTTACCTGTATTAGCTTTTAGCTAAAATATTGTTAAGCAAGAATCGGTATCTTTTAATCGTCACAGCGCAAAGATTTTTCATATTTCATCATATTTTACATCTTTCTATTGTCATCTCTGGAGCATGTTCAGTTTCCTTCAAGGATCAGACCTGTATTAGCCTTTAGCTAAAATATTGTTAAGCAAAAATCGTCACAGTTCGTATATTTTAATCGTCACAGCGCAAAGATTTTTCATATTTCATCATATTTTACATCTTTCTATTGTCATCTCTGGAGCATGGTCAGTTTCCTTCAAGGATCAGACCTGTATTAGCCTTTAGCTAAAATATTGTTAAGCAAGAATCGGTATCTTTTAATCGTCACAGCGCAAAGATTTTTCATATTTCATCATATTTTACATCTTTCTATTGTCATCTCTGGAGCATGGTCAGTTTCCTTCAAGGATTAGACCTGTATTAGCCTTTAGCTAAAATATTGTTAAGCAAGAATCGGTATCTTTTAATCGTCACAGCGCAAAGATTTTTCATATTTCATCATATTTTACATCTTTCTATTGTCATCTCTGGAGCATGTTCAGTTTCCTTCAAGGATCAGACCTGTATTAGTCCTTAGCTAAAATATTGTTAAGCAAAAATCGGTATCTTTTAATCGTCACAGCGCAAAGATGTTTCATACTTCATCATATTTTACATCTTTCTATTGTCATCTCTGGAGCATGGTCAGTTTCCTTCAAGGATCAATGAGTTGTCTCTTTATACAAGTAGAGTGTTTTTATTTTTCAGCTTTTGGTCGTACTTATTTTTGGTTATGATTTTTGATAAACAAAGAGCTTTTTGAGTTATGATAACCGACGTTCTATATATTTAGAGATTTCCTTAGAAGATCACTTTTAATTTTGCAGCAAGTTTATAACCTGACGTCTAGCGACTACTTATTAATCCATGAACGGGGATTTATATGGAACATAAAAGGGAGAATTCGCCCTCCTGGTGGCCAACAAACAAAGTAGTAGTATAATTCGGACAGGATGAGTTTTAATATGCGCGCTCGGAGTTGGACGCTTATAAACACACCAGCGATTCTTCTCGTGTACGTAGATATATGGGCAGGGATGTTATATGGTTAATCCTGTAAGCTAGCTTCCTGTTGATGGAAGGATTACTATCTCAATACCCTGTCAGGATGACAGTACAATGCCACACCGAGCTATATCCTTTACTACGGCGTTATTTATATGGAAATTATTTTGATGAACACTTGATCTTAGCTTTGACGAGATTGAATGTATCTCTTCGAGAATGAAAGAAGAGCAAGAAATCTATCTGGACATCAAAAACACGTTCGAGATGAGACAAGACTCACGTTATATCTTAACAACTAACTTAGAATACTGTAGCCAAAACAAAACACCAAAAGAATGGGCATTTTAGCATTTTATGTAATACATTTGTAAGTTATTGTTTAACTGCATACTTGTTGCATTTTAAAATCCGAAGCCTCGAAAAAATCCTTAAAATTATAAATGAGGTAGCAATGAGATAAAAATTGTAAAGTAACATTTTGTAAATTTTTAAATAGTCAAGACATTTGAGATTGGTTCAAATAGTTTCAGATATGTGAAAACATTTACTACAGAAATTAATGAGGAAGATCGACGAAATGAAGTCGAGATAAATATTTTTTTATCTAGTCAAGGAAGAGGATGAAAGTGCAACATTGTAGTCTCGTCTAGATAAAGACGAGAGAAAGAAGAGAATTGACCATAACAAATATAATAGAGAATCTAGAATATATTGTTTTAATAACCGTTCATGTTAGCTATGGACTAACGATGTGTAGTTCACTCACGAACCGTTCACTCAATCAAATGACGGGCGTACTGTGACGATGTTTTGCAACGACCTATAGGTCACTATGACCTAGTTCGTGAACTATGAACTACATGGTGCACGATGTACTTGTACTAGGTCCTGAACCAATCGTGTACTAAACTGTTCATGAATCACAACGGCTCGTAAACGATGCAGTATAGTATACATTACATATACAGTACCAATAGCACTACTAACATTAATGTGATAAAGTGTATTGGTGAACGGAACGAAATTATATTTACTTATATATATGTTTTGTATAGATTATAAACATTGTTGTTTCTTCTTCCTCATTATTAATTCAAAATAAGTATTGTAATATTTCAATTTATTTATTTTTTACTATTTAATATTTTTATATCGAGAAAAAAAGAGATTATTTTCAGTATGTGCATGTATTTGATATAGGTCGTGAACTAGTTCATTTAAAAAAGATGTTGGTAGTTCACGACCTATAGTTCGTGAACGGTACATTGAAATGAACTACGAACTACGAACTAGGTCCTCAAAGTGACCTACAGTTTGCCATCGCTACTATGGACATCAAATGGGATATCAAATTTGTATTTCTCAAAATAAGTACTTCATTTGCAGGTTTAGTTATACTGAATCATTTTATTTTGTCTTCAGAAAATATCTGCTTGGTCATCATCAAACTGTTATCAATTACAGATATTATTTAATTCGAGTTAATTTAATATAGAAAAAAGCAAATTAAATTTGAATCTACAGATTTTTAATAAAAATAAAAAATTTTGACATAGCCTTCGACTTGATGGTCCATGCCTATTAGTAAATAGTGTCGCCAATTCTGCAATTTTCAAAAATGCAACTTGAGAAGAAGAATGATAAATTGAACATTCATAGCTGTAATAAAACGAAAAAATAGTAAAAGCTAAAAATATTTAATTTTTACTCTAGTAACTAACAGCAAACGACGAAGAGGTATTTTTGAATTAATGTGCTTTAACTATTTTTATTAAAGACGTAAATATTTGCTCGCACTGAAAAATCTACGTGACACTTTTTATATTTTTGTTCTAATCAATTAAAACAATGTAAAACATAATTTTTAACCAACCTTGATAACAATTATCTTATAAACCTTAATGGATATAAAAATAGAGTCATGTTTAAAAATTAATAGCTGAAATCAACAGAAATTTCTTGGCCGAAGGATTTTTTAATGCAATCCTCGGAACTGTTGACATATACACGAAAAAAAAACTTATAGATAATACAAAGATTCTATTTTATTTCCGAGCATTAAACTCAATTTTCTCCAAATGAATAAATTGTTATTTGTACGCCTTGAGTTCTATTTCCCTCAATGGAATTAAAGCGAAATCTCGTTATTATAAAGCGTTATTAATATAAATTTTATATATTAAATTATAATTTAAAAAATCGCATCCAGCGTATAATTGCATGTCGTATACCATCAACAATATCACGAACGCGGATTGATTGTAATCACACTGTAAAGACCTCAAATAAAACCTTTATATGTATCTATATTCATATATTGGCATATGCTATATATCGCGAACGCGTGTGTGGGCTTGATCCTTCTTTTGCCGAAGTAACGCCCAAAAACCGAAGGATATGAAATCGTAATACGCAGCTTTGCCACACATTATAGTGCCGGCGTATTATATAGCTTCGGCTGTCACGGAGTGTTGTGAGGAACGCCGTTTGGAACGATTTAGGCAGGCACAGGCAGGCGTCAGCCAAGGGAATACGGGATATTATGAATGCCTCGAGGGATTAAGACCTGCCACCGATATACCCATTTAAATATTACGCGTATGCTATACACTCACAAAGTTTCAATTGAAATCAATCTAAGGCCGTAGATGGTAACTTCGCTTTAATGTTTTGCGGTATAGAAAGGGAGTGCAACGATGAATGTTAATGCGTGTAAAAGTCTTCATTCATAGAGATTGGCTGAAGGCGTCAAGCTATAATAAAACAATCTGTACTGCGATAACCCCTTCATAACATCCCCGTGTCTAAGAATACGACCTTTCCTGCGCTGTAACATACACGAAATGCTTCTCTTTTCCAATACTTGAATTAATTCTAATACATCTTCATTCGTCACTTTATTTACCTACGAACTCATATATACTTCTGCTCTACGTTTACAATCATTTTATATTGTCCACGTCCCACAACCGTACAATGCCGGTTTTCACATAACCGGAAAATAAACATTAATATTATAAACATCTTCGCAAAATATTGTGATAATGTAAATCGATGAATTGCATAGATTATTACAAACAATAATAATTCATAGCATATATAAGCTAGATGTGCTTTTTGACAGACAAGCTTTCATCTTCAATACCATAACAATTATAGACACAATGCACTCTTTGGAATTCCACTTTTTTGGCAATATACGAAGTGCTGCTCTTTTCCAATACGTGAATTAATTCTAATACATCTTCATTCGTCACTTTATCTACCTACGAACTCATATATACTTCTGCTCTACGTTTATCATCATTTTATATTGTCCACGTCCCACAACCGTACAATGCCGGTTTTCACATAACCGGAAAATAAACATTAATATTATAAACATCTTCGCAAAATATTGTGATAATGTAAATCGATGAATTGCATAGATTATTACAAACAATAATAATTCATAGCATATATAAGCTAGATGTGCTTTTTGACAGGCAAGCTTTCATCTTCAATACCATAACAATTATAGACACAATGCACTCTTTGGAATTCCACTTTATTGGCAATATACGAAGTGCTGCTCTTTTCCAATACGTGAATTAATTCTAATACATCTTCATTCGTCACTTTATCTACCTACGAACTCATATATACTTCTGCTCTACGTTTACAATCATTTTGTATTGTCCACGTCCCACAACCGTACAATGCCGGTTTTCACATAACCGGAAAATAAACATTAATATTATAAACATCTTCGCAAAATATTGTGAGAATGTAAATCGATGAATTGCATAGATTATTACAAACAATAATAATTCATAGCATATATAAGCTAGATGTGCTTTTTGACAGACAAGCTTTCATCTTCAATACCATAACAATTATAGACACAATGCACTCTTTGGAATTCCACTTTTTTGGCAATATACGAAGTGCTGCTCTTTTCCAATACGTGAATTAATTCTAATACATCTTCATTCGTCACTTTATCTACCTACGAACTCATATATACTTCTGCTCTACGTTTACAATCATTTTATATTGTCCACGTCCCACAAACGTACAATGCTGGTTTTCACATAACCGGAAAATAAACATTAATATTATAAACATCTTCGCAAAATATTGTGAGAATGTAAATCGATGAATTGCATAGATTATTACAAACAATAATAATTCATAGCATATATAAGCTAGATGTGCTTTTTGACAGGCAAGCTTTCATCTTCAATACCATAACAATTATAGACACAATGCACTTTTTGGAATTCCACTTTTATGGCAATATACGAAGTGCTGCTCTTTTCCAATACGTGAATTAATTCTAATACATCTTCATTCGTCACTTTATCTACCTACGAATTCATATATACTTCTGCTCTACGTTTACAATCATTTTGTATTGTCCACGTCCCACAACCGTACAATGCCGGTTTTCACATAACCGGAAAATAAACATTAATATTATAAACATCTTCGCAAAATATTGTGAGAATGTAAATCGATGAATTGCATAGATTATTACAAACAATAATAATTCATAGCATATATAAGCTAGATGTGCTTTTTGACAGGCAAGCTTTCATCTTCAATACCATAACAATTATAGACACAATGCACTCTTTGGAATTCCACTTTTTTGGCAATATACGAAGTGCTGCTCTTTTCCAATACGTGAATTAATTCTAATACATCTTCATTCGTCACTTTATCTACCTACGAACTCATATATACTTCTGCTCTACGTTTACAATCATTTTATATTGTCCACGTCCCACAACCGTACAATGCCGGTTTTCACATAACCGGAAAATAAACATTAATATTATAAACATCTTCGCAAAATATTGTGATAATGTAAATCGATGAATTGCATAGATTATTACAAACAATAATAATTCATAGCATATATAAGCTAGATGTGCTTTTTGACAGACAAGCTTTCATCTTCAATACCATAACAATTATAGACACAATGCACTCTTTGGAATTCCACTTTTTTGGCAATATACGAAGTGCTGCTCTTTTCCAATACGTGAATTAATTCTAATACATCTTCATTCGTCACTTTATCTACCTACGAATTCATATATACTTCTGCTCTACGTTTACAATCATTTTATATTGTCCACGTCCCACAACCGTACAATGCCGGTTTTCACATAACCGGAAAATAAACGTTAATATTATAAACATCTTCGCAAAATATTGTGAGAATGTAAATCGATGAATTGCATAGATTATTACAAAAAATAATAATTCATGGCATGTATAAGCTAGATGCGCATTTTGACAGGCAAGCTTTCATCTTCAATACCATAACAATTATAGAAACAATGCACTTGTGTAACTCTTTGGAATACCATTTCTTCTGGCAATATGTGACCAATTAATGTGACCAATAATTCCCGTTTGATATTACGATCGCGGTAGGTTGTCTTTGCGGCCGTATTTGGCCATAATGGCAACGACGGTCGACTACGAGCATCAGACGCCACGTGGCGGCCGCATTAGATGGTCATTATTCAAAGCTCGGTTAATATTCGGCGACGGAGATGGTTTCTGCACGATCAACAGTGTGGAGCGCCGTGTCGGTTCACCACTATTTGCAAACATGCATGTCACCATCGCCGAAAATATTACTACGGATCTTATGGACGTCGCACGGTAGATAAAATATTACGATATATCTCGCAAACCAAGAAAAATGTGATAATAGCGGAACCTCTTGTTCTATGCGATTTTTCTCGCCATAGTAGGCAATTTGCTCAGGTCATATGTTAATAGATTTTTTTTTTTTAACTGTTAACGTGATGGGCAATTATAAATAAATAAATAAAATAGGTAAAACTAAAGTGATGAGGTGTGACAAAAAGGAATGCAGTAGAAAAATGAGGATCACAATAGGAGATAATAGAATCGAAGAAGTGTCAGATTTTTGTTATTTAGACAGTAGAATCACAAAAGATAATCGAAGCAAGGTAGATATAAAGTGTAGGATAGCACAGGGTAGGAAGGCATTCGTAGAAAAAGAACAGATTTTAAGATCAAATATTGACTTGGGTATTAGAAAAAGATTACTGAAGGTATATGTTTGGAGTGTAGCACTGTACGGGTGTGAGGCGTGGACTATAGGAAAGGAAGAGAAGCGTAGATTAGAAGCACTTGAAATGTGGTGTTATAGGAGGATGATGAGGATTGGTTGGGAAGATAAAGTAACAAATGAAGCTGTACTAGAGTTAGTAGGGGAGAAGAGAAGTATCTGGAGAGTGTTACAGCGTAGGAGAGACAGATTAGTAGGGCATATTCTTAGGCATGGGGGGATTATGCAATTGATCATAGAAGGTAGAGTGGAGGGAAAGAGAGGGGTAGGTAGGCCTAAATTGGAGTATGTGAGTCAGATAGTTGAAGACGTTGAGATGAATAGCTATAGGGAGATGAAGGGATTAGCTCAGGATAGATCGGCATGGCGTGCTGTTTCCAACCAATCTTTAGGATTGCGGACTCTTTAACTAACTAAATAAAATAACAAATGTGATCTACACCCCCATATATTGCCGATTAAATAGCAGAACGTTTTTCCAAATTGTTTTATTTATTCATATGTTAATGATAAAACTTAAGAACTACTGACTTAACTAATGTAAGCATTACGTATAAGTACAGCTCATTTTTTTTAAATTGGCGGAGAATTTTTGTAGTCGTCTGCGCATAGGGTTGTACTTATCGGGGTTATACAGTACCAGTGGTGCCAGACAACAAAAAATACTCTAGGTCTAGGAATTTAAATTTGTCACTATTTTATAGCTATCGTACAAATTAATTATGACATAAATATGATACTATAATAAGTATTTATCAACATTTCTTATTTTCTAGTATAACTTTTCTTCATTTTGTATTAATTTCAAAGAATTCATTCTAATTGCATAAAATGGTTATAACGTTACGTGGTGATTTGTCAACATTGCATTTCTTAGGACGCGTACTTTCTGCACTAGACACACCTACTTATTCTTTGGAGAATACAGAAGCGTAGCGTGTTTTGTTAGAATTATATTGATTCAAATAAAAGTTATATTTTTGTTCAAAATCGAAATAATATTCTATGCCCAGCTTAAAGTCAACCCAAAGCTAACATGTTTATAATGTCTTCGAGTATTTTGACAACCAGAATACCCACAGTTTGACCGATGTAAAGATACTGGTATCAGAAGTAACAAAAGTATGTGTTTATATATTCCTGTATAAATAATTAAAGTAGAAATTAATTAACGCACAAATTCTTATAAAAAAATATATATATTTTTTAAGATGAAATCTCGAAAATAAGAAAATATAGACTTCAATTCGATTCTATTAATAAATGACGATGTGAGTGATCTTACATAAGACAAAAATTGCTCTGTAATTAAATATATGAAATCTTTTGTATAAAAAAAAATCGACAATAAATTCACTGTAAATTTTTTTGGGAAAATTATTATAGTTTGGTGTGAATGAATAGCTTGAAAAAATGAATAGAAAAAACTTGTAGGCAAAAAAAATAGTTAAGTTAAATAGTTAAACAGTTAATAAATAAAAAAGTTAAGGGATGCATTCCTCAGCCTGAAATCCGCCGGAGATCCTAAAGGATCGTAAAGAATGCCGGGACCCCCAATATTAGATTCTCTAGTACACATATCTTTCCCCTAAAAGGGACAAGTCACATCAATTCCATATTTATTGCATACTAATTTAGCAAAAACGATTTATTGATTTGTTATAAACACAATTGTTTTGATCATAATTAATCAACGTATATAATGAATTATTGTACCAAATATTTTGTGAGAGATTATGATATAAATGACTACTAAAATGAAACTTATTTACATATTTATAATTATTATTTTTTAAATGTTTATTTTCACAATTTTTTTACTGATATGATAAAATATTTATAACGATGTAAAATTGCATATCTAAATGTTTTTCTCTCCTTATTTATTTAACCCATTGCTTTCCCTTATATTATTTTTTATACTTTATATTTTTATTAATAAATGACTTTATTATACTCTTATATTTTAAACGCAAGATTTTTAGAAGACATGTCAAATTAACGTTATTTTACAAATCAAAACCAAAAATTATATACTTTCGACGTGATATTTGTACGATTTTAAATTAATCATCATTCGTATTTTATATCCCTAATACATAAATCATAATCTCCTCCCTTCATTGCAGCTTAAACAACTTCATTGTACTTTTCAAACTTCACACACATTTCTCGTACATTCATTTGCACTGCCTCAAAATATTGATACGCCTTTTCTTAAAAATATCACTTTTTATATTCAAGAATATTTTATCTTTTTTGTTTGTTTGGACTTAATATTAGTAAAATTAAATTAGATCAGAAACATTTCGCGTCGCTCTAACAAAAATTTAGCCCATCTAGCTCGGTTTACATACAGCTAGCGATGGCAAACTGTAGGTCACTTTGAGGACCTAGTTCGTAGTTCATTTCAATGTGCCATTCACGAACTATAGGTCGTCAACTACTACATCTTTTAAAATAAAATAAATGAACTAGTTCACGACCTATATGAAATACATGCACATACTGAAAATAATCTCTTTTCTCAATATAAAAATATTAAATGGTAAAAAATAAATAAATTGAAATATTACAATACTTATTTTGAATTAAGAATGATGAAGAAGAGACAACAATGTTTATAATTTATACAAAACATATATATAAAGAAATATAATCTTCTCTAGGTACTCACGATTATTTATATGAAGGTCTAAAATACTTATTGGTAGTTACTGATCAAAATGTTTACTACTTTAGTAATACTTGAAAATTAAATGAACAAACTATAATAAAATGAACTAGATAGAATCATTTTATTTGGTGTTATAATTTATATTTTCTATTCCGAATCTTCTCTGTTCAAATTTCAAAGCTTTGATTTGATATTAAGTGATTGCATTGCACTCAGTATGAAATAGAAGAACTATAAGATTTAGATGTTTATTTTTGCATTATTGCAAAAATTTGCTATGGCATGATATATTTTAGAACATATTTAATCTTGCGAATATATTAATTAGTTAGTTAAAGAGTCCGCAATCCTAAAGATTGGTTGAAAACAGCACGCCATGCCGATCTATCCTGAGCTAATCCCTTCATCTCCCTATAGCTATTCATCTCAACGTCTTCAACTATCTGACTCACATACTCCAATCTAGGCCTACCTACCCCTCTCTTTCCCTCCACTCTACCTTCTATGATCAATTGCATAATCCCCCCATGCCTAAGAATATGCCCTACTAATCTGTCTCTCCTACGCTGTAACACTCTCCAGATACTTCTCTTCTCCCCTACTAACTCTAGTACAGCTTCATTTGTTACTTTATCTTCCCAACCAATCCTCATCATCCTCCTATAACACCACATTTCGAGTGCTTGTAATCTACGCTTCTCTTCCTTTCCTATAGTCCACGCCCCACACCCGTACAGTGCTACACTCCAAACATATACCTTCAGTAATGTTTTTCTAATACCCAAGTCAATATTTGATCTTAAAATCTGTTCTTTTTCTACGAATGCCTTCCTGCCCTGTGCTATCCTACACTTTATATCTACCTTGCTTCGATTATCTTTTGTGATTCTACTGCCTAAATAACAAAAATCTGACACTTCTTCGATTCTATTATCTCCTATTGTGATCCTCATTTTTCTACTGCATTCCTTTTTGTCACACCTCATCACTTTAGTTTTACCTATATTTATTTTCATGTTAAAATCCCTAGTCAATACTGCCTGCATACCATTCAATACCCTTTCTAAATTCTTTTCGCTTTCTTCCAATATAGCTATATCGTCGGCGAATCTAAACATATATATTTTCTCTCCCTGTACATTCACACCTACACTATACTCTTCTTTTACTTTGTTTATTGCATCTTCTATATATAGATTAAATAATAACGGTGAGAGTGTACATCCCTGCCGAACTCCCTTCCCTATTTTTGCTACCTCTTCTTCCCCCTCAATTCTAACTAAGGCAGTTTGGTGTTTATATAAATTAAAAATTATTCTCCTATCCTTATAATCTATACCCGTTTCTTTTAAAATTCTAAACATTATGTCCCAATCTACATTATCAAATGCCTTTTCTAAATCTACAAAAGCTATGCAAGTTACCTTTCCTACCCTCTTTCTTTTTTCTACTACCGTTCTTAGTGCTAGAATCGCCTCTCTCGTCCCTCTGTTTTTCCTAAAACCAAACTGATCTTCTCCTAGCCTTTCCTCTACTTTATTTTCTAATCTCCTATAAATAATCTTTAACAATATCTTCGATGCATGTGATAGTAGGCTAATGGTCCTATAGTTCTCACACAAATTAGCTCCTATTTTCTTCGGCATTGTTACTATTCTACTACGCTGAAAATCCTGTGGTACTTCTCCCTTCTCATATATTTTACAAACTAACCTGTATAATCGCTCCTGCATTTTTTCCCCTGCGTGTTTTATTAATTCGGCTGGTATCATATCAATCCCCGCTGCTTTGTTATTCCGTAAATCATTTAATGCTCTATGAAACTCTGACCTAAGTATGCTAGGACCTAAGTCATCCTCATCTATCTGTTCCACACTTTCTAGCTCCTCCATGTCCTGCCTACCTTTATATAAATCTTAATTATATCATTCCAAATGAAATCTGATACCAACATATAAATATTGCATCGAGTTTCCTATTTCGTTCCGTTCACCAACACACTTTATCACTAAATAAATGTTAGTACTGTATATGTAATGTATACTATACTGCATCGTTTACGAGTCGTTGTGATTCATGAACAGTTTAGTACACGATGGGTTCAGGACCTATTACAAGTACATCGTGCACCATGTAGTTCATAGTTCACAAACTAGGTCATAGTGACCTATAGGTCGTTGCAAAACATCGTCACAGTACGCCCGTCATTTGATTGAACCGTTCAGAATGAACGAGTGAACTACCTATCGCTACATACAGCATAACAAAAAGTCTGTGTAGGCAACTTTTCGAGTTACTAATCAATGTACGAAAAAAATGGCTTATTCGCGATATAGTTTAAAAAAATAATCCACGAATATCTAATTTTAATTTAGAAATCCTCTTTAGTTTTTCCTGTATTTATATTTATTTTTGAAACTAATAGTTCGAGCATTTGAAATTCTTATTGATTAAACTGATTTACGAAATGATTTACTGATCCTGAAAAAAATTGCGCAAAAAAAAATGTAAATTCAATCCTTTCATTTTGCCGCTTTAGAACTATTGAACGTTCGAACCAGTTTAAATATTCGCGATAAAATCGGTCAAAGGGTTCTCTTTACTGTAAAGTTAAATTCGCTACTATACGGCCGATTAAACACACAAAGAGGTTAGATCAATCGGTGCCTGGTTGACTTGTGCCCGTGTACAGAGACCAGCTCCAACCCGCCGGGAGCTTTAAAGGGGCGAAGAGGCTCATCACTATCAATCGTTCCGATAAATACCCCCAAATGACGATCAAATTAATTCTCACGGTGGCTATACTATTCTTTCACCGAATATACGAATTGTATATACTCAATGTAAAAATAATACACAGAGTGAAACTATCAACAGGCAATAATAATAATAATAAATGGAAAACTGTAAAAAAATCCAGGAAACATTTAAATTTTAACTAATTTTATTTGCAATTGTTAACATATGTCCAAAAATCATGTACCGAATCTTCAACACGTTCAATAAGTGACAGATACGTTAAAAAAATATATCTAAGCGATTTTCTGCAATATTTTTTATATTTTTAGGCACAATTCACGTAGTTTATCTCATATTCGCTAAGAAAGTACTGAGGCATTATAAATGTATCGTAGATTAAGAATTCAAAAATTTGTTAATATGACCAAAACATCAAAAACGTTAAGGTTTATCGAAACGTCAAACATTTCAGGATTTACTTATTTTTTAATTGGTCGTAAATGAAAAGACTCCGCCATTTTTTACTTAGGGTATTTGCTTTTTTAGTTCTTATATAATATCGGATGGTATATCAAAATTACAGAAAAAAAATGGATAACGAGATAGAATGGATATTTTGTTTAATTGAAAAATGCCTAATTTGAGACCAAAGATGATTCTTCCAAAAACGTTGCTCTCTACACTCGGTGTATATTTGCAGATTCGCACACCAAATCGATGTTTACTGTTTAACCATGTGTATATTACGAATGTTTATAGCTATCCATTTGTAAATGGGTTGGCGTTACGCCTAATGTGCGCACTTTTGTGCTTAAAGCTGCGTTTAGTAAAATGTAACCGCTTAGCACCCCAAAAGGATCAATCGTCGTTTAGTGCACACTAAATATTAAAACGGTGCACATTCACTCGTTATGTTGTAACTATTCACTCTATCAATTGCGAAGAACTAGGTGGTCAAAAAATTTGATACGTTAGATCGGAGTAATCAGTGCAGGTGCGGATTCAGCAAGTTAAAGAAATAACCACAACAAACTGGTACATAGTTTTACGAATTATTTGGAACAATTAATCTGAATCCTGATTAGTGTTAAAACACAATCTTCATTTTTTTCTTCTAATGATGCTACACATTTTTTTTTGTGTAGTGAAATATTAAGTATTGATAAAAAGTACTGAACAAATCTTTGTTCAATACTTTTTCATTCTCAATTTTAGCTACAATTTTTAATTGGAGTATGGATATTTTGCTAACAAATTTATTGTAAACTTTAGGCCATTGTACCAACAATTTTAAACAAGTATTTGCAATATCAAATATATCCAACTGAAATGAAATTAGTCCTCTTTCAATCATTTTTTGGGCATCGATACTCATCAAAATTATATTTTTTATAAGAACACGTCTCTTCTGCTTGCAGAATTAAAAGCGCACTCGAATTATCCTGTCGATTTTACACTGCATGTGCAATTTAAGAAGGATAATTCAAGCAGAAGAAACGCTCCGAAAATGTATAAGGTAGTAGAGAAATTCATATTCGGCTGCTATATCACAAATGATAATGTGAAGAGTGATAATAATGATGCATATGTTATCACAGCCGTTATATATTTTTGACATTATTAATTAGCACGATGAACTAGTCAAATGAACTTTTTTAAAAAATTATCACAAAGCTTAAAAAGTATTAACAACGCAAGTAAAATTGTAAATAACAATCCGGCTCGAAGGACCAATGCTATTTAATCATTTCAGATTAAATGAAGAGATAAAAGTGCTGTAGCCGAGCATATTTTTGACTAACTCAGGTCATCCTATTCAAATTAGTTCACTTAAATTGCTTAAAAGTGTTTTGAATTATTCCGAGTTAAATGCTTATGAAAGTATATACATGCATAAATTATTTATTTAATAGTATATCAATCACGATTCGTGACAGAGGTATTTTATTTAGTTTTTATCTTGTGCTACTGAAGATGGTGGCATAGCGCTTGAAATGTACATCTAGCTACTTAATGCTTGTTACGATATTTGGGTGATATTCTATATTAACTAGTCAAACATTAAACTTTTCTACTATAACTTTACAAAAAAGTTATGCAGTGTATGGCAATGAAAGCTTTAGTGTATCTAGACAACATGCGATCTGCTGCCGCTCTAAGCTATATCGACGCATTATTATTGTCTTAAATTGCACATATATATAGGGTATTGATGAAAACTTTCATCTCAATCTTTTTGATTTCATCTTTTGATTTCACAAAAGCTATAATAGTACAAATTCATACTTTTATACAATTTCAAAATGTCATACAATATACAGGATAGATTATACAAAATGCTCATTGTATTAATATCTCGCTCGCTATATGGGAAAATTAAGATTAAATCACTTATTACTAAAGACTAAAAAATAACGTTTATTAATGACATAAGTCAATGCAGAAGAAGAAAACTACTTCGATGTTTTTCCATAAGTTTTGTAATATCGAAATATCGAAAAATTTTGCGGCAAGATTTTAGCAGCATTATCAACGATGACGCCTTATTTTTAAATATAGCGTTTCAACAAAATCGATTTTTATCAATTTGTCGAGTTTAAGCAAATGTTGTTTGTTTGAGCTCATTTTTGGGCAACAGAATCTTTGATCTCGTCACAATTCCACATGATTTCCAAGGTATTGTTAGATAGAGCATCTGGCTCACCCTGTATACTAGACTGTGTACCCTACATTTATGTAGCATCCGGTTTTCGAATTTCAGCATTTCCAAAACAAAAACTAATTTTCGATTATTTACAAACAATATAGTTAAAAATTATAAAATAAATATACTTATTTCAAAATATGTATATATTGTTGATCGTACAAAAACATGAAAATAATATAAAATATTCCAAATAAATCAAACAAGTAAAGGACAATTCAAAAATTGTCACAAAATATAAACTGTGCATAGAGAGCGGATCGGTAACACGTTTTTTGAAGTGAAACTTCTATAGGCGCGGTAGGGCAAATTGGCCTTAACGTCACGAAAAGTGAAACGAACGATACGCGCATGCGCCGCGTGTACTGTGTGTATACGTGGCATAAGGCATCCAGTAGACGCTTGCGTATTTTATTATATATTACACAAACACAGCTTAATCTTTTAGCTAACAATTTCCATTGTGTGAAAAGTGAAATGGAGAAAAAGACAAGTACAGACAGAGTGCGAGCCTTTAGAGAACGGAAGAAAGCGAATAAACCGCCAAGAAAAGTGCCAACAAGTACCTTGGAAAGAAGTAGAGAGTATCGAGCCAGGCAAAGGGCGTTAAAGAAACATGGTGGATAACATAACCTTCCAACGACCTCAAATACACTGGATGAATCGATACCGTCGTTAAGTGGGGACACAGTGAGTGGTATAGAGAATTTGAATGCCACTGATTCAGGCGTGCCGTCTACACGTGAAGATACACGCGGTGTGAGAGATCAACGAAATGAATCTGATACAGCTGAGCCATTGACAAATAGAAATGCACCCACTAGTGCATCATACACAAAATTTACATTCTTTCAACCTGCTCATCGCGAATTTGATAAACAATTTTTCAATAATACGCTAGGTACAGTGTGTTCCATATGTGATCGAATATTGTTTAAGAACGATGTGAAACCTGTTGATCCTAAGCACGAGCAACTTTTACATACTGCTTTTCCAGCCATTATCATTGAAGATGTGATAGCGTGCAATTCATGCCGAAATGCTCTCACTCGGAATACCACATAAATGTCCACATAAAAAGAAGAAAAATACACAGATCGAGTTATTTAATTGGTTTGGTGAGAAAACGGACTATAAAAATATGGCTACAATATTTAATCCAAACTCCTCTTTATAGACTGTACGACATTACAGTTAATAATGCTTTCTTTGATGATCAGAGTGTCAATCAAAATCAATCAAAATCAAAATCAAATCGTTAACAAATGGAAAAAAAGCAATGCATAAAATCAACTTTTCCTAGGAGCTAAGAAGTTTCACTTCTACCGCGCGAGAGTCTCACGCAATTTTTTTTATAGACTGTGGTAGAACGCGCTTTTAAATTTACAAACCGGTTTTCGAATTTTACATATTTAGTAAAAAAAAAAAAACGGTTTTTAAAACAGGTTTTTTTTTTAAATCGACGAACCCTGGTCCAGATAGCTATTGCTATAAGGTATCCTGCAAGAACTCCCGCGTTCGGATCGTCGTATTGCTTGAGGTCACGTGTCTGTCCCTGCGGGGCAATTTGTAAATAGTCCGGCCACGTGCGGCAAATACCGGCGTTGAATGTTTTCTCGCCACGTCACGTGTGAGCACTGCGCAATGTTTCTTTGCAACGCTGAAGCGGCTGTCGTCGACTTTCATAGCGCTTTCAATTCCTCATGTCGCCGCGTACGCTTCTACGCGTATAGATATAAGGCCCAATCTCTTTCGCAGGAATAAGCAAAACTATTGGTTCGGTACGGCACAGATATAAGAGAAACTCAAACTACGCTAGAACATTGATATACAGAGGGAAACTGAAAATTTCCTCGCTCCTTTCGATTCAACACTGCTAGGAATTCTTAAATTAGAAAATGACATTAAGTCGTCCAAAATAGCAGAGGAAAGAAGAAAGTTGATAAATATCAGCTGAAGAAGACAAGTAGGGACGGGTAACTTTTGTGCTGATTTTCTTTTTGTGATGGTATTTCTCCTCCATGTATTTTTATTGCAGAAATTAGGTGAGCTGGAAGCCTTTTCCAAATCGTCGAAAAAAATTTGCTCCCGCAGTAAATTAAATCATACGATTTTAAAAACGACGGAAATGTTGTTTGCACTGAAACCACATCAAAAATTCGGTGAATTAAAAAAGAAATTACAGTACAATTGCGGAAACATAAAATAATTATCATCCCGTATATGAATTTCGGCTGAACAGACAATGAAAAAGACGGCGGACATATTATTGACTATGAGACTCGGTGAAACTCTCTTTAGTACGACGGGGGCTTAAGCCGGAGCGGCGTTTAGTGTCTTGAGCGACTGCGAGCGATTATCCGGCCCAGTTGCAGTCAATACTCCAGCACCAAACACGCATTACGATCGCATATAAACGGAACGTTCGGGGCATGTTTGGTAATCCGTTCATTTCCGATATAGACATTGTGACGTGCGTTGGATCGGAACCCAGATGCGAGTTGGAATCCAACATCTCCGTTGGTGGTCTGCACACATGCAGATTATACACATTGATAAGTCATCATCAAACTCGTTTATATTGATTTGATGAAACTATAGATTTTAACTTGGTGTGTCATTGCAGATGATATCAAGTAGTCAATTTTCCATAGGTTATTGTTCAATATTGGACAGTTATACGCGGCAAAGAACTATATCCGGTCCAGCAGAAAACCAGTGAGCTTTTCAATAGGTCACTGATCTGCGCCATTTGCAGGAACCAGCGATTTTGTTTCCTGTTACAATTTTTACAATTTTTATTTTCCATTCTACACCTTTTTTTCGTTTTTTATATACAATTTTATTATTTTACATTTTATTATCATTTTTTAAAAATATATTATCAACTTGCACTATAGTGCTAGTGCACGTTTTTGTTTTTTCTTGTTGCTTTGTATAAAATCACATTTTTATATTTGTAATTTTTTCGTTTTTTAACGACATTTCTGTCAATAAAGGCATAATAATAATAACAACAATAATAACAATAATAACAATAATAATAAGAATAATAACAACAACAATAACGATGATAACAACAACAACAACAACAACAATAATTAGGAAAATTACTATAAAATTTATATTAAAAACAAAAAAAAATTATTCTGAACGGTTCAATCAAATGACGGGCGTACTGTGACGATGTTTTGCAACGACATATAGGTCACTATGACCTAGTTCGTGAACTATCAACTACATGGTGCACGGTGTACGTATTGATGTACTTGTACTATATATATACTTGCAGTATAGTATACAGTACATATGCAGTACTAACATTTATTTAGTGATAAAGTGTGTTGATGAACGGAACGAAATAGGAAACTCGATGCAATATTGCAACAGCCGCATTGCCGAACGAGTCACAATTTATATGTTGGTATCAGATTTTATTTGGAATAATATAATTAATATATTCGCAAGATTAAATATGTTCTTAAATATGTCATGCCGTAGCAAATTTTTGCAATAATGCAAAAATAAACATCTAAATCTTATAGTTCTTCTATTTCATACTGAGTGCAATGCAATCACTTGTAAAAGTAGTAAACATTTTCATCAGTAACTACCAATAAGTATTTTAGAACCTCATATAAATAATCGTGAGTACCTAGAGAAGATTATATTTCCTTATATATATAGTTAGTTAAAGAGTCCGCAATCCTAAAGATTGGTTGGAAACAGCACGCCATGCCGATCTATCCTGAGCTAATCCCTTCATCTCCCTATAGCTATTCATCTCAACGTCTTCAATTATCTGACTCACATACTCCAATCTAGGCCTACCTACCCCTCTCTTTCCCTCCACTCTACCTTCTATGATCAATTGCATAATCCCCCCATGCCTAAGAATATGCCCTACTAATCTGTCTCTCCTACGTTGTAACACTCTCCAAATACTTCTCTTCTCCCCTACTAACTCTAGTACAGCTTCATTTGTTACTTTATCTTCCCAACCAATCCTCATCATCCTCCTATAACACCACATTTCAAGTGCTTCTAATCTACGCTTCTCTTCCTTTCCTATAGTCCACGCCTCACACCCGTACAGTGCTACACTCCAAACATATACCTTCAGTAATCTTTTTCTAATACCCAAGTCAATATTTGATCTTAAAATCTGTTCTTTTTCTACGAATGCCTTCCTACCCTGTGCTATCCTACACTTTATATCTACCTTGCTTCGATTATCTTTTGTGATTCTACTGCCTAAATAACAAAAATCTGACACTTCTTCGATTCTATTATCTCCTATTGTGATCCTCATTTTTCTACTGCATTCCTTTTTGTCACACCTCATCACTTTAGTTTTACCTATATTTATTTTCATGTTAAAATCCCTAGTCAATACTGCCTGCATACCATTCAATACCCTTTCTAATTTCTTTTCGCTTTCTTCCAATATAGCTATATCGTCGGCGAATCTCAGCATATATATTTTCTCTCCCTGTACATTCACACCTACACTATACTCTTCTTTTACTTTGTTTATTGCATCTTCTATATATAGATTAAATAATAACGGTGAGAGTGTACATCCCTGCCGAACTCCCTTCCCTATTTTTGCTACCTCTTCTTCCCCCTCAATTCTAACTAAGGCAGTTTGGTGTTTATATAAATTAAAAATTATTCTCCTATCCTTATAATCTATACCCGTTTCTTTTAAAATTCTAAACATTATGTCCCAATCTACATTGTCAAATGCCTTTTCTAAGTCTACAAAAGCTATGCAAGTTACCTTTCCTACCCTATTTCTTTTTTCTACTACCGTTCTTAGTGCTAGAATCGCCTCCCTCGTCCCTCTGTTTTTCCTAAAACCAAACTGATCTTCTCCTAGCCTTTCCTCTACTTTATTTTCTAATCTCCTATAAATAATCTTTAACAATATCTTCGATGCATGTGATAGTAGGCTAATGGTCCTATAGTTCTCACACAAATTAGCTCCTATTTTCTTCGGCATTGTTACTATTCTACTACGCTGAAAATCCTGTGGTACTTCTCCCTTCTCATATATTTTACAAACTAACCTGTATAATCGCTCCTGCATTTTTTCCCCTGCGTGTTTTATTAATTCGGCTGGTATCATATCAATCCCCGCTGCTTTGTTATTCCGTAAATCATTTAATGCTCTATGAAACTCTGACCTAAGTATGCTAGGACCTAAGTCATCCTCATCTATCTGTTCCACATTTTCTAGCTCCTCCATGTCCTGCCTACCTTTATATAAATCTTCAAGATACTCCTTCCATCTTCTAGCTTTTTCCTTATTTTCTGTGAGTTCCTTACCCTGCTTATCACATATAATGTTACCCTTTGGTTTTACTTTAGAAAAATGTGACTTAATTTTCCGTTAGCCCAAAGCTACTTTACCTCTTCTCATATCCTCCTCAATATCCTCACAATTTCCTTTTATCCACTCTTCTTTCGCTAGCTTGCATTTCCTATTAATTAAGTTCCTTAGTTCCTTATATTTTTTCTGTCCTGCTTCTGTGTTTCCTATTTTAATTTTCCTTCTTGCTTCTATCATTTCAACTATTTCTTCCGTGATCCATTCCCTCCTACCTGCCCTTTTCTTTGTGCCTAATACTTCATTTGCTGCTGTAGTTAACCCATTTCTGATTTCCCTCCATTCGCAATCTATGTCGTTCCTAGATGTTCCATTAGCCATGATTTCTACTTTCTGCTTGTACTTTTCACATACATCAGCTAATTTTAACCTATCGACATCTACTCTGACCTGTTTAGACTTCTGTAATTTTTTGAATTTGACCTCTGAGTCCAGGACTACTAAATTATGGTCACTATCAATATCTGCTCCAGGGTAACTCTTACAATTCTTAATCTGGTTCCTAAACCTCTCTTTAACCAGTATGTAATCTATCTGATACCTCCCTATATCTCCTGGCATTTTCCACGTATATATCCTGCGCTTGTGATTCTGAAAAAGCGTGTTTGCTACCACTAGCTTATTCCTAATACAAAATATATATATATATATATATATATATATATATATTTTGTATAAATTATAAACATTGTTGTCTTTTCTTCCTCATTCCTAATTCAACATAACTATTGTAATATTTCAATATTACCATTTAATATTTTTATATTGAGAAAAAAAAGAGATTATTTTCAGTATGTGCGTGTATTTCATATAGTTCGTGAGCTAGTTCATTTTGAAAAGATGTTAGTAGTTCACGACCTATAGTTCGTGAACGGTACATTGAAATGAACTACGAACTACGAAGTAGGTCCTCAAAGTGACCTACAGTTTGCCATCGCTAATCCTTTGCGCAATAATATAAGTTCATGACATACATAACTCTACCTTGTATTTTGCTTTTAGAAATTCTTAAAGAAGTTTGAATACACTTTTGGATTGTATAGAATATCACCCAAACACCGTAACTAAAAGCATTTAATAGCTAGATTCGCATTTCGAAGGCTATGCCCCCATCTTCAGTAGCACAAAATGTGCAAGATTTTTGATTGAAGATATTTACATGCTCGAAATCTCAAATTCTTTCTGTAAATTCGTCTTAGTGCAGACGAGTTTTTAAAGTCACTAGACGTCCAGCATTAGACTGGTTCGACAAACCAACATTTCCAGCCCAAGAGATTAATATTTTCTTCCAAAATCTAACTTTCGTATTTCTATACTTCCTTTAGCGGCGTTCTGTTTCTAAAAAATTGATTATCAATTTCTTTAAACAGCAAAAAATTTAACTAATAGTTTTTCCTCCACACCATACGTCAGCTTCTAATCACATGTTGAGTTATAGTGTATTGCCATTTATTTTCAGCAAATATAAATATGAAAAAAATTTCGCCAGTAATCAATGGCCATCTTAAAAGTCCATACTTTAACGTCGTATTTACAAACATACATAAACAATTTTTTTTTACTGAACACGCTTTTTGTTTACGCACGATTATTTGATAAGATGTAGTGGCATATAAAGTAGCTCTTGTATGAACTTGTTTTACAATTGTATCTACCCCATCGTATCAGTTCGGCTGCGAACGTGGGAACTACACACAGCAAATAGTCAAAAAGTTTTCTGTCGATTTACATACGCAGGAAACAGGATCTACAGGTGCCCCGCAGACTCACAGGAACTGCCATATCCAGAGCGTACGTGCCCGCACGTGACTCCGGCTTATTTGATCGCTTTATTAAATTGTACACACTTAAAAAATTGATCGAACATGAAATAGATAAGAGATTGATTGATGCATTTCTGATACTAAATAGTAATCATTTTTTTTTTTTTTATAAAGAAGCTTCGAATAAATGTATGAATGCAATACATTAGTAAACTGAAGATTTATAGTACATATTTTTCGAAATTGCACAAGACTTTACGAAGTTTCGACTGTTAGTTTTATCAATTTTAGGAATTTGAATTCGTCACGACTTTCGCCTAAATGGTAAGAACTCAAACTATCAGGTGTATTCTAAACTTAACTTTTGACAACTGTCTTATTCTAAGTAAATCAAATGGATTTATATATCAGGGAAAAGTGCACGTTTATAGTCATTTATTTTTCTCCCTTGTTTTAGGGGTAAGACAGCCCGAGAAAATATTTAAAAATGACCACGTGTTTATGACAGATCGCCGATTAGACAGACGTGCAACGGCAATGGCTGCAACAGAAGAACAACGACGATTACTTATGAATGTCATTCGTTCTGTTCATTTCTCTCGCCGAATTCTTCAGTTCGGGGTTTCGCACAGAAAGTACATATATACAGTGTGTTTTGTAATGATATACAATTCGAAATATACCTGTGACATAAGTAAAAAAATCAAAGAAGCAAATTATAATTGCATTTTTTTACCATTTTTATTGTTCAGCTATGAAAGGATTGATCCATAAAAGTTACGCATATTTTCTTAACAAGCTTAAAATTATTGCTGCCTTTTTTTTGATATCCCAGGTGAAAATTATTAATATACATACACTTCTTCATTTGATAAAATCGTCATAAAAGTAGCACTTAACAAATGATTGGATGATAAATGATTAACATGTTAATTCTTCATACTTTTTTTATTTCGTATGATGTTTGTGTACTAACACACACACACACAAACACACACACACACACATATATATATATATATATATATATATATATACTATATGACTGTGATATTTAGGATTTTAAAATTTAATATAAGTAGCTGTTGTAAAATGCCAATCTTCTTCTGAAGATGCTTAACAAGCGAAACTAGTATAGAATATAAAAACAAAACAAAATGAGGACGTACTTTATTTACACAAATTTACAAAATTACCGAACACCTTATAACATTGGACGCCTATCAAGCTAAAAATATGATATGTTGGTGTTTAATTAATCATTGTTCCTGCGATTAATTTATATATATATAGAAACTAGAGTTATAACAATTCCGCAATTCGAACGAGCCACCCTGTATCTAGTATTGCTAGTATGTACCGAACGATCGCAGTGCATATATACTTTCATGGCTTACATTAGGCATTAGAACAGTGTCTATACTACGTGTTACATAGAGGCTCAGCTCAAGCAACAGAAGAGAAATGTTACTGCAATTTTACTTTTAATTAAGTTCGGTCATTAATCAAGGGTGGCATTGCGTCGCTGGAGTCTGCTTCGTGCAGCTTTTCGCTGACTCTACCCTGACTTTTCCCTTGCTTTGTAGCGTAATGCATCCGTTGGCTAAAGCTTCGACATCAAGGTGTCTTGCCTCTTTGTATAGAAAGTTGTAAAAAGCAGCAGAGAAGTTGTAAAAATTTTGCATCTGCAATACACACATTTATGAATTTATCAAGAGGTCTTTGTCGCATTTTTCGCATTTTTTCATATTTTTTTCACAAGCTTTCATGTTTTTTCTTTCACGTGCAAGTCTTGACCGAATATATTATTTTGTGGGGGATTTTTATTATTATTTTTAAATTGATGTATAATAAATAAGGACCAATATACAATCGTAGATTTTAGCGTGAATCGAAAGGTACAATTCAAAAAATTCTAGTAGAAAATACTAAGAGAAAACAAAATATGTATTCTTAATACAATTAAATACAATTCAATACAAAGAACTTGCAATCGATTGGAATTTAATAACTGAAGGGTGTAACTTCTAAAGAGTCTATGGGAGAATATGTATTTTAAAATGAGTTATATTTAAATTTAAAAAACATGCGTGAGACTCTCGCGTGGTAGAAGTGAAACTTCTTAGCTCGTAGGAAAAGTTGATTTTATGCATTGCTTTTTTTCCATTTGTTAACGATTTGATTTTGATTGATTTTGATTGACACTCTGATCATCAAAGAAAGCATTATTAACTGTAATGTCGTACAGTCTATAAAGAGGAGTTTGGATTAAATATTGTAGCCATATTTTTATAGTCCTTTTTCTCACCAAACGATTAAATTAAATAACACGATCTGTGTATTTTTCTTCTTTTTATGTGGACATTTATGTGGTATTCCGAGTGAAAGCATTTCGGCATGAATTGCACGCTATCACATCTTCAATGATAATGACTGGAAACGCAGTATGTAAAAGTTGCTCGTGCTTAAGATCAACAAGTTTCACATCCTTCTTAAACCATATTCGATCACATATGGAACATACTGTACCAAGCGGATTATTGAAATATTGTTTATCAAATTCGCGATGAGCAGGTTGAAAGAATGTAAATTTTGTGTATGATGCACTAGTGGATGCATTTCTATTTGTCGATGGCTCGCTCAGCTGTATCAGATTCATTTCGTTGATCTCTCACACCGTGTGTATCTTCACGGCACGTCTGAAACAGTGGCATTCAAATTCTCTATACCACTCACTGTGTCGTCACTTAACGACGGTATCGATTCATCCAGTGTATTTGAGGTCGCTGGAAGATTATGTTGTCCACCGTGTTTCTTTAACGCCATTTGTCTGGCTGGATACTCTTTACTTCTTTCCAAGGCACTTGTTGGCACTTTTATTGGCGGTTTATTCGCTTTCTTCCGTTCTCTAAAGGCTCGCACTCTGTCTGTACTTGCCTTTTTCTCCATTTCACTTTTCACACAATGGAAATTGTTAACTAAAAGATTAAGCTGCGTTTGTGTAATATATAATAAAATACGCAAGCGTGTACTGGTTGCCTTATGCCACGTATACGCACAGTACACGCGGCGCATGCGCGTAGCGTGTTTCACTTTTCGTGACGTTCAGGCCAATTTACCGCGCCTATAGAAGTTTCACTTCAAAAAAAATACGAAAGAAGAATATATTAATATCACATAAAGTCAATAGGTAGACTCTTTTAAATAATGTTTATAGTTAGTAGTTAGATCATTTAAATTTGTATTGATATTGATTTTTACAAGATTTTGAAAATGTTTATTATCCTTTGTTGAGAGCTTTTCGTATTTTTATTGTGTGTAAATAAATATTCTTATGAATTACATTTTTTTCTTAAAAGCAGCCAAATTTCGTTTTTTTTTGTTTTAGCTTTTTAGTGCGATATGATGATTTGTACATTTTAATTAACAAATACTAATTTTTCTGCTACTTTATAAAAAATGTACAATTTAAAACAAATATTTTATGAAAACACTAGTTAGTAATTTGCGAACGAATTATGAAATCGATCAATTTTGTCGTAGGTGCCATTAATAAATTAAGATAAAATGGATATTTCGGCGTCGATTGTGACATTTTTATGGTTAGTTCCCAAATAATAAAAGTTATGCAAATATTTGAATTGGATATTAAGTTTTAAAGCTCGTGTCAATATCTGTATTTAGATATGGACAAGTGTCACCAGATAACAAGTTTGTAAATAAAGCGTTTCATATTATGAATTAAATATTCCATGGGGTTCATAGAAATAAAAATCGCTACAATAATATTTTTACATGTTATTTCACCAAAACTAAATAATAAAAAATAGCGCGATGAAAGTCTATCGACAATCATTTTCTTTGCGAAATTATTTCAACTTGTAACAGCCGGTTGACAAGTGACGAATCGAGTTATAAGGATCTTAAGATGATGGAACATTAAGGAAATGCAAGGGTTCGAGGTGACATCTTGCGGAAGTAACGGGCATTATTAGAAAGTGTACAAACAAAGCTTGAAAATGAAAAGTGACATGTTCAATTCTCGTTGTAAGCGCACCATTATTTAAACATAATCCAGCACTAATATTCGTGTTTGTAAGGTTTATTTGTACTATGCAAAGAAGGAGGAAAACAATGGAAAATAGGACCAGGTATTATATGGTGTTTAGGATGTACTACTGTTCCAGAAGTTTGTTGAAGGAAAATACTTGTTGCTTTAATTCGGGGGAATTATTGCGGTATTTCCGACCGGATGTAAATTAAGTACAACTTTCGGGTTTATTTATATTCGTATATGTTCTATTTCAAATACATAACTCCTCGTGTTTATTAAATATTAATATTCATTTCCATGTAAAAAAAAATCGCATATTTATTACGAATTTTAGTTACCGCAAAGAAAACTCCAATCATTTTCTTTTATAGAGCTTTAGAATTGAAACGTGAATGCACAAAATGGCTTAGATTATGTTTAAAAATATAGACCGTGTACATATTATATATTCTGGTTATGTACACAAATACATATGGATGAGTACGATATAAAAGGGCTCGTATTTTAATTAGATATATGAGGGTGTGCAGTATATTGCCACTGTAAATTTCAATATTGTTGTACAGACTAAATTAGGCAATATCAAAGACATCAATATACTGCAGTAGAAAAAAAAACTCAAAATATAACATGAAGTTTATCAGAACTTTATCACTATTAGGCAGTAGTATTGACTAGGGATTTTAACATGAAAATAAATATAGGTAAAACTAAAGTGATGAGGTGTGACAAAAAGGAATGCAGTAGAAAAATGAGGATCACAATAGGAGATAATAGAATCGAAGAAGTGTCAGATTTTTGTTATTTAGGCAGTAGAATCACAAAAGATAATCGAAGCAAGGTAGATATAAAGTGTAGGATAGCACAGGGTAGGAAGGCATTCGTAGAAAAAGAACAGATTTTAAGATCAAATATTGACTTGGGTATTAGAAAAAGATTACTGAAGGTATATGTTTGGAGTGTAGCACTGTACGGGTGTGAGGCGTGGACTATAGGAAAGGAAGAGAAGCGTAGATTAGAAGCACTTGAAATGTGGTGTTATAGGAGGATGATGAGGATTGGTTGGGAAGATAAAGTAACAAATGAAGCTGTACTAGAGTTAGTAGGGGAGAAGAGAAGTATTTGGAGAGTGTTACAGCGTAGGAGAGACAGATTAGTAGGGCATATTCTTAGGCATGGGGGGATTATGCAATTGATCATAGAAGGTAGAGTGGAGGGAAAGAGAGGGGTAGGTAGGCCTAGATTGGAGTATGTGAGTCAGATAGTTGAAGACGTTGAGATGAATAGCTATAGGGAGATGAAGGGATTAGCTCAGGATAGATCGGCATGGCGTGCTGTTTCCAACCAATCTTTAGGATTGCGGACTCTTTAACTAACTATCACTTTCGGAAAACATCTAGAAAATATAATAGTAGTTGTTTTGACATATATTTCCTCTAGTAAGTGTTCTTTGAATCTTTGAATTCTAGAATATAACAAACTTCTGATTTTTAAATAATTTTTAATATACTCTTAATAAATTAAAAAAATATATATATTAAAATGTAGAAGTTAATTCATTATGATTACTAATACTAATTTTCCATAGTATGTTCTTTATTAAGAAAGATATTATATCTGATTTATCAGCAGGATATCAAATATAAAATTATATAATAGCTTAAGAATGAAGGCTAGCATATATTATAAAAAATCGTGAAATATATGAATTTTTAGCAAATCTCTAGCGTTTATTTTGATCAAAGAAAAATGTAGGCGCAAGTTCGAATCGTGTAGGTTCGATATTTTTCTTGGATGAAAACAGCCACTAGAGATTTGCACAAAAAAAATGTTAAAAAACATTTGAAGAAAAAGATCATTGAGTTCTTAACCGCAGTTATATGTATAAAAAAACATATATTCGGGTAAACAATCAAATCGATAATTAATAAAACTATGCTTTTTTATATTGGTAGAATTTCAGATCTACACGGAACAAATTTTTTTTATAAATCCTTTGTATAACTATAAAGATTTTTTTTTATGTGACTTTTTATGTGATTTTATGTGATTTTTTACATTGAAGAATTTTTTTTTATAAATCCTTTGTATAACTATAAAGATATTTTTTTATGTGATTTTATTTGATTTTTTATAATGTAATAAATGTACGTTATTTAAATTTAATAGCTTGTATGTGAAAATGTTCATTTATTTTTATTTTTTCTGTAAATCTGACAAATGTAAATACTTGTAGGTATAGAAACATGAATGAATAAATTTTAAAAAAAAATCTATAAAAAAATTTAAAAGACTGGCCTATAGAGAAAATTTCATTATACGTTTGATAAATGGATAATGAAATTTCTGCCCGTCATTGTATTTTATTCATTCTCTCGATTTGAGATTTGCAATTAAATAAGCTCTTCTCAAATTTCAAAGACTAATTCAGTTTCTGGAGGGTTCGTTTCGCTTTTCGTTTATATAAAAATATATACGATACTTTAACTGTGGCTTTCTAATAAGATTAAAAGTGCAGTTCAACAATTTTATCTTTTTATATTAAAATTTTAAATACAGTTTGAGTGAAAAAACAATCACACTCCATAAATTATACAAAACTAGTTGCAGGTTTAGAATCCTCAGATTATCTCAGAAAATGTCCCATACAATCATTTTTCAATCACGTAAAATATATATTTACATGGTACGTGCATATAAAAATCTTTCTATTTGCTCACTATGAAAAATCAGTGTTAAATTCCGGCATCATTTCGATATTTACATACCCCAAAACGTTTTGAATTTTGGTATCTTTAAGACTCGATCGGAACACAATTTTTTTTTGGCACCGCTTATTATTAAATTGAAAATGTTCGAATGTATTTACCGCCACTTGGTGGTGGTAAGCCACCATCACCGCGAAACGAAACATATGTTAAAATGACGAGTAAATTACGCCCTTCAATTTGGTATATCACTCGATCAGGTGCACCAACTAGTTCTTCTTTGCGATTTTTTTTAACGAAATCGAAGCGGCAATTAACAGCGCGAGTTCATTCGAAGACGTAATAGTTAACACTGACAGAGTAGCGTCTGCAAATTCTAGTATTAGGTGTGTGCGACAACGACGATGGACATACACATAGATTGCACAATATTTCATATTCACTTCGATCGAGTTTAGAACTATTTTGCGATTGTCAAACGTTCAATTCAGGCTTAGCATACATTGTTACGTAAACGCAATCTCTGCATACGCTATTTTATATGAGCAGTTTCAATGGCACCTTGGACTATAAGTTGAAGCGAGACTACCTTCAGTTCGACAGCCACTCAAGAACACCTGCAGCAACTACGTGTTTATATTAACAGAATTTGTTTATATAAACATACTTTACCAAAATATGACAAATCAGACATGAACGTATAGTTAAGAAACTGAAATAAAACACAATTATTGACCATTTGTTTCACTCGATCGTTTATAATAAATCGCCACTCAGCCATTGATTAAGATACGCTAGCTAGATATATATTTATTTTGTAATTTAGAAATTCCACATATTTAGCTATAAAATATTTAAAATATCAAAATATAACAAATATATTATATGTCATTAGACACAGAATATAAAAGTCTATATGAATGTATATGAATTAGTTAGTTAAAGAGTCCGCAATCCTAAAGATTGGTTGGAAACAGCACGCCATGCCGATCTATCCTGAGCTAATCCCTTCATCTCCCTATAGCTATTCATCTCAACGTCTTCAACTATCTGACTCACATACTCCAATCTAGGCCTACCTACCCCTCTCTTTCCCTCCACTCTACCTTCTATGATCAATTGCATAATCCCCCCATGCCTAAGAATATGCCCTACTAATCTGTCTCTCCTACGCTGTAACACTCTCCAGATACTTCTCTTCTCCCCTACTAACTCTAGTACAGCTTCATTTGTTACTTTATCTTCCCAACCAATCCTCATCATCCTCCTATAACACCACATTTCAAGTGCTTCTAATCTACGCTTCTCTTCCTTTCCTATAGTCCACACCTCACACCCGTACAGTGCTACACTCCAAACATATACCTTCAGTAATCTTTTTCTAATACCCAAGTCAATATTTGATCTTAAAATCTGTTCTTTTTCTACGAATGCCTTCCTACCCTGTGCTATCCTACACTTTATATCTACCTTGCTTCGATTATCTTTTGTGATTCTACTGCCTAAATAACAAAAATCTGACACTTCTTCGATTCTATTATCTCCTATTGTGATCCTCATTTTTCTACTGCATTCCTTTTTGTCACACCTCATCACTTTAGTTTTACCTATATTTATTTTCATATTAAAATCCCTAGTCAATACTGCCTGCATACCATTCAATACCCTTTCTAAATTCTTTTCGCTTTCTTCCAATATAGCTATATCGTCGGCGAATCTCAACATATATATTTTCTCTCCCTGTACATTCACACCTACACTATACTCTTCTTTAACTTTGTTTATTGCATCTTCTATATATAGATTAAATAATAACGGTGAAAGTGTACATCCCTGCCGAACTCCCTTCCCTATTTTTGCTACCTCTTCTTCCCCCTCAATTCTAACTAAGGCAGTTTGGTGTTTATATAAATTAAAAATTATTCTCCTATCCTTATAATCTATACCCGTTTCTTTTAAAATTCTAAACATTATGTCCCAATCTACATTATCAAATGCCTTTTCTAAATCTACAAAAGCTATGCAAGTTACCTTTCCTACCCTCTTTCTTTTTTCTACTACCGTTCTTAGTGCTAGAATCGCCTCTCTCGTCCCTCTGTTTTTCCTAAAACCAAACTGATCTTCTCCTAGCCTTTCCTCTACTTTATTTTCTAATCTCCTATAAATAATCTTTAACAATATCTTCGATGCATGTGATAGTAGGCTAATGGTCCTATAGTTCTCACACAAATTAGCTCATATTTTCTTCGGCATTGTTACTATTCTACTACGCTGAAAATCCTGTGGTACTTCTCCCTTCTCATATATTTTACAAACTAACCTGTATAATCGCTCCTGCATTTTTTCCCCTGCGTGTTTTATTAATTCGGCTGGTATCATATCAATCCCCGCTGCTTTGTTATTCCGTAAATCATTTAATGCTCTATGAAACTCTGACCTAAGTATGCTAGGACCTAAGTCATCCTCATCTATCTGCTCCACACTTTCTAGCTCCTCCATGTCCTGCCTACCTTTATATAAATCTTCAAGATACTCCTTCCATCTTCTAGCTTTTTCCTTATTTTCCGTGAGTTCCTTACCCTGCTTATCACATATTATGTTACCCTTTGGTTTTACTTTAGAAAAATGTGACTTAATTTTCCTGTAGCCCAAATCTACTTTACCTCTTCTCATATCCTCCTCAATATATGAATATAGAATGACTATAATATATAAAAATTAGTCATTCGTATTTTTTAATTACCGAATATGTTTAAATTTTGAACAAAATGGTCAAATACAGATCATAATCGCTTTTTAAATATATATATTTCTGATCAAGAATAAGGCGAGAATAATTATAACAAATATATAATAAAATGAAATAAAAATTCTATTTATTACCCGTATTAAACATTGCACAAATATTTTGTATTCCTTTTTAAACTAACATCACAATTTTTATTTATGTTCCCCTTTCTATCTATTCAAATTTTCTGAATACAGATTGTAGGTAGAAATTAAAAGGTCAGGTATTCTTGTGTATTCTTCATCAAAACACAAAAATACCATTTATCCTTTGACTAGACGAATGTTGATTCGTGTGTACAATATATTTTGCGTCAGATATAGAAGTGCAGAGATAAATATTGAAATACGACACAAGGGGATGTTCTGGCCAGAGTAGGGAATATCGTAAACCTGTGGGGGTGGAACTCGTGCCAGGTGAGTGCCAGCTATATTATACTTGTTTTCGCAAAGCTTCACAATGAAAGTACACGGGATGAGGAAACATTGGGAGAAAGAAGGCAGTGCGTATTGTTGCAAAACAGGACAGGATTTCAAAAAATGTATATGCGAAATTTGGAACAAATGATCAACATAAAGTTAAATCAATTTGCTCAAATTAAGGGAACGTCTTAATGAAGCATTTATTTTTTATATGAAATAGTAGAAATATTGTCTTCTTACTACCAGATACATTTATTAAAAAACTATTTGTTTTGGCGTCAAGGGCGGAGGAAATGTATGACATGCCCAAATTTTGTTTAACTAACTATACAAGTAAAGAACATTCGAAGAAAACATTTAATTTCATGATATAAATTAAAAGTTAAACAAGCTAGAAAATAAGTAATATTTTCAAAAAATTATTATGCTTATTTGTGAATATATTACTTCGAATTTATATTCGAATTTAATATATATTCATTAATCTTCTTGTCCCTGTGAATAAACTCACAAAACGAAGGAGATTTATATAAATAAAGTCGTTAAGTCATCACGGCGAAATATTTACTGTGTTTTGACTGAGGTGCAAAATTATAACTTACAATTTATTATGAAATTTTTGGAGGTCAATAGGATACTTAAAAATTCAAGTTTTCCATTACAATTTCAAAAAATTCTCCATATAGAGAAATAAGTGCAAATAAATATAATCACAATTTCGAGGGAATAGTTATTCGCTATTTGCATGAGATCACTAAAGACTCAATCGTTAAGTGATTCAATTGTGAATTCTATTGTGAATTTTTTTGCGATATGCTTGAATTTAAAGTAATGCTACCATTTTATTTAATTTTATTAAATTGGATGTACAACAGCTGAGTTTACAAGAAGCATGTAACTTAACCTATTATAGCACATCACTAGAAAATATATTTTATATTATTGAGAATATTTAATGTATGAATATATACGGCTTCGTTTAAAGTCCACTATTTAGTAAAAAGTTTCCAGTTATTTATTATTTGTTTTGATCAATTATGCTAATATAATACGCTCTGTATTTGTTGGCTGTCGATATGACAACATTGCAGTCATTTTGACCACACCTTCAAATGACAAAAATGCAGTGGCGAGCATCTCTTCACGAGCATAAGGTTTCGGGGTGTTGAAGCGGCCAGTATATTTTCAATTTTTTTTAATTGTATAGTAATATCATTGGTCTTATGCATAAACTAGTCTTAATTTGTAATGCGCGGTAGAAGGGGCGGGCCCGCCCATTAAAAAAAAATAGCAGTGGTAAGTTTTTACAAATTCCTAGCGCCCAAATTACAAACGCCATCCCACTGCACATATATCAAAAATTAGGGAAAAAACCTGTTCACTATTGACTAAATCTCATTGCAATCACAAGAGTGTTTCGACAAGAATTAGTTTTTAAGAGACCTTACCTTACATTTTATAAGACCTTACCGCCGCATGAGGATGAATCACCAAACATGTCATTACAAAATAATCGCACATGAATTATACCAATGATAGATAAATGAAGAATTGTTCTAGAAATGTGTGTTGAAGTTGGAACAAAGCTTTTTTCTTATAGCAACACATTCGATTAGATCGAATGTTCATGCTTATTTTTGATTATTTAAACAAATGATTGCCTAATACGAAAGTTATCGAACGTTGGCAGTCATATTGGAGCCATTTTAAATCTGGACAAGTTATGGAATGTTGAGGAGTCAATTTTTAAGTTCCTCAAAGCTAATAACTTCCCAATAGGGAAGTACCTAAACAATTCATCGGATATTGATAAATATAGTTAGTTAGAGAGTCCGCAATCCTAAAGATTGGTTGGAAACAGCACGCCATGCCGATCTATCCTGAGCTAATCCCTTCATCTCCCTATAGCTATTCATCTCAACGTCTTCAACTATCTGAGTCACATACTCCAATCTAGGTCTACCTACCCCTCTCTTTCCCAACACTCTACCTTCTATGATCAATTGCATAATCCCCCCATGCCTAAGAATATGCCCTACTAATCTGTCTCTCCTACGCTGTAACACTCTCCAAATACTTCTCTTCTCCCCTACTAACTCTAGTACAGTTTCATTTGTTACTTTATCTTCCCAACCAATCCTCATAATCCTCCTATAACACCACATTTCGAATGCTTGTAATCTACGCTTCTCTTCCTTTCCTATAGTCCACGCCTCACACCCGTACAGTGCTACACTCCAAACATATACCTTCAGTAATCTTTTTCTAATACCCAAGTCAATATTTGATCTTAAAATCTGTTCATTTTCTACGAATGCCTTCCTACCCTGTGCTATCCTACACTTTATATCTACCTTGCTTCGATTATCTTTTGTGATTCTACTGCCTAAATAACAAAAATCTGACACTTCTTCGATTCTATTATCTCCTATTGTGATCCTCATTTTTCTACTGCATTCCTTTTTGTCACACCTCATCACTTTAGTTTTACCTATATTTATTTTCATGTTAAAATCCCTAGTCAATACTGCCTGCATACCATTCAATACCCTTTCTAATTTCTTTTCGCTTTCTTCCAATATAGCTATATCGTCGGCGAATCTCAGCATATATATTTTCTCTCCCTGTACATTCACACCTACACTATACTCTTCTTTTACTTTGTTTATTGCATCTTCTATATATAGATTAAATAATAACGGTGAGAGTGTACATCCCTGCCGAACTCCCTTCCTTATTTTTGCTACCTCTTCTTCCCCCTCAATTCTAACTAAGGCAGTTTGGTGTTTATATAAATTAAAAATTATTCTCCTATCTTTATAATCTATACCCGCTTCTTTTAAAATTCTAAACATTATGTCCCAATCTACATTATCAAATGTCTTTTCTAAGTCTACAAAAGCTATGCAAGTTACCTTTCCTACCCTCTTTCTTTTTTCTACTACCGTTCTTAGTGCTAGAATCGCCTCTCTCGTCCCTCTGTTTTTCCTAAAACCAAACTGATCTTCTCCTAGCCTTTCCTCTACTTTATTTTCTAATCTCCTATAAATAATCTTTAACAATATCTTCGATGCATGTGATAGTAGGCTAATGGTCCTATAGTTCTCACACAAATTAGCTCCTATTTTCTTCGGCATTGTTACTATTCTACTACGCTGAAAATCCTGTGGTACTTCTCCCTTCTCATATATTTTACAAACTAACCTGTATAATCGCTCCTGCATTTTTTCCCCTGCGTGTTTTATTAATTCGGCTGGTATCATATCAATCCCCGCTGCTTTGTTATTCCGTAAATCATTTAATGCTCTATGAAACTCTGACCTAAGTATGCTAGGACCTAAGTCATCCTCATCTATCTGTTCCACACTTTCTAGCTCCTCCATGTCCTGCCTACCTTTATATAAATCTTCAAGATACTCCTTCCATCTTCTAGCTTTTTCCTTATTATCTGTGAGTTCCTTACCCTGCTTATCACATATAATGTTACCCTTTGGTTTTACTTTAGAAAAATGTGACTTAATTTTCCTGTAGCCCAAATCTACTTTACCTCTTCTCATATCCTCCTCAATATCCTCACAGTTTCCTTTTATCCACTCTTCTTTCGCTAGCTTGCATTTCCTATTAATTAAGTTCCTTAGTTCCTTATATTTTTTCTGTCCTGCTTCTGTGTTTCCTATTTTAATTTTCCTTCTTGCTTCTATCATTTCCACTATTTCTTCCGTGATCCATTCCCTCCTACCTGCCCTTTTCTTTGTGCCTAATACTTCATTTGCTGCTGTAGTTAACCCATTTCTGATTTCCCTCCATTCGCAATCTATGTCGCTCCTAGATGTTCCATTAGCCATGATTTCTACTTTCTGCTTGTACTTTTCACATACATCAGCTAATTTTAACCTATCGACATCTACTCTGACCTGTTTAGACTTCTGTAATTTCTTGAATTTGACCTCTGAGTCCAGGACTACTAAATTATGGTCACTATCAATATCTGCTCCAGGGTAACTCTTACAATTCTTAATCTGGTTCCTAAACCTCTCTTTAACCAGTATGTAATCTATCTGATACCTCCCTATATCTCCTGGCATTTTCCACGTATATATCCTGCGCTTGTGATTCTGAAAAAGCGTGTTTGCTACCACTAGCTTATTCCTAATACAAAACTCTACCAATCTATCCCCTCTATCATTACGTGTTCCTATTCCATATTCTCCTACTATTGAAACTTCCTTTCCCTTACCTACTACGGCATTCCAATCTCCGATTACAATTAGATTATCCTGTCCTTTAACGTTTGCTAACCTAGATTCAATCTCCTCATAAATGGATTCTACCTCCTCATCATCGTGACTTGAAGTTGGCATATATACTTGCACTATAACTGTGTCCGTTGGCTTCGTGTTTAATCTAATAGTTATAATTCTATCACTAACTTGGCAATAACTCTTTACTCTACATCCCAACTTTCTATTCATTATAAAACCTACACCGGTATGCCCATTATCTGATGCTGTGGTTATTAATCTATATTCTCCTGACCACGTATCTACTTGATCTTTCCTCCTAACTTCACTAATCCCTACAATATCCAGTTTAAGTCTCTCCATTTCTAATTTCAAATTCTCTAACTTTCCTATCCTATTCATACTGCAAATATAGTTACACTGTGGTTTTTATAATATATACATTGTATTTAAATTTACAATTTTATGTGATAATATAAAACAAGACGGGATTGAGTGAGGTACCATATTATTTTCGTTTAATTTGAATTAGCCTTAAATCCGTTCCTGTGTTTGATATGAACTCATACTGGTTTGAACTGCGGGAGTGCAAAGGTATATTCCATGAGCTAAGGGTGCACATGGACGAAACGGGTGCGCAGGGGGAGGGTGAGTATGGACCACCCTCTCTGCAATATGTGTATAATATCCTCTTAGTTCTTGCTCTAGATGAGGATGATCCTATTGTTATCGACACGTGTGCGCCCCGCTTATTTCAAATATTCTGTTTTCTCTCCCGACATGGCGCTCTTTTGAGCCCCCATTTCACCTGCTATTCGATATTCTATTCTTATATTTTATATATTCCATTCGGCGCTATATACAGCGTGACTCAGACCCGTAAGAATACTACACAAAAGAAATTAAATTCGCAAGGAAATCGCGAACGACTAATAAATGTTTCAATTTGGTAACGAATGAAAAATTTCGAAATCTATCGATATTGTCTTTATTATACGAGTATATCGATCCAAATTTTCATTTCTAAAAAAAATTATCGAGTAGAAGGGAATAGCAAGCCTTCTATACAATATATGTGCCAAAATATCGAACGGATTCAATTTTATTATTAAAAATATTATAATATGCAAATTGTTAACTATTCTCTAGCGATGGCAAACTGTAGGTCACTTTGAGGACCTATTTCGTAGTTCGTAGTTCATTTCAATGTACCGTTCACGAACTATAGGTCGTGAACTACTAACATCTTTTAAAAATGAACTAGCTCACGGCCTATATGAAATACATGCACATACTGAAAATAATCTCCTTTTTCTCAATATAAAAATATAAATGGTAAAAAAATTATAAATTGAAATATTACAATACTTATTTTGAATTAGGAATGAGAAAGAAAACACAACAATGTTTATAATTTATACAAAACATATATATAAAGAAATATAATCTTCTCTAGGTACTCACGATTACTTATATGAAGTTCTAAAATACTTATTGGTAGTTACTGATGAAAATGTTTACTACTTCACTAACACTTGAAAATTAAATGTACAAACTATAATAAAATAAACTAGATAAAATCGTTTTGTTTGGCGTTATAATTTATATTTTCTATTCCGAATCGTCTCTGTTCAAATTTCGAAGCTTTGATTTGATATTAAGTGATTGCATTGCACTGAATATGAAATAGAAGAACTATAATATTTAGATGTTTATTTTTGCATTATTGCAAAAATTTGCTATGGCATGACATATTTAATCTTGCGAATATATTAATCATATTATTCCAAATGAAATCTGATACCAACATATAAATTGTGACTCAGCTCGGCAATGATGCTGTTACAATATTGCATCGAGTTTCCTATTTCGTTCCGTTCACCAACACACTTTATCACTAAATAAATGTTAGTACTGTATATGTACTGTATACTATACTGCAAGTATATATATAGTACAAGTACATCAATACGTACACCGTTCACCATGTAGTTGATAGTTCACGAACTAAGTCATAGTGACCTATAGGTCGTTGCAAAACATCGTCACAGTACGCCCGTCATTAGATTGAACCGTTCAGAGTGAACGGTTCGCGAGTGAACTACACATCGTTACTGTTCTCACGTACATTTTACGCAATGTGTTGTATGGTCTTGTATAGAAACATCCGGTATATTTCTGGAGTGATTTCCATAATTTAACGTGAATTAAATCTGAACTGACATGAAGTCTAAAATGGTATCAAACCCTTTCAATATTACACATAAATATGAATTGGGAATAATACTTTCGATTTGCGAAAAGTATATAAAAATTGATATCTATTGGCATAAAGTACATTTCTGATATTTTATATAGTGTTTGTTTAGTGTTTATTAGTCAACAAATAAAAAAAACTATCCAAATTACGCTCTATCAGACTTATTTTGACATTATATTTAATTTATAGAAATACTATAGTTTATTTTGCCCAGACTATTTGTATGTACAAACCAAATATACATTTTTTTTTCTTGTGGATATTTGTAGTTATGTTTATAATTTTTTAAATTACAATGAGGTATATTTTTTTAATATCAACTTAGGTCATAGAAATGCTAAATATATATAGTATTTAATTTAATATATATTTTTTAAATAAAAAATACGAAAACGTAAAGTAAAGTAATAATAAAAAAAATTCACAAGTAAAGTTGAATAACTTTAGGAGAAAGTTTCAAAAATAGCTTTAGAAAACTATAGATGCTAATTCTCAAAAATACGTTATTTTGGCTTCTTCAAGCAGAAAAAAAACTAAATTAGAATAAATAAACGTTGGCAGCCATTTTTAAGGATTTAATCATTTCACGTGAATGGTGTGTTATTATTCTCTCCGGAGTAACCGCCTCTGTAAACGTAATTGTTCACACTAACTTCGGAACCATATGGATTGGATTTTGTAGATATATTTTTGAATAATGATACACCTACAAACATCTTTTTATGTGAATTATATTTGCGTAATTATTTAATATTAATTGCACATGTGAAACAAAGGCGAAAAAAGAAAAGTGATATTAAAAAATTCCGCTAAATTTAGTAAATATCTTTACCATGTCTTCCTATGCAATCAATCGTAACTCTGACTACAGCGTAGTTATTATCATCCGATTTTTCATATTTACGACATCCGGTTGTACCGCTAGGACATTGAATGTTAAAACAATCGCTAATATCAGCTGCAACCGATACACAATAAATCAATAATACGTTAAAATAATACATTCGATAAATCGACTAACTCACTCAGTGGACTATTTTGTACATTTTCCGACTTCATTCTGTCTCCATATGGCCAAAGTGGTCCATTGGGCAAACTGGACACAAAATTCAACAGAAATATTATGCAAAGAGTACTTGCAATAATTTTCGCCATTTTTTAAAGTCCCTTGTGAAATGATTCTTTAGTTGGCACTAGCGATCGAAGACTAGACCATTCTAACCTTGAACTAACATCATATACATACATTCTATGATAACAATTAACAATAATATTGATCCATTTATCGAAAACCAGTATACGAGAGCAATAGGTCACTAATCCACGAGCTCTTGCGTGTCATAACTTAGTTTTCTTTTTAAAGAAAAACTGCGATAAAATATATAACACTTGTCGATTGTGCACTTTTCGAATTCTTTCTGGGTGCTCGCGGGTCGGTAATTAAAAATTCGAAGAACATCGCATCCTCTTTATCGGTTTACGTATTTTTCGAATAAACAATTTCTAAGATAAGTAACAAATATTGGGTTTCTCCGCTTAATCAATAGTCATCCTCATTATTGCATCACTGAACTCAAAGATTTTTCATTATATTACAATTTAATGATATCAATATATTTAGCAGCTACGTATATTTTCCATTAAATATATAAACAAATGTGATAATAAGAAAAACAAATTTCTTTTTCAATCCTATAAATAAAGAATAATTATCCTATTCCTATTCAACATATGCAATAATTATTTTTTGTGTTTCATAAGTTTATACCCAATCTTCGTTATTGCCAAATTGGCATTCTGCATAAATTAATATTATATAACTCGGTTCTACAAGTAACTTAGAAGTACAGCTCGTTTTTTTTTAAATTGGCGGAGAATGACAGAAGTATACGCATCATAAATCAAAATCGGCATAATGGCTTGACCAATACAGTACATAGCAGTGCTATTCGAAACACGCTACGCTTCTGTCTTCTCCAAAGAATAAGTAGGTGCGTAGTGCAGAAGGTGTGCGTCCTAAGAAATGCAATGTTGACAAATCACCACGCACAGTTATAACCATTTTATACAATTAGAATGAAACTAATACAAAATGCAGAAAAGTTATACTAGAATATAAGAAATGTTGATAAATACTTATTATAGTATCATATTTATGTCACAATTAATTTGTAGGATAGCTATAAAATAGTGACAAATTTAAATTCTCAGACCTAGATTATTTTTTGTTGTCTGGCACCACTGGTACTGTATAATCTCGATAAGCACAACCTGATGCGCAAACGGCTACCAAAATTCTCAGCCAATTAAAAAAAAATGAGCTATATATCTTGGAAGAGGCGATATTGACATAGTTAAATAAAATAATTTTGATACTATTTTTTAAATATTGTGTGCGTTTCCCATTTTTATTTAAAAAATGTTAAACAAACGAGAATGGTAGATATATGATCAAAGATAGGTTTTGGTTGAGGAATGATATTTGATAGGGTTCGTACCCTGAGTGCCAAAATACTCAAAATATCAAAAATATTAATTTTTATAGTTTAGCAATCTCAAATTCCTCAGAAATGCAATAAAAAAAAGCGAATGGACAAAGAATCAAAAAAATGAAGCTTTGTAAAAATAAAAATAAAAATATCTCGCCTAAAATCCTCGAAAGAATAAATTTTAGATATATTCCAAATATATTTGAAAAAGTACAACATTTCAATCACCCGGAGAAGAGATGAATAAATCAATTTTCGAAATAAATATTTATTTCTTAATACATTGTCAGTTGCAAATTACAGAATTATGACTTATTATTGTAGGAATTCATATCATTATTTATATACAGCTACATTACTGTATGCTTAATATTTGATCAAATTTAATTTCAACGCAGAAAAAGTGATTATTTATAAATAGTGCTCAATAGTCGAACGTTTCCACATCTTCATATATGTTTTTATCTTTGTTGTTGACAACAGGTTTGATGGGTCTGGGTTGGGAAATTGGTCGAATATGTGGGATATCGTCCAAGCCACCGGAATAATTGATTGAGATTGACTGTATTTGTACATTTCCACCGAAGGGGTTGTCCTGAGTTTTCTCTTCCGATGCCAACGTTGTGCCTAAAATACGAATAATTATTTGATTAATTGAACGTTATATGTGTTTTCAATTCGTATTAATAATTCAGTGGATTTTATAATGTACCACTAATAATATTAGTGATACTTATCATAAATTTGCAAAAAAAACATGTACTGCACTGGAATATTCAATGTGCCGTACGACTGACGCCATACTGTTTTGAATAGCACAGCTCTGTACTGTATTGGTCAAGCCATTATACAGGTCTTGATTTATGATGCGTGAACTTCTGTCACTTTCCGCCACATTTAATAAAACGGTGTATATAATGTACTGGCTAATTTGGCTGTCTATTATTCAATTGTATTCTATGAATGTAACATAATTGGAGTTTGTGAGGTGTTTGATTAAAATTTAATCATGATTTTGGAAAAATGATTCAAATTGTCGATAAAAAAATCTTAGTTCGTTCTTTACGCTCTCCTGTTATTCCAATGTCAACTTAAAATTTTGTATTAATTCATTTTGTAACATTTTTTTAGTGCAGGCATTTAAAATGATGCGAAACAAGTCATTTAATTGCTTATTTCGCAATTCCACAAAGATTAATTGACAAATTTCATAGTTACATTTTTATTGCTAATCCTGTAGAAAAGCATTTTAAAGATTCCTAATTTCAGGAAAATGAAAATATCTTCAACTATATATTTTATATTTTCCGTTAATATTGGTCATTAATTTTTTTTCTATACAATGGCTTAAGAATTTTCATTTCTTATACTTTTATAGATATTTCGTCAGAATGTTGATATAGTATAAAAAAAAATCTTTTAAATTTTAATGTATACTATTTAGAGTAGAATAGGAGTGCGAAAGCTATTGAATAAATAAATATGTAAATATGCAAAGAATTTTTTTTCGAAAATTCTCAAATATAAATTATTTTATAATGTCGAGGAAAAGTGGACAAACGTTTCCACAAGAACAATCCTAATGCTAATATTTCTTTGTACCACTTTTACATGATTATTTTATAATGGAGAGTTCTAACGGGAATTTATTTAATACCAACAAATAATCTAATGGATTTTTGAAGCGACAAAGAATATCGATAATAATTAAATTATACAAAAACTCACCTTCTCCATCGACGCACTCATATTTAGTTTTTATTATTTTAGGGTTGTCGGTGTTACTGCCGCGTTTAACGCACGCCACTGTATTATCAGGGCATGTTAACGTACCACAACTTTCTAAAATTTAAATTTAAGAAATAATTAAAGTTTAATTAGATTATTTCCATTTTTTAACGTAAAATATTGTTTTGGTAAATTTTTTACAATAAACAAATACATATCAAACTATTGCGTAATGTGTTTGGTAATTATATAGCAACAAAAACAATTTTCGTTTTTATTTTTTTAAATAACGAAGACTACTTAAAAAAATGCATAATTCTATTTACGTACGAGATAATTTTACAGGTACAGATGTAACAATTCCAACAAGGAACACAGCAAAGAAAATAAGGTGGATCTTCATCATTTTGTAATGAAATATCTTTCGTTGCTCACAATGGTGTAGGCTCTGCACTACTGACCATCAATACACGACAATTGTTATATAGTTATATGGTATTTACGCTTATGTGCATTTCATGAAAATTATTTAGTCGCAAATAACGATAACTACCATCAGGGACGGACCAAGATAATAATAAAAAACAATCAAAACCTAAATACTATCTTACTTGAATAAAATTTCGATTTTTTTTGTATCAAATGAGAAGACAACGTCCTGAATTAATCAATTAATTTTTTATTAAATAACGTGTCATTATATTATACAGATTCGATATTTATTATTAGAAAATTCATGATACTAGTTTTTTATTTATTAAGACTCAAGGTTTTCCAGTTTTTGTTGCTATATTTTACTAACGCATAAATCACTGGATATGGTATAATTAAATTTACCATTGTAAACAATAATATAAATTACATAAGATGACATAAATTTCATACTTACTGTATTCAAGTTTTATAACACTGCAAAACTGTAAGGAATTTAAAAATACGGTATTTTCGCATTTTTATTCTTCCATTACCGCACACTTAATTTACTTAATTTAATTTTGCAATTAAGAGTACGATCATTTATTTTTAATACTTCCCTGTTTAGGAAAAAAAATGTCTATCGCTGTAGTGTTATACCGAAGGGACGTTTTTAAAATTTATGTTTTAATGATAAGGACAGGTAAAAATAATTTAATGATTAAGAGTATATATTACCCACATAGCCGACATTTTTGAAACATTAGAAGTACAAAAATAATTTCGAAATTGTCGATAGACAAGCAAAAATATTTTTCAATACACATATGCGAATGGTTTTTTTTTTATAGCGTTCGTTGTAAATATAAAATTTTAAGAATAAATCTAATTTCAATTCTCCAACATTTGCAAATACCTTCTTCAGTGTTTTATAACACATCTTAAAATTTGCGTTTGTTAATAATTTCTTTATAAAATTTGGGGTTTTTGAACCACCCGGTATTGATAACATGGTAATTATCTTACGTGGTACATAAAATTGCAAAGAAAAATACAATTTCGTGAAACGCTGTATGGATTACGTAATTATTTGTGATATCATTCACGAAGTTGTAATCAATATAAAAAGTTAAAGATATGGTATTGTTAGTTAAAGAGTCCGCAATCCTAAAGATTGGTTGGAAACAGCACGCCATGCCGATCTATCCTGAGCTAATCCCTTCATCTCCCTATAGCTATTCATCTCAACGTCTTCAACTATCTGACTCACATACTCCAATCTAGGCCTACCTACCCCTCTCTTTCCCTCCACTCTACCTTCTATGATCAATTGCATAATCCCCCCATGCCTAAGAATATGCCCTACTAATCTGTCTCTCCTACGCTGTAACACTCTCCAGATACTTCTCTTCTCCCCTACTAACTCTAGTACAGCTTCATTTGTTACTTTATCTTCCCAACCAATCCTCATCATCCTCCTATAACACCACATTTCAAGTGCTTCTAATCTACGCTTCTCTTCCTTTCCTATAGTCCACGCCTCACACCCGTACAGTGCTACACTCCAAACATATACCTTCAGTAATCTTTTTCTAATACCCAAGTCAATATTTGATCTTAAAATCTGTTCTTTTTCTACGAATGCCTTCCTACCCTGTGCTATCCTACACTTTATATCTACCTTGCTTCGATTATCTTTTGTGATTCTACTGCCTAAATAACAAAAATCTGACACTTCTTCGATTCTATTATCTCCTATTGTGATCCTCATTTTTCTACTGCATTCCTTTTTGTCACACCTCATCACTTTAGTTTTACCTATATTTATTTTCATGTTAAAATCCCTAGTCAATACTGCCTGCATACCATTCAATACCCTTTCTAAATTCTTTTCGCTTTCTTCCAATATAGCTATATCGTCGGCGAATCTCAGCATATATATTTTCTCTCCCTGTACATTCACACCTACACTATACTCTTCTTTTACTTTGTTTATTGCATCTTCTATATATAGATTAAATAATAACGGTGAAAGTGTACATCCCTGCCGAACTCCCTTCCCTATTTTTGCTACCTCTTCTTCCCCCTCAATTCTAACTAAGGCAGTTTGGTGTTTATATAAATTAAAAATTATTCTCCTATCCTTATAATCTATACCCGTTTCTTTTAAAATTCTAAACATTATGTCCCAATCTACATTATCAAATGCCTTTTCTAAATCTACAAAAGCTATGCAAGTTACCTTTCCTACCCTCTTTCTTTTTTCTACTACCGTTCTTAGTGCTAGAATCGCCTCTCTCGTCCCTATGGTATTGATTTATTGATAATAAAATCTAAATATTTATAATAATTTTAAGGGGGGTCATATTAAAATTGTTACGGTACAGGTATTTCTGCGAACGTTTCTTAAAATATTGTGAATAAAGATATTGGTAAAAACCATAATATTATTTTAATAAAATAAAAAAATAAAACCATAAATTTATCCTAAATGTTTCGCCAGAATCCTTCATTTTTTTTAGAGAGTCTAAAGAGAGTATTAAATCGAATAATTAAAAATACATCTTGGATTAAATTTGAATATTGAGAATGATTTTTTCATCAGACTTGATTTTATGCTAATAGAAAAAATAATTATTGACTATTAAAATAATCAATACGTCTGTATCCACCATATAATTAGAACTATACTATATTTAGTAAGAAGTTGACTAATTTTTAATTTTTAATTTTAAATGACTAATTTTTAAATCGATTATATATTTTTATACAATATAACACAAAACTAAATTTTTTGGATATTTTTGATTTTTTTAAATAATTATTTTTAAAAATATTCGGTTTTGATTATTATTTTAAATCCTATCAATATTGATCCTAAAATAATTCTTGATTGCCACCATACTTTAAAGTACATACAGAATGGTAGAAGAATTGCAGAAATATAGAATTTTAAATATTATCTATCAATATTATCTATCAGAAATATCAATAAATAAATTCGGTATTTATTTGAATTCGAATAATTACTTAAATTTAAATTTTAAAAACACTAAGAGGATTTTTTGAAAATTTTTGTTGGATGTAAAAATTAACCATTATAGTGGTAAAAAAAATTGTAGACTTTCATAAAAAAAAAACTGCAAGTCAAACATTTATAAGCCAAATGCGCATTTCGATGACTAAGTTCCCCATTTTCAGTAAGAATAATCTGTTAAATTTCTTCACCGGGATTTCTACACAGTTGATGGGGGCTTGTCCTACGAAATGCGCATCTAGCTTTGGGATATGTATTCCGAGTTTATATTCTATGCATTTATTAACTTACGTTGCAAATAGGCTATTATAACTGAACGAATATGAAAAACGAATCAATTTTTAGTTTTGCGTAATCAAGGTAAAATAATGATATATTATAAAGGTCTATTCTCTCTGCAATTAATATTGAATAATTCTCTTTGTAATCATAGGCTGAGTTAGTAATCGTAATTGCAGCGGAAAATTCTAGAGCATTAAAAATACACCAGTCAATTTCACGTTGTATAATTTTCCAATATGTAAACAAAGTAATTTAACGTTACAATTGTTTAAAACGATACGTCATATTTAATGAGGGAATATAACCATACACGTATCTACTTTTTAATTAAATTTCTGATTATCGAAAAAAGGTTATAAATTAAAAAATGAATTTTGTAGTAACATATTACAAAAAAAAGTACAATAATTAAAATATTAAGAATGGAATTAATATAGTTTTACAGGATTGTATAATAATTTTGTAAATCACCGTGTAGCGATGTGTAGCTCACTCGCGAACCGTTCACTCTGAACGGTTCAATCAAATGACGGGCGTACTGTGACGATGTTTTGCAACGACCTATAGGTCACTATGACCTAGTTCGTGAACTATCAACTACATGGTGAACGGTGTATGTATTGATGTACTGTACTATATATACTTGCAGTATAGTATACATTACATATACAGTACTAACATTTATTTAGTGATAAAGTGTGTTGGTGAACGGAACGAAATAGGAAACTCGATGCAATATTTATATGTTAATATCAGATTTCATTTGGAATAATATAATTAATAAATTCGCAAGAATAAATATGTTCTTAAATATGTCATGCTATAGCAAATTTTTGCAATAATGCAAAAATAAACATCCAAATCTTATAGTTCTTTTAATTCATACTGAGTGCAATGCAATCACTTAATATCAAATCAAAGCTTTGAAATTTGAACAGAGAAGATTCGGAATAGAAAATATAAATTATAACGCCAAACAAAACGATTCTATCTAGTTTATTTTATTATAGGTTGTACATTTAATTTTCAAGTGTAAGTAAAGTAGTAAACATTTTCATCAGTAACTACCAATAAGTATTTTAGAACTTCATATAAATAATCGTGAGTACCTAGAGAAGATTATATTTCCTTATATATATGTTTTGTTTAAATTATAAACATTGTTGTCTTTTCTTCCACATTCCTAATTCAAAATAAGTATTGTAATATTTCAATTTATTTATTTTTTACCATTTAATATTTTTATATTGAGAAAAAAAGAAATTATTTTCAGTATGTGCATGTATTTGATATAGGTCGTGAACTAGTTCATTTTAAAAAGATGTAGTAGTTCACGACCTATAGTTCGTGAACGGTACATTGAAATGAACTACGAACTACGAAATAGGTCCTCAAAGTGACGTACAGTTTGCCATCGCTAAAACAAAGTAATTTAACGTAATATTTGTTTAAAAGTATACGTCATATTTAATGAGGGAATATAACCATACACGTATCTACTTTTTAATTAAATTTATGATTATCAAAAAATATATATAAATTAAAAATTGAATTTTGTAGTAATATATAACTAAAAAAGTACAATAATTAAAATATTAAGAATGGGATTAATATAATTTTACAGGATTGTATAATAATTTTGTGAATCACCGTGACATATCTGGTTGAATATATTTTTGTGGCATAGACCCCGAAAATTACGCAAATTGCGTAAAAACCAATATTTCGTATAATGATACGCATCCACGCAATTTTGCCAATAAAATGAACCTGTTTCGCTTTTGCTCACTTAGTGAATAACGACGTTGGACATACTTAATATGTCACACTGCAATGCAGAAACATAGGGCATTTGCCAGTGGCGTATCTTCGCATAAATAATGCACTGAATTCAGTTTAATTGCATAAAAAATATATATTTCTGACCTAATTACCAATTAGTGCGGGGAAGAATGTGGTTTTAATTTTTAGTTTTTTTTGGAGGATTTAAACCAGAAAATGCATTCACTGAGCCGCTACGTATATATGTACAGTGTGCCCATTTTAAAACGTATATAGTGTATGGAAATTCAAAATATGAATTGATTCTAAATTAATGACTAAACAAAAAAAACAATCGAATATTGGTAGAGAATGGAAACAATCTTCGTTATGGTGCATCACTCGACATGGGCCGCCAGTATTGTAAAAATTAATTAATTAGTTAATTGACGAAAAGAAAGGAATAACAAAATTTCTTTTGTGGTTGGACGTTCCATTTCCGAATCGACGTATCTCAGGATTTTTTTATTAAAAAAATATGTTCAAGGGTATTTCGTTTTAAAATATACACTGTAGATATTATACGTATATGACTAAATGTTTCGAGTCTTCACAAATAATTCAAGCAAAAGTACTTGACGAAAATTAAAAAGTGTTTAATGTAAAAAGTTATTTATGTAGGTATATTAATAAATTCCAATTACGATGTGCAGTTAAAATAATGCTATCGCTGCCGCTACTAATTTAGAACTCAACAATTAATTTTAAGCAAGAATAGAGGAAAGTGCGATTTTAAGTACGTCCCTGTTAATTAATAACGTGACACTTTACAATACAATTCGGCTATATCACGAAGCTCCCTACGTCCTACATCGTTTACAAACAGGTGATTACCTTATTGTTCTGTGACAAATTTGACTGATTGTGACGAGATTGTGATTTGTCAAGGTCCTATCTAGATCCAGACACAGGGACATGGACACGGACAAACTGTGCTTGTGCCCCCGCACATATTACGTATCAGTGTTTGACATTCGTGTATTTTGGGGGAGAGTTATTAGAATGGATTGCAACTCGCATAGCAACGATTCGTTCTGCATTTGCAGAATGAAATGAGTGTATATGGTATGGCAGCTGCGTCCAGTTTCGTCACTTGTTTGTCAGCAAATGCTCGTTTTGTTTAACATCTTCCATTATTTTAGGCCCAGCGTTTAAACTCGCCGAATAAACCGCCTTTATTGGAAACGGTGCCGAAAAATTCATCTAAACTCTTTTTTCTTTGGTTTTATTCGGTTTTGGGATTTAGTAGAATTTTAAGATTTATTAAGCTCTTTTAGGTTATTTATTTATTATATGTTTGAGAAATGTTGTGTATCTTCTTTATTAATTCCATTATTGCAATAGTCGTTTGAAGTTTTTTTGGTTTTATTATTAAGTTTTGGAATTTATTGGGCTTTTAAGATTTATTAAACTCTTTTGGGTTATTTATATATTATTTATCCTATATTTTTGAGAATTTTTTCGTATCGCCTTTATTAATTTCATTATTGCAATAGGCGCTTGAAGTTTTTTTTGTTTTATTTTCAAGTTATGGGATTTATTGGGTTTTAAGATTTATTAAGTTCTTTTGGGTTATTTATATATTATTTATCCCATATTTTTGAGATTTCTTTTGTATCTTCTTTATTAATTCCATTATTGCAATAGTCGTTTGATGTTTTTTTGGTTTTATTATTAAGTTTTGGAATTTATTGGACTTATAAGATTTATTAAACTCTTTTGGGTTATTTATATATTATTTATCCTATATTTTTGAGATTTTTTTCGTATCGCCTTTATTAATTTCATTATTGCAATAGCCGTTTGAAGTTTTTTTTGGGTTATTATTAAGTTTTGGGATTTATTGGGCTTTTAATATTTATTAAGCTCTTTTGGGTTATTTATACATTATTTATGCTATATTTTTGAGAATTTTTTCGTATCGCCTTTATTAATTTCATTATTGCAATAGGCGTTTGAAGTTTTTTTTGTTTTTTTTTCAAGTTTTGGGATTTATTGGGTTTTAAGATTTATTAAGTTCCTTTGGGTTATTTATATATTATTTATCCTATATTTTTGAGATTTTTTTTGTATCTTCTTTATTAATTCCATTATTGCAATAGTCGTTTGAAGTTTTTTTGGTTTTATTATTAAGTTTTGGAATTTATTGGGCTTTTAAGATTTATTAAACTCTTTTGGGTTATTTATATATTATTTATCCTATATTTTTGAGATTTTTTTCGTATCGCCTTTATTAATTTCATTATTGCAATAGCCGTTTGAAGTTTTTTTTTGGGTTATTATTAAGCTTTGGGATTTATTGGACTTTTAATATTTATTAAGCTCTTTTGGGTTATTTATACATTATTTATGCTATATTTTTGAGATTTTTTTTTGTATCGCCTTTATTAATTTCATTATTGCAATAGCCGTTTGAACTTTTTTTGTTTTTTTTTTCAAGTTTTGGGATTTATTGGGTTTTAAGATTTATTAAGCTCTTTTGGGTTATTTATATATTATTTATCCTATATTTTTGAGATTTTTTTTGTATCTTCTTTATTAATTCCATTATCACAATAGTCGTTTGAAGTTTTTTTGGTTTTATTATTAAGTTTTGGCATTAATTGGGCTTTTAAGATTTATTAAGCTCTTTTGGGTAATATGTAGTGTCAAGATAGATGAGATCAGGTCATTAAAGATTAGTCGCAAATAAAAAAAACTTGAAAATCTTGTAAACTGGTAAAAATGTCCCGATATATTTTTATTTGTGAATTTCATTATTATTGATTATGTATCCTTTTTTTATAATATTAAGAATATAGTGTATTTATTTTATTTTATAATAGTAATTAAATATAAAAAAATAAACAATTTTCATTCTAATTATAAAATAATAAAAATAATAAAATAATATAAAATAAAAGAATTCCCACTGGGGTTTTTTGAATCACCAATGAATGAATAATCAGTCCAGGTTCAAGATTAGAAATATATTGACCAATAATTGCAAGTTTTGACCTTTCAAAACAATATATTTGAAAATATCCGTCATATTGATAATAAATGATAATGACTAAATGAACATACTTTAACAGTATCTGGCATTCTAGCCAAATTGTGGTAACATATAGAATTTTGCAGATAAATTTTCTAAGTTAGCATATAATTATTCCTAGTACTTAAGTCAGTGCTTTGGAAATCCAAAAGAAGTGACTATATATACGAAGCTGACACTAATATGACCTAATGTGTTGACAAGTTGAGCAGAGGATTGAAATGGGATGCTTTCCGTAGATTATTTGGATTTTGTATGAGATATAATCTTATTTAGAAATATTGCCTTATAAAATGCCAATATAAAAAAATCCTTTAATTGTTTATTAGATAAATTAGAAGAAAAAAAACCTATACCTATAACAACTCTTGTTATAACTGATATTTAATTTATATCAAACAAACTACAAGTATAATGTAAAATTAAGAGAAACTAAACCTTCGAATTTTTCCACAATTATTTTGTATAGGCTGTAGGCGTTAATTTTAAGAGTTCAATTTGAAATTAGTATTCTACCGCAAATTGCGTTTTTCATCTAGTTGGTAATTCATTCCAATTTATTCCAACCTTTAAGACGAATGATAATTTCTTAATTAAAATACTAGAGGCGAAAATATTCTCAGAATATTTAAAAGTATAATGATCCCTGTGGCGGGATTTAATATCCCCAGGTATTATAATAAAATAATCGAAAATTTTCGTTGATCGAATTTTTTTTATTGCAAATTTGAAATTGTATTTATATGAAAATATGCGGACATCTTGGATTATTTAAGAATTTTATTTAAATTAGTTTCGATTTTATTTTTGTTAATATATTCCAGATTTTCTATGAATCAAATTTTATAAATATAAAAACCCAAGTTGTCAAAAATGTTTGTGTCTGCATCACCATTTTTTGCATATTTTTTGTACTGTTCTTAGAAAACTCTCTCCATTAAATTTTCACTCTTAATTAAAGGGTATCTTAAGTCCTCTTAGAGGATTTAAGAGATTATAAAAGCGGTATTAGATAAAAATAGATTGTTTGCTTTGAAACAAATTATATTGTTAAATAAATTTATATATTTGTGGGATACGATATATATATAAATACCATACAAATGCGAAATAAAAACAACCGTATATTTTTACCACAAAAAAAGTAATAAACATTTTATTTAGACCATTAGAAGGTATACCCTTCAATTTTTGATTCTATTTTTTTTATTTCACCATTGAAGATTTCCATTTATAAAATTTCAACAATTCATATTTCATTGGTTTACTTTAAACGGACAATAGAAATGAAAATATAGAAAGATGATCTTACAAGAAAACGAAATAATTTTTCGGATATGCAGAAAATCTCAAGTCCTGGTGATCTTACAACGAACGATTTTAACGTTCAAGAAATTGATTTTAACATCATATACGAGATGAAAAATGCGAATTTGCGTATATCAAATCCAATTTCAACCACAAAGATTACCTTTCATATAATCGCATTTATAATTACATTTGATATAATCATAAAGGCGATTCTAGCACTAAGAACGGTAGTAGAAAAAAGAAAGAGGGTAGGAAAGGTAACTTGCATAGCTTTTGTAGATTTAGAAAAGGCATTTGATAATGTAGATTGGGACATAATGTTTAGAATTTTAAAAGAAACGGGTATAGATTATAAGGATAGGAGAATAATTTTTAATTTATATAAACACCAAACTGCCTTAGTTAGAATTGAGGGGGAAGAAGAGGTAGCAAAAATAGGGAAGGGAGTTCGGCAGGGATGTACACTTTCACCGTTATTATTTAATCTATATATAGAAGATGCAATAAACAAAGTAAAAGAAGAGTATAGTGTAGGTGTGAATGTACAGGGAGAGAAAATATATATGTTGAGATTCGCCGACGATATAGCTATATTGGAAGAAAGCGAAAAGAATTTAGAAAGGGTATTGAATGGTATGCAGGCAGTATTGACTAGGGATTTTAACATGAAAATAAATATAGGTAAAACTAATAGTGATGAGGTGTGACAAAAAGGAATGCAGTAGAAAAATGAGGATTACAATAGGAGATAATAGAATCGAAGAAGTGTCAGATTTTTGTTATTTAGGCAGTAGAATCACAAAAGATAATCGAAGCAAGGTAGATATAAAGTGTAGGATAGCACAGGGTAGGAAGGCATTCGTAGAAAAGGAACAGATTTTAAGATCAAATATTGACTTGGGTATTAGAAAAAGATTACTGAAGGTATATGTTTGGAGTTAGCACTGTACGGGTGTGAGGCGTGGACTATAGGAAAGGAAGAGAAGCGTAGATTACAAGCATTCGAAATGTGATGTTATAGGAGGATGATGAGGATTGGTTGGGAAGATAAAGTAACAAATGAAGCTGTACTAGAGTTAGTAGGGGAGAAGAGAAGTATTTGGAGAGTGTTACAGCGTAGGAGAGACAGATTAGTAGGGCATATTCTTAGGCATGGGGGGATTATGCAATTGATCATAGAAGGTAGAGTGGAGGGAAAGAGAGGGGTAGGTAGGCCTAGATTGGAGTATGTGAGTCAGATAGTTGAAGACGTTGAGATGAATAGCTATAGGGAGATGAAGGGATTAGCTCAGGATAGATCGGCATGGCGTGCTGTTTCCAACCAATCTTTAGGATTGCGGACTCTTTAAAAAATCGCAATCATAACTTTTACATATCGATAAAAACATCCCTTTTATAAGCACCCTCTGCCGAACAGACTCCACTAAATACATGTCCCTAAATCCAGAATATAAGAACAGTCCGGTCATGCAAACTGAAGTATTCTAATCGACCTACCTATGTGGTCTGTACAATTATTTGTACATAAAACATACCTAAGAATTCCATACCAATTTTAGTAAACAGTGTGGATTCAAAATATGAGCAAGTTCATTTGCTGTAGATTCAAAATGAATATTATACAACAGTATGTCTAAAAGGTGCGTCTAAAAATGACGTAATTTAGAAAGATTTTAGAAAAATTTTGCGATGGTTATTTTGGAAATGTTTCTTGATTTTTGTGGTTTCCATTTATTTTTACCTCGATGTATAAAAATTGTTCTATTACCGTTGCAGAAGTCTCGATCCCAAATACTACCTTTTTAAATTGATATTCGCTTATGATCCTTGCTCATGGATCTACAAGCCGCAATGTAATAATCCATCGAATAGTGCGCTAATCTGGTACTCAAATGCTTTTCTATGGAACATCCACTTGAGCATCGGGACATCCTGTTCACTGCTAAACACAGTAATATCCATAGATGTCTCTGCTATGTGGATCTACTCGATGGTATGTGCACGTTAGTATTGCGTAACACAAGGATCAAGGACAATAACTTGACAGTATATGAAGAATGGATAGTGGGTATATTATCTTCCGCTTCGGTAGATGAAACGGTACGAAAATCCAAATGCAAAATCGATTTATTCAAAAAGCATTCGTTTGCAGATGTGAAATGTAGACTCGGTATAAATGTAATTTTTAAATGCTTTTTTCGAACGTTGATTTATTCAGTGTTAAATATATTGTAAGTGTACAATTTATTACTAATTGCAATTCAAATTGATTGATATCAATATTATTAAGTGTACAATAAAAAAACTGAAATTTTATGTGTGTATGGCATCTTAAAATATTGGCGCATCTGATTATTTTTAGTAAAATTATAAATAGAAATAGTTTTGCAATATTATCTGTCTCTAACTTTAGTGAGAGAAGCACGAAAATGTCTAAAAACGCTTGTATTCGTTGAAAATGATCGTTTCTAGACGTTTCCAGCTTTCTGACGTTAATAAATTTATTTTCACACATAAAAAATATTTTTTGTCGTGAAAAATACAGTTTTAGTCCGCGAAGCACGAAAATGTCTAAAAACGCTTGTATTCGTTTAAAGTGATCGTTTTTAGACGTTTCCAGCTCTCTGACGTTTTGAAGAGTGGTGAAGAAATCTTTTCTAAAAATGTAGCTTCTTCATCTATACTGGATATAATTCACTGAACTTAAAATTTGTTCTTAAATTTCGTAAATTTCAAAAGTTTAGCAGATCGAAAATACTTCTGAAATGCGTCGCTTGGAATTATGGAGTCTACAAAAATCATTTATAACTAAATAGTTTGCGAAGCAAATTTTCACTTTTGAAGTAAAATTGTCTGAATAGTATTTTACAATGAAATGAATAGAAATGTTTACGCACATATAAATACAGAAGGTATTTACAAGCTGAAGTTTGCGTACATGTTAAACTTCACTGTCCCTGAAATTCCACATTGTACATTTCTAGCGATTCAGACTAAATACATATTATGAATATTTCTAGACTAATCAAAGGCCGAAATACAGGGCGAAATATAAAAAAAATCAATTCCAATTTTAAAAGAAATTTAGCATTGTAGGACAGTCTCTTCACACACATCCAAAAAGTTTATATATTTTATTTGTCACATGTAAACAATCGAATTAAAAAGCCTTCTTCTTTACGTTCTATAACTAATATAGGGGCAGTCCCTTATGATATATATGTTGGAGACCACTGTTCATCAAAGCTATCTCTTACCGCGCAGAATAAGGTTCTGCATCCAAAGTGTTTGTGGTTATTGGGAATATTACCGCTCACCTCAACACCACATAGAGGCGACACCTAGAGCCTAACTAACGCATTCTTGCTCAGGCCATAGGAATACCATATCCACACCACCGCCACTGTACCCCCCAAGGGCGGTCGCAGGATCTAGTCAAGGCAGGAGATATTCCTATAGGCAGAAGTACGATCACACGATGACAGGAAGAGATATTGAGGTATGTTTTGCAACAGAACTGATCGGTGTTGTAGCCTCTGAACGGTTCAATCAAATGACGGGCGTACTGTGACGATGTTTTGCAACGACCTATAGGTCACTATGACCTAGTTCGTGAACTATCAACTACATGGTGCACGGTGTACGTATTGATGTACTTGTACTAGGTCCTGAACCAGTCGTGCACTAAACCGTTCATGAATCACAACGATGCAGTATAGTATACATTACATATACAGTGCTAACATTTATTTAGTGATAAAGTGGGTTGGTGAACGGAACCAAATAGGAAACTCGATGCAATATTTATATGTTGGTATCAGTTCTCATTTGGAATAATATAATTAATATATTCGCAAGATTAAATATGTTCTTAAATATGTCATGCCATAGCAAATTTTTGCAATACTGCAAAAATAAACATCTAAATCTTATAGTTCTTCTATTTCATACTGAGTGCAATGCAATCACTTAATATCAAATCAAAGCTTTGAAGTTTGAACAGAGAAGATTCGGAATAGAAAATATAAATTATAACGCCAAACAAAATGATACTATCTAGTTCATTTTATTATAGCTTGTACATTTAATTTTCAAGTGTTGGTAAAGTAGTAAAAATTTTCATCAGTAACTACCAATAAGTAATTTAGAACTTTATATAAATAATCATGAGTACCTAGAGAAGATTATATTTCCAAATATTAAGATATATATATATATGTATACATAATTGCTATGAGCCAGCTCATTAATATATCTTCCAAACAACTACTGGGCACGTTTAAATATGTAAATGAGATATTCGAATTGAGTTACATATCAAAGAGGCTAATGTTAATGAAAATGATGTCACACTTTCATATTTATTATTTATTTTCATATCTGATTATATCTAGCGATATGTAGAGATCTAGACCAGGGTTCCGAACTGTGTCGAAAAAGATGCCCAGGGCGTCCATGATTTGATTTGGATCGATTGATAAATTGGAACGTATTTGAAAATTTTAGTTAATTCCAAAGAATAAAAAAAAACCTCGATATAATACGCCGAATCTTGGGCGATTAATCGACTCGACTAATCAAATTTATTTTAATGGGTCAATGCAAGAAGAATCATTGATTTAAACGTTTCGCATAAAATGGTGACCGAATTTTTTGATGATTGTGAAAGATTATTTGAAAATACTGAATAAAATTTCAAGATTTCAGAAAATAGGAATATTTGTCTTGAAATTGATAAGGAATATATCAAACATTTGCTTCAATCTATTTGATCGTTAAAAACTGGTAAATTGTTCTTTATATACTAAATAAAAAATGGAGAAACGAAATAATTACGCATTTTTAAGTTCTCAAAGAATTTGGTAATAATTAGCCACACCACGAAGAGTATTATCTAACTAAAACTGCAGCATAACTGAGAAAAAAAAATCGTTGTCTGCGTCCAAATCAACCCGGGAAAACCTTTGAACTTTCCCAAATGTGTTCATCAAAGCGATGTGTAGCACACTCGCGAACCGTTCAATCAAATGACGGGCGTACTGTGACGATGTTTTGCAACGACCTATAGGTCACTACGACCTAGTTCGTGAACTATGAACTACATGGTGCACGGTGTACGTATTGGATGTACTTGTACTAGGTCCTGAACCCGTCGTAATCACAACGACTCGTAAACGATGCAGTATAGTATACATTACATATACAGTACTAACATTTATTTAGTGATAAAGTGGGTTGGTGAACGGAACCAAATAGGAAACTCGATGCAATATTTATATGTTGGTATCAGATTTCATTTGGAATAATATAATTAATACATTCGCAAGATTAAATATGTTCTTAAATATGTCATGCCATAGCAAATTTTTGCAATAATGCAAAAATAAACATCTAAATCTTATAGTTCTTCTATTTCATACTGAGTACAGTGCAATCACTTAATATCAAATCAAAGCTTTGAAGTTTGAACAGAGAAGATTCGGAATAGAAAATATATATTATAACGCCAAACAAAAAGATTCTATCTATTTCATTTTATTATAGTTTGTACATTTAATTTTCAAATGTTAGTAAAGTAGTAAACATTTTCATCAGTAACTACCAATAAGTATTTTAGAACGTCATAGATTATATTTCTTTATATGTTTTGGTTCAATTATAAACATTGTTGTTTTTTCTTCCTTATTCCTAATTCAAAATAAGTATTTTAATATTTCAATTTATCTATTTTTTACCATTTAATATTTTTATATTGAGAAAAAAAGAGATTATTTTCGGTATGTGCATGTATTTCATACAGGTCGTGAACTAGTTCATTTTTAAAAGATGCGGTAGTTCACGACCTATAGTTCGTGAACGGTACATTGAAACGAACTACGAACTAGGTCCTCAAAGTGACCCACAGTTTGCTATCGCTACGGTGTTGGGATCGTTTTTTAAATATCGCCAATCGTAAAATATAGGGACACGTAAAGTTGTAGGTTTTTTGCCTTAAATAGAGATTGATTTATCTAAAAATCGAGACAAAACAAATCGTGGCCATTAAGAAAATTCTGGCACGAAACAAAACAATTCTGAATCTTATAATGCCAAATTACATCCAGTAAAATTTTCGATATTTGCTGAAGCACGTTCTCTTCAAAAACACGTGCGCATATTTCCAATTATTTTACAAAATCAATCTCATCTCATTAATTTACCTTGTACGATTTATATTTATAACCACGTTTAAAACCTTAAGGGGATGCCATACATTTTCGGACAAATTTAACTATATAGACAGTTAAAACTGTTAAGACTGTTAAAATTGGAACAGTACTAAATTATTCTATTTCTCACATAACTACACAGAGCTTGTTCAATTCATCGACCTCCATTTTTCAGTAACTTGAAAAATACATTTTTATAATCCAAGTTTAGGCTTATTTTATCTACGACATTTGCTTATATGATAGTAAGACGTTTACGCTCAAAGACTATATTATTAAACGTAACTATCAAGAGATGGGTGGAGCGGTGTAATAAATGTCCGAGTGAATTTTATCTTTGCAAATTTCTAAAAGTATGGTATCCACCTAATAAATTCTACTTAGTATATTATTTGACTGTACAAACATTAAGCTTTGCATTTGTTGTATGCTGATATTGAATTTGCGCATAAATAGAAATTGCAATATGCCATAAATACTCGTTTTATTCGCAAAGTATGGACATTCGAAATGATGCAGAAACGCTACAGCACGCATTTGATAAAAGCTCAATACTGGCATCGAAAGCTTTTGCTGTCCTGTCAGAACAAACACGGCTATAGCGTTTTGGGAGGGTGGTGTTCCAAAACAATTCCCCTATTTCGATTTGAAATTGGCAAAACTGCCCAAGTGAGATGATTACGAATAAATTCACGTGAGCTTTGTGTAACCTCGTAAAAAAAAATATATTTAGCAATTTTTTGATTTTATTGCACCCGATATTATTTAATTTTCTATTTGTATAGTTATTCTAATAAATTATTTCCTTATCCATCCTCAGATGTACGGAAAGAAAATTATAGAATCATGAAAAATATTTTATACAAGTTAAAAAAAAATGTTTCGAGTCTTCTTTTGATTTATAATACTATATTGCGGTATGTAAGATTTCTTAAACTGTATTTTTATCTATTTATTTTTAATATGTCGATCAAATAAATAAAGAAGAATATTACGTTAGGCATCTAAAAAATAATACTAAGCAGCATAGCAAAATTAAATTATTATACTTATATATATTATATGGTATATATTATTATACTATATTAAATTTAAATGAAATAAAGGTTACAAAAATTATGCTTCGTATTAACAATAAATTTAATAAATATCTTATGTTTCTCCTCAAGCGATTAACACGTCAAGTCATAACTAAGAACTCATGCAGTCATCAATTTCCGAAAAGCTATATCCTTTTAAATAAATTTACACGTGCAATAAAGTCCCTATATCGTACTTTATCCATCAAAAATCACATACGATGATTTAGCATCATCAAATTAGACACTATAGGCGTGCCTTTCTCCCTACACTAAGATAATATGTCCCTCAGCGTGACACGAGGTCCTGTGACACCGAGGAGTGTGCACGTACATTCGCGCGCATCCAGAAGGTGTATCCTGTCCCCACCCTGGTGCCCGCGTCCATTTATCCCCACCATTGAACTCTAGGGACCGCGTATTATCGCTCTACCACCCACAGGAATCGGGCACCCCACACCCTATCCCAACGCAAACAGTTCTATCTCTGTATGCGTTTATGTATAAGTGTCTCTGGATGTCAACTGTGAATGTTGTAATGTCACTAGTGTGACATAAACACTGGCGTTCGTATTTGTAAGGGATCTGTGCAAGGATCACGAGGATTGTATTTCCTATCAATGCGCCTCAAGGACAACGTTGTGTGTATGTGAATGTTGGACCATGTCGATCTACTGTCAGGTTGTGATATGTTTTTTTTTGTCATCGAAAAGTGATCTTTGATAGGAAATCTTGAAGGTGTTTTTCATGTGGTGAATGGTTCAGTTTTGTTTTGTAAGTGATGTGAAGCTTTTCCGACGCACAAACATTGTAAATAAACGTGTAAAATTCCAACAGAGAAGAACTGACACGATGTCGAGTAATCTTCAGACACAAATTCTTAGGACGTTTAAATTTTTAATCGACAATGAAAATGTATTATAATAATTTTTGCCGATGTGTCTAGTGAAAAATCGATTTTGGTTTCTATTTCCTTTTCTGCAAATATCTATTTGTGACATACAACCGTAAAAAGCTGTGATAAGGACACTAAATACCATGTTAGAACTGTATCCAAATCTGAATTTTAACCACGTTATGATTCCATCGGATCATACAACTATTCAAGGAGATTGTAATGGAAGAACAGGTAATTTTAAACGGCTTAATTGGTCCACTGCTATAAACTATAGATTCATAAAATGTATAATTTACTTGAAGCCACCAAATTTCCCAAATACTTCTGCAATAAATCCAAAATGTGATAATAACAATTTTTAAAACTCTTCAACATTTTGTTATATAAACCCACTTCCTTTATATTCTCTAAATTGAAACGCTACATATTGCAAAAGAAAAACTAAGTGACTAAATCCTGAAATGAATTTATATCAATAAACGTTTAGTTTTCGATCGACCACAATATAGAATATGTACGAAAAATCTTGTGTTAAAATAGTCTTGCGTTTCTATTGCGATGGCTTATTATCAATTCCCTTGGCTTTCGAATTGTACTTGTGGATATATATTTTTCCACCTTCCATCGAAGCATTTTTACTGTCCGCCATCCGAGTAGCGGACAATTAGCTCATTGATTTAATGAGGTGATGATTATTCATGATTCATGAAACGATTTCAGTGTCGCTACAGAATTGAGTGGCGTATATATATACGCACAGAAACCGACACGCCGAATCGCTAACCGACAATTGTATAAGTTAGTTCCGGTTGAGCGGAGAGAATAACCCGGTTCAATCATTATGTTCACTTCCGCTTAGCATTTGATAATCTGTCAATCGTCAAAGTCGCAATAAATAATTAATGTGGAAGCTAAAGATCTTTTAAGGTATATATAATAATCTTTTACCATACGTCAATTTTCCACTTTTTACAAAATATATTAAATTTATTATATTTTTTATTTATCCTCTTATTGATCAATTGATCCATTTTCTGCTGTTGATATTCATTAAAGACAAGCGATAAATTATACCTTCGATACGAAATGCGTGGCATATTTTTTTGGATAAAAATAGATAAGAAATAATAATAATAATAATAGGCAAGATTAAACAATACAGTTCTCACTTTTCATTTTTCGCCACCATCGCTGTATAATGAGTTGCATATTTATTGTAAATATCAATATGTTAATGTAACTTTATAGGTTTTCGACATTTTTATCGAAATGGGCATGTATATCAAAAATTATAATTTTTGATCTAATTATGATCTAATTGCTCTTGAAATTAACTAATGAATGTAAACGATTGTTCTCCAAACAAGAAATTGAAAATCCACGTTTACTCTCAACTGAAGGAGATATAGAAATAAAAACTTTCGTTCTATTTTGATACTTTTCATCATACAAGAGATGTTTTTGTTATTTGTTTATTTATTTTTATTATGAATCTCAACATCTGAATTGTTCTTTTCTGTAAATCATCTATTCTGTGACACAATTTTCAATGCCACTATTGGGTAAAATTAATTAATCACCTCTTTTACGTAAAAGATCATAATATCTGTTAACAAGTAATTGCATATAGCAGGCTTTTTTATTTTTTATCTTTAAGCAGGTATTTTTAAAACACTCTTTATCATATAAGCGAATGCAAAAAGAAGCGACGAATCAATTATTAGGTTATTTAACATTTTGGTCTGCAAAGCGAAGTGTTATCATTTAAAAAATGTGTATACATTATTGGGAGATGCCGTAAAACAAGCAACTTTTTTTTTTTTTAATTACACCTACCTTAGTGAGCCATTTGTTTCCACAGAAGGTACGCGGATAAAATGCGAAAAGACGTACGAGATGTGCGAGGGTTGCGGCCAGAAGATCCACGACCGTTGGGTAATGCGCGTGGCAGATGCAAGTTGGCACGAGCACTGTCTTTGCTGCAGCGTCTGTGGCCTCCTCCTCAACCATTCCTGTTACACAAGAAATACTAAACTATACTGCAAGGCTGATTACGATAGGTTCGTATTTTTTATACGTATCCAAGAGAGCAGGGGGAAAAGCTTGGACATTATTTTTACAAGTCCTTGGCTCCAGAAAAACAGATTATTTTGAACGCAATGAAAAAATAATAAAAAACAAATACATTTTCATTCGTGGCAATTTTTTAATCAAATAAAAATACCCGCTGCATCGTTGACAAAAGTATATATTATATTTGTCACTAGTATAAGCTGCACAATAAATAAAAATATAATTAAGCATAAATTCTTCAATCCTTCAAACACTTCACTAACTTTTCCACAAATCGGACACATTGGATGCAAATAATGTAAATTTCGCAGTTTAGTTGAAATTTTCGAGGAAAATTCAGTTTATTGACAAATCTTATTTTAAGTCAAATATATACAAGTACACGTAGCGAAGCATAGCCAAGTGACAGGGAATTTTCAAAGTAAAAACAGTTTTTCGAATTTGAATTTTTGCACTTCTCAAACCTGCTTATAATTAGAAATTGTAATTAAGCTTATCATATAACATGCATGGATGGCTGGTCTTTAACTGCGCACAAATTTTATTACCGGATTAAAAGATTCTCTATTTGCGCCAACAACAAAACTCCGACCGAAAATAGATACGTCAACTGCGCATACAGGTACTAGGCAGTATATAGTACCCGGAACGCCTGACCTGACCTGACCTGACTGACCTGACCTATATTATTGTATACGAACTTATATATTTGTTTCTACCGTATTTTAATAAATGTATTGAAATATATGTGAAATTAGTGAACTACAATGCAAATCTATTTTTATTTTACCCATTATTAAGAATGACACAATGAAAAATACATTCACTTTTTGTTCCACATTTTATAATTTTTTTTTTAGTTAAAGAGTCCGCAATCCTAAAGATTGGTTGGAAACAGCACGCCATGCCGATCGATCCTGAGCTAATCCCTTCATCTCCCTATAGCTATTCATCTCAACGTCTTCAACTATCTGACTCACATACTCCAATCTAGGCCTACCTACCCCTCTCTTTCCCTCCACTCTACCTTCTATGATCAATTGCATAATCCCCCCATGCCTAAGAATATGCCCTACTAATCTGTCTCTCCTACGCTGTAACACTCTCCAGATACTTCTCTTCTCCCCTACTAACTCTAGTACAGCTTCATTTGTTACTTTATCTTCCCAACCAATCCTCATCATCCTCCTATAACACCACATTTCAAGTGCTTCTAATCTACGCTTCTCTTCCTTTCCTATAGTCCACGCCTCACACCCGTACAGTGCTACACTCCAAACATATACCTTCAGTAATCTTTTTCTAATACCCAAGTCAATATTTGATCTTAAAATCTGTTCTTTTTCTACGAATGCCTTCCTACCCTGTGCTATCCTACACTTTATATCTACCTTGCTTCGATTATCTTTTGTGATTCTACTGCCTAAATAACAAAAATCTGACACTTCTTCGATTCTATTACCTCCTATTGAGATCCTCATTTTTCTACTGCATCCTTTTTGTCACACCTCATCACTTTAGTTTTACCTATATTTATTTTCATGTTAAAATCCCTAGTCAATACTGCCTGCATACCATTCAATACCCTTTCTAAATTCTTTTCGCTTTCTTCCAATATATCTTTTTATTAGAATACTATTAATTGTTATTAATTTGTAGCCAGCCGTCCGTATACCTGCTTATACGCGTGCGCAAACGAATAGTAGGATTAAGGGTGCCGCGCTGGGTCGTAGTTTATGGCATGGGATTAGTGCGCAAATAGAAAACTGCCACATGGATTCAAACGTGAGGATTGTCTTCTAACCAATCGTTAATTATCCTCATTACTTAGACTGGCGAAATTTTACTTTAATATCTACTACACTTGTCATTTTTCTGTTGGGAAAAAAAGTATGGAATAATCTATAAGCGAGATTTTATTTTGCCTTGATATTTCCATCGCTCGACAACTTCGAAAAATATTATGTAGCATCCAGAAACTGGATACACATAGGGACGTACCCAGACATCATATTCCCTCATATTCCCCTTTATATTCGCGAATAATCTAGGATAAGTGAAATGAATTCTGTCTGCCAACAAGCAGCATCTCTGTTTTCTCATATAGTCATGTCCGCATTTTTACCTTTGTTGCCGTATCTTTTTACTAATTTACATTTTTTGTTTTTGATGTAATAATGAAATCTTATATATTCTATCGATAATCAAATATATCGATAATTGATTTATTAATTTAAAAAAACAGTAGAAATTTTGTTGTTAAAATATTAAACAACAAGTTTGATTCTTCTGTTTCCAACGCAGATATAGTCAATTACTTGACAGCAATAATTTCATATTTCTCTTTGGCGTAATGAGCGTTATAAACAAATAATAGATAAAAGGCTGTTTAAGTTAGTCATGCTCCTAAAGCCACCCCTGAATGGGGCGTATTCTCTAACATACCTGATATTACAAAGAATATGGTATATAATGCTCCAAGCATTTTCCTTCTAAGTCATAACAACGAAATATACCTTTTCCTATGGAGAATTCTTATTTGGAGAATACTATATAAGAAGTGTGAAGTAAGACGAGTGTAGAAGCGCGACGAAGCGAATCCAATAAAAATCTTGTATCTATTCATATTTTTCTTTGTGTCATCAGCTTTTCATTTTGCATTTTGTAAGTGAAGACTGAGCATACAGCTGAAGAAGACTCGAAGGAAATTTCGCGTACTATATAAGCAGTAACTACAATCGCCACCATCTATACAGGGTGCTCGATTTAAGAATTAGTAATAATAAATAATTAATAAAGTAGACAGATATAGAAGGCAATTTTTCAATTTGCTTGCCATGTTTTTGCTACTTTTCCATGATATACAAAGAAACGTGGAAAATATAAATTTAATTATTTATTTATAAGAGAATGAATATAATTATATTTCATCTTGGCCAATTTCTTTTACCCAATTTTTTATGTAGTCTAATTTCAACATAACAAATAATCGATAGCACTATTTGTAATTAAACAGTTCTAACGACTACTGTGTATAATGAAGTAATATTTGTTTAAACAAATAAAAACGCAATTAACTTATTTCAATAAATTAAATATACTGCAAATTCTGTTCCGCTCAAGTTCTATCACCATGTATATTATTGTGGTAAATGTTAATAAAAATGACACAATTTGTTGCTATTTAATTTTCTATTGCATTTCGATCGACTGTACATATACATTTAAACAAATTGGTACCAGGATCGTAGGAACGGCAGAAAGTACTCGCCACTAACAACAATTTAACGCTGCAATCGCGCAAATAGCACAGCAAATTCTATAGAATATCGTACCGAAAGTATACCTTGTCTAGGAAAGTATCTAGCATTAGTCTATTGCACTGATTCTCAACAAGAAACCCTAGCTCCTCACTTGATTTGGTCGTAAAAGAAATACTATTTAAATAAACCAAAGAAAATTTTAAGGACTAACATTGAAAAAAAAAGTGTGTAATGATATATCGACATTTCATTTTGCTGTAAGCTTGAGAAAGGTACAGTGCTGGTTTCTCCTTGCCTTGCACCGACCAATGAGTGCATATTTTAGCCGTCGCCCCACCGATTCAGCCTAATCCCCCTAATACCGTGGGTTAGCCTGAAATCTTTCCTATAGACCGGGATCCCTGTATAGGGACCGCTCTATAGGCCAGAGCGTCGTTGCCCATGTCTTGCCCCTAGGAGGCATATGCAGTGCATTGGCACACTATTGATACTATAGGAAAGGAAGAGAAGCGTAGATTACAAGCATTCGAAATGTGGTGTTATAGGAGGATGATGAGGATTGGTTGGGAAGATAAAGTAACAAATGAAGCTGTACTAGAGTTAGTAGGGGAGAAGAGAAGTATTTGGAGAGTGTTACAGCGTAGGAGAGACAGATTAGTAGGGCATATTCTTAGGCATGGGGGGATTATGCAATTGATCATAGAAGGTAGAGTGGAGGGAAAGAGAGGGGTAGGTAGGCCTAGATTGGAGTATGTGAGTCAGATAGTTGAAGACGTTGAGATGAATAGCTATAGGGAGATGAAGGGATTAGCTCAGGATAGATCGGCATGGCGTGCTGTTTCCAACCAATCTTTAGGATTGCGGACTCTTTAACTAACTAATGATATATGTTAAATATAACAGAAAGAAGATAGAAGCATTTGGTAATGTGATGTTAGGAAATGATACTATATAACATTTTTAAATGAAGATGTGCTAACAAAAAACAATTAAATGTACAGTTCTTGTTTTGTACTTTTAACAATATTATTTTGAATTGTATGTAAAATGATATTCAAAATGGGCCATGCGTAAGTGATTTTAGAAACACTGATTATTGAATGCTTTGTTCTAGCGTCTAACATCTTCTAACTCAATCTATATATTAGATGGTATCCAGTATACCTTCATAAATGAGTACCATCGGCACTATATTATCTCTATACCGTTTTATACAGCTATATAAATCATTTCCTCGATGCTAGTTTTAAGTTCAATACTATTGATTATTGATATTTTGTAACAAAAACATCTAAATAACTTTTTTTTTATTATTACCACGGTGTTAAATATTAGTATATAATCACGATTCGTGACAGAGGTATTTTATTTAGCTTTTATCTTGTGCTACTGAAGATGGGGGCATAGCCTTCGATATGCGCATCTAACTACTTAATGCTTTGAATTACGGTATTTGGGTGATATTCTATATTATGAAATTCTACACATTGAATGGCCGAAATTGAATTCTTGTTGCATCCTTAATTAAGGCAACAACATATTAATTAGCACGCATTATTAGACTATATTGACTATGTTCTTTTACATTTTTAATTTTATTTATTTATATATTATGACTTTCACATCATAAAAACATAAAAGGGAAAATGAAATTGCTAACGGTACTAGATTGCGCAATCAATGCAATATACGAGTACTGATATCAAATAATAAAAAAAATATTTGTTTCATATCCATCATTAAATTTTATTTTATTCGTTTATGTATGAACAATTAGTACTGCTTTAGCAATTACAAAAAAAATATTTACATCAAAACCTTTTGATGAAATTTATTGTGTATTTACTTTTGATTGATTAAACGGATAAATTATATTCTAACGTTAACAAGTATGAAAAGATTCGATACAGTGACGAATTTCACCCCAAAGATATGAATACGAAATCAAAAATCACCTATGCAATTCTACGCAAAATCAATTAACTGACTCTAATTTCCACGAGCGTAAATGAACGAATAAATAAGAGTTCGATCAGGTAGACGAAAAGTTGAAGGGTTGACTGTATCAGAACTTTTGACGCAAACCAGAATACACTCCAATTTCTGCACAGTTGGACAATTGTAAACCGATTTAAAAAACACACACACATATGCATTGCAGGATCTTTGGAGTTAAATGTTCCCGTTGCGGCGATCGTCTTTTACCCCACGAAATGGTGATGCGCGCCCAACAACACGTCTTTCACCTGCCTTGTTTTGCCTGCGTGGCATGTTGTCAGCCATTACAGAAGGGTGAGCAATTTGTATTACGATCGGGCGGTCAATTGTTCTGCCGGGGCGATTTTGAACGAGAAATGTTGCTGCTTCAACAGCAACAAGCGCAATCTCAACACGCTGGATCGGGCGATGACGATCTACTCGATGATGGCGTTCGACCTAGAGATGGTAGAAGAGGACCCAAGCGACCTAGAACGATATTAACATCCGCGCAAAGAAGACAGTTTAAAGCATCGTTCGAGGTAATTTCTGTGAATCGATGAAAAGATTTTGTGAATCAATGCAAATAATCAGTTTAAAGTTTCATTTGAAGAGATTTTACAATCCTATAAGCCCGATGTATGCAAATCTAGACATAAATCACACTAAATATAATTGATTAAGCGATGCTGTTTTTAGGTAAGTCCGAAGCCTTGCAGAAAAGTACGAGAAGGCCTAGCGAAAGAAACAGGACTAAGTGTGCGAGTAGTCCAGGTATGGTTCCAAAACCAAAGAGCTAAAATGAAGAAGATCCAGCGAAAAGCGAAACTAGATGATGGAAAAGGAGGCGACAAGGATAAAGGTGATAAGGAAGATAAAGTTATCAAACAAGAATCTCCAAATAGTGAACACGGAAGTCATTATCTGAGTTTAGGTGGCCTAAGTGGAGAACATTATGGTGGTGGAAGTCAGCCATTAAATCCAAATATGCCCTATTCACCAGACGGTAAGTAAACGATTTTATAATTAATGATTCAAAATAAAGGAGATTTGCAGATCAGTGTCATTACGATATAAAATTAAGAATATTTAAACGATGGTAATAATTGCGCCTTAGAAGGTTTAGATCTTAAAAAGAAGGTACATAGCAATAAAAAATACAAAACTTTTCGTTTAGTAGTTTCTCATAAATGTCCGTCCAATTTAGCTAACAGTTTGAATTTGTTCCTACCATTTACAGATCATTATCCCGCCCATTCAAACGACAGCTTTTGCAGCAGTGATATCTCTCTGGACGATAGTACCAACTTTGACCATTTAGACGAAGCCACATCGGACACATTGTCATTGCAAAATTTAGAACTACACTCAAGTGCCGCGCACAGTGGACATCATGATAATCATTTGCCGCCAACGGGGGCGTCCAATTCAGGCGTGGGTATAGCTAACCCCATCGACAAGCTATACCTCATGCAAAATTCCTACTTTAGTACAGAATAATGTTCGATGCATTGGAAATAATAAAACAGAATTTTAAAAAGCACAATAGGCACATAACACAGTATGTCTTACACTTTTAAAGAGAAATCGTTTTTTCTTCACCGTCGTAAAGAGATATTAGAGAAAATGAGTCTAAGCCAAGATCTAATAATTTGAGTTTTATTTTGCTGGCAACTTATTTTTTCATAAGTTCTTATTACAGGTGAATTTTCCAGATATAATTTATTACTTAAATTGTTTTATTATTTATTTATTTATTTATTACATTGTTATTTTTAATTTAAGTAACAATTATGTTAACATCTAAATTGTTTTTTTTTTATAAAACTGAATTAATGTATATTAGTGTACGTGTACATAACAGTACGTTCTAAGTAAAGTTCTATTCTTGTTGCATTATAAAATATATATGTAAAATTGCCTGCTGTGAAACTATTTATTTGAAAATACTGCAGCTACTACAACAAAAGTTGTTGCGAAAAGTACTGACGCAATATTTTTAAAATTGTATTAAAATGAAGACAGTATTAAATGTATCGCAAATAAACAAATTTTTTACATTACTGTAAATACACAAATATTCTATTATATTACACCACATGAGTCGAATTATTAATTGTGATGATATCTTTATGCCAAAAATGGATTAGTAACTAAGAATTTCGTAGATTTTACTATGTATATTTTAAATAAAGAGGGTAACATTCTAGTGTGGACTTTCAATAAAAACTTAAATTGATTCTTATACATACCGTGAAAATGAATTAAATTAAAATATACACGTGTAAGTTATCTTGTTGGCACTGATGATTCTTTCCTGGCAGCATCCTGTAGCAATTGGGTATCTACTTCATCAGCTGGAAGTTGTACATATCGTACTACAGATCCGCGGATAAAGCAATTTTTTACAGAAAGCTAAAATACGTAAATAATTTCATTTAACAACGGAAGAGATTTTGTTAAAAAAATAACTTTGGCGCTAGCTATGTTCGAAACCTACCATATGAGGATACTTTTCCGTATCTGTAACACTGATATCTGTTAGCTTTATATTGAGATATTGATCCACCGAATGTAGGGTGCCACAAATGCTAAAATGGAGACGAAGTAAATTTTATTGTAAACTAACTTAGATATATTCAAACTTTAAATAAAAATTGATTAGAGAAATGATATTATAAACATATTTACCTGAGATCATTCTTCAATTCCACAACAACATCTTTCCCCACAAGGGACTTAAAGAATGAATAGAACAACTACAAATATATACGGCTTTGTTGATTATATACACATGAATTTATAAGAACAGGAATTCATTTAAACTTACCATGTTTTGCTTTTATGATAATCGCGAGTTGTATTTATCCTTTTTCGTGGTACAACTATCGGCTTGTTTTAATTTAGGTTAAACAAATATGGATATTTTAAGAAAAATGTATTTCATTGTGGAGTGAGGTTAAGAATCGCTAATGTCTACGGAAAGCCTAACCTCAAGTCCATTTAAATGTCGTTTGTATAAAAAAAATAAAGAATTTGATAAGAATATTTAGAATTAATGGTACGATTCTGGCTGAGAGTAGCTGATAACAAGTAATGCACCTGCCGCGATACAGTTGCATTTGTGAAATATCCTACTTTCAAGGGGCAATAAGGTTGCCAGATGTTCAATATATTAAAAAACTAATATGTAGATACTAGATCAGGTCTTATTACGTGTTAAGACCTATAGATATTAAATACAAAATTTATTAATGTAATAAAGTATATAACTAGAATATATAAACCAGTTCATAATTTTAGGGCAACTCGAGGTTTTTCTTGTGCAATTTTATTTACCTATACTAATAAATTCCATAAACAAATGTATTGGCCACATTATTCATTTAAAATTCCCTGTATTTTTATAATTGTATTTGATGATTTGTTGGATAAACATTGTAAGAATGAACATAAGTGTACAGATTACAATATATATTATATTATAATATATACCCTGAATACTGTATGTCGGCGCTCGTCTATGATCGATGCTGTTCGGCGCACTAACACGAAATTAATAAAGTCGTATCATTGCTCACTCGTTTATTGTGTACGCTGTTTTTTATTGTTGCTTGTGCGTAAAATGCTACGACCCAAACTTCAAATAGGTTAAACACTCCTCGATATTATCCTTTACATTTCACTGGTTTTAATATTACACTAAATTGCACATATTAAACGCACGTAAACAAGTGAATGGGTCATATAGAGCAGAGACGATGCTCACACAACCACGATCGCGCCGGTACTAATCCAGCGCTAGCGCTGCGCGTCCTTATATACTGCATGCTGGTGCTCGGGTACAATGACATTAGCACATTGACTAGTAATTGGATTAGTTATGACTAGTCATTGTGCACCTGAACACCAACATGCAGTATACAATAAATTATGTAGTTATAATAAGACTAGTCATTCACTTCGTAAAGAAGCAAAAATACATTTATTCAACACTCAAGCCAAATAAAAGTGAATAAAAATTTTAATATTACAAATTTCTTCGAAGCAAATCTTAATTACTCCAATTCTTCACTGTTAACTTTATATTTCCTTCAATATGAAAATGCCTTCAAATTACGGGATTGATTTTTCTATATGGTCATTTTGTTCGGGCTATAAATTATGTAAAGCACCTTAACAATCGAAAACCGATACTCAAAAATTATAAGCTAGATGCACATTTCGAAGTCTAAGCTCCAATCTACAATAGCACCACAGGCAAATATTGCGACCTTTACTTTTCACTTAAATTTCAATAGGACTAATTACTTAGCGAATAATGTAATAATTAGAGCATCATTAATTAGCAACTCCCTTAACAAAGACATTTTCTGTATAAGTAAAGCCGCCTTTCAAAATCATCTCTCCATTTGCAATTAAGTTGTCAATCATATGCAATACATCCACAAACTATATTAGTTTCATAATTAGCTTTAGGTGTTTAATCTTTTTTATATCGATGGTGTTTTATACTTTATATTATCTAATTACATATATAAGTTTGTGCAATATACTAAATGTTGCCGCATTTTGTTACCGCAAAATGCTAATGGGGTAATAAAGGATTATTATTATTATATACCAAAAAAAATGTATAAAATTTAATGGCGTCGGAAATAATTTGTAATTAGGTTAAAGATTAGTATCCTACGCATAACCATGTCGATTACAATTAACAGTAAATCACTCAAAGCTGGATCACCGGTCAAAAAGATTGCAAAATATATGCCATACAAGGTTAGTTTACATTGCAAGAATTTAAGATTATAGCAAATTATTTGAACTTACCAGATTGGATAAATATTACACAAAAACACATCTCACTTGATGCTAATAGAAAGATTAACAACCGCATACAAATGGCAGCAAAAACTAAATGTGACAAATAACGTACGTCAAACTTTATTATCATAACCTCACAACCAATTCTAGCTAATAGCAATGACAATGTGTATATATATATATATATGTATACATTGTCATTGATTGTCATTGCTAAAAAATATTTCAGTCATTAAACAATTTGTACAATTTGAACTCATTTAATTGGTCAATATTAATTTAGGAATAGGACCTAGTATGCATGATATAGATTCTATAAGAGAAATAATTTTTCAAATCACTATTTAGCAGATATTTTCATTCAGGAAAGATGTGGAATCATGAGATTGTAACATCAATGATGCCTTATAAATTGCCTATATTATGTCTGTGAACACGTAGCCAATGACAATGTATACATTGTCATTGCCGTAGCAGTAGTACATAATTGTTTAACCTTATATGTGCATACATTGCATTATTCTTGTATTTTCCTATAAAAATCATAAATATTTAAACATTAAACTACAACAATAAAAATGTCGTCGACTATGGATCAACATCAATATCTAAAAAAGTATTTATCAAGTGCAAAATCATTGAAGAAACGCAATAAAGTCAAGAAGAAGAATGCTGTTCGGTAACGTTCATACTTCATAAATAGCTGCCTTTTCGTGTATAACTGTCTAGAACTGTTGCTTTAGGGTAAATATTATAGACGACGATCTCGTTCTAGCGACATTCAACGAAGCTGTAACCGAGGATTTAACAGGATTAGAAGTAGAAGACGCTCCGCAGATCGTTGGTGTCACAGATGAAAGGCCCCTAGAATTGCGCGTAAACGATTACAAAACGGACATGTGGAAAACGGTTACTGTACTTGATTCTGACGAGGAAGACAACGAAATGAAATCACGGAGAAATGAGAGGGATATTAGACATTTTAGCCCGGCAAGAGTGAAAGCTGAGCCAAGAGATTATGATAATAGCCCACCAAGAAGGAATAGCGAACGGACAAATGACGATAACAATGCTCCGAATCAGCGAAAAAAGAGGAGCAATCCTTCGGATGATGATAATAGTCCTCCGCGGAAAGGCTTTAGTAAAAACAACGAACTTAATAACGCACCAAGTATTGAACATAAAAGGAAGAAACAATATACACCAGATGAGGTAAGAAAAACTAGCGCGAAATACAACAGAGACGAAATTATGGTAAGAAATAAGGACAATTCGCCTTCGAGAAATCTTTCTAAACATTCAGATGAAAGAATGACGGAAGAGCATAGAAATTCAAGAAAGAAGGTTAGTAGATGGCATAAAGATGACCGAATCAGCGATAGCAGTCCTCCAAGGAAAGTTGCCAGTAGAAGTGACGAAGGTAATAAATGTGACTATGCACAGGGGAATAATAATAAAGAAAGCAGCGATAATGATAACAATCCACCTAGAGAAAGCAATAAATTAAGCAGATATCAGGAAACTTCTCGTATTGAACGACATGGAGTAGACGACAATAGTCCACCCAGAAGGGACAAACAAAGAAAAGATAACGATAAAAGTTCTTCTAGAAGCACTCGTAGCGATCGCGATTTAAGAACTATAAGAACACATAGACATGAAAATGAACCTAACAGCCGTGGAAAAGAGTATGAATCCTACAAATATAGTCAACGACAAAATGATAAAAGCCGAGATAGTAGACGGGACAACAGGGATAGTAAATTTGCACAAGATTATAATAAAAGCAGAAATAATCCTTCTGCCTCGAAAAGTAGAGATCATGAGAGCGATGAAAGAAATTCTTCCTATAGAAAACTCGAAAGCAATGTACCTGTTTCATCAAGAATATCAGAACCATCCCCATGCAGAAATGATAAATCGATTACTAGTCAAGGGAATAATGATTTAGATTTGGTCGAGAAAGAAGCATGTGAAAGTGAAGTTGGTGAGTATAATGTCTTAAGATAAAATTAGACCAATAATGCTGCCATTCATAATAGCAATGAATTATTACCATGAGAACACTACATTAGGCATCACCCCATTTTTATCTTACATTCAATACAAAGCATTTGGAGTTTTTCGAAAATAAGCTACTAATTTTCATTTATCTCCGAATTTCAGTAAAATATCACTTATTAGTATTATTTTAAAGCTCCCAAGACAATTGTACGCGATCGCAAAACTGGCCGAATTCGGAATCTGCAAGAAGAAGCAGCCGCCTCTAGAGAGAAGGAAAAGGAAAAAGAAGCGTTGGTAGAGAAATACAGCCGCTGGGGTAAAGGCTTGAAGCAAGTAGATGATGCCAACGAAAAACGCACACTAGACTTGTACGAAATGCAAAAACCACTCGCTAGATATGCGGATGACACAGACTTGGAAAATATGTTAAAAAATAAGGAGAGGGAAGGAGATCCCATGTTAGAATATTTGCGCAAGAAGAGAAGAGAGAAGGCACTTAAAGACCCAGATGCAAAACGTAAGTAAATAATATTTGCAGCACTTTGGAAAGTATATATATATATATATCTTGTCAATTGCTTTTATATTCTTCATTTTGAATACTATATGCCAAAATGAGAGCTAATTAACAATGACAGGGCCTTATATGCGTATTTCGCTGCTCGCTTTTAGTAAAATAGATTCGATGTAATGGCGAATCTCAATCGTGTTTTAAGCTCTCCAACCTTGGGTAATTGAATCTATTTTGTAGCGGAAAATCCCACCTATCAAGGCGATTACGGACCACCAAACCGATATAGTATAAGACCAGGTTACCGCTGGGATGGAGTGAATCGTTCGAATGGATTTGAGAACAAGTACTTTGAAGTACAAAATGCTCGCAGGGCACATCAAACGGAATCGTACAAATGGAGTTCTGAAGATATGTAATGTAAAATACGTGTAGACGAAGTTAAAGTGTCACTTGTGTATAATAAAATATTCAAACGTAATACTTAGTGAATTAATTTTATATTTTATTGTAATTATTGTGAATTTATATTTACGTTGCATTGCATTTTAAGAATTTACTGTATTCTCTGTATATAAATGAAGAGTATTAAGATACTAATTCCAAAGCAAATTGTGAAAGATTATTATTTTTTAATAAAACTGTACATAAATTTAGATCAGTTATCAATTTATAATATATTAAAAGCAAAACACTCATTAAAAATATTCTCTAAGAATATTTCAATAACTAACTCAATATTGCTGTTTGACAAAGAATGCAGGCGAATGATGGCGTTTAGAATAGTAGATGATAGAGTGGAATAAGTGTCAGACTTCAGTTATTTTGGAAGTAGAATTACGAACAATAAGGATAACATAGGGTGGGAAGGCATTCGTATAAAAAGAACAAATTTTACAGTCGAATAAATAACTTGGGCATTAAAAAATAACGAATAAAGCATGTGTGCGAAGTGTAGGATTATACGGCTGTGAGGCGTTGACTATAGGAAAGGAAGAGAAACGTGAGCAAATGACAAACGAAGCCGTGTTCGAATTAATTGACAAGTATTTCGAAGGTCTTACAGCGCAGGAGAGATAGACTAGTAGATCATAGTCTTATACATGGCGGTATTGTGCAATTAGTTATAGAAAGTAAAGTAGAGGGAAAGAAAGGGGTAGGTGTGCCTAGATTGGAGCATGTGGATCAGATAGTGGAAGATGTGTGGGATGAGTAGCTAAAGGGAAACGAATTAGCTCAGGATAAATCGGCTTGGCATACTTTTTCCAACTAATCCCTGGAATTAATGACTTAACTAATTTAACTGAACTCAAAATTTGAATAAACTATGTTCGCTTATACCTTCGTATTTTCAGTTCATTTATGTCTAATTAGTACCGTAATTTCTCCATTTATAATTCGGCTATGTTGTAAAATACAGGAACATTTGTTAATGACAATGTATTTGTATAAAAAGTGGCTGCAGACCTAAGGATGGTATTAGTACTGTATTCAGTATACCTTCCTATATGAAAATACGAAGGTAACTTGAACGAAAATATGAGGCCCTTGGCTTAAAATTTTGGCTTGGCTCCGACATTTTGAACAGCGTTTATAGTTTTCTGTTGCAATATCTTTATGTTGGTAATATTGATTAACGTTTCATATCACATAAAATATTATAATGGCAATAATAACAGTCCCTTAATATAAAAAAAAGATCCCATAAAATTATAAAGCGATAAATACCTAATAAGTGTGATTAAATTATTACATATAAATGAACTCATATTTAGTCAGTATTAAGTAATACTACGATATATACACAGGTACAATATGAAACAATAATAATACGTTAATTTGGGGATTTGTGCAAAATTTGACCACAGCGAAGTCACCGGAGCTGAAGGAGAGCTGTCATACCCCTACTAAGCTCAAACAATGCACTTTACTAAAAAATTGACTTATTATTATTGTCTTTTTGTTTGTACATTTGGTATGGAATTTATCCTTCAACAATTTTAACCCACGTATCTTCGTTGTCCCCTTTTCCATTTGGGAAACGAACTTGTACCAATTGAATTGGACCGTCTTTTGTATTAATTATAGAAGCTTGTGACGCTGATATTAATTTACTGCTGATATCTACTTTAGCATCACCTAAATACACAAATAGGAAATATAGAAATTTATTGACAGTTATATACGTTTAGTACCATCAATATAATAATAAAGTTGTCTATGCAAAATATGCAGTTTGTTTACGCATTTTAATGAAATGTGTATGTAATCTCTTGTATTCACCAAGATACTTAGAAAAATTCATACCCATTATATGCAATATGTAACACCTACCTAAAATCACATTAGTGCCATCAAACTCTTCATAATGAATTCCATTATCTTCGCCTTCAACTTCGGCTAGTTGCAGTTGCGAACTGTCTATGATAATATGTTCGGTGCCATCATCATCATCTGCACTCAGCATTTCGTTGAAGATTATAGTACCACCTTCGACACCATTCTCTTCTAAACTGGCTTTCATCAGTTTCCCGTCACTTACAAACGTACCCGATACACTGGAACTCGTACCACCTGAAATACCTCCGGCTTCAACGGCGACAGCTTGTGCCAATATTTGCTTCGTAATATACAGTTTACTATCTTCGTCGTCATCGTCTTCCAAATCGTCCATCTACGAAATTGATAGAATTTTGATGTAGTCACAGTTAAATGTACTTACATGTTTATAGAGTACTCATTGCAAAAATCTATTTAAAGTAAAAAATATACAAGAATCTGTTCCCAGTTTTAACGTGGTTGATGCGGCGTAAAAAGAAAATAGAAACCTGAAAGCTTAAAAAAAATCAAAGAAAAGGGACAAATTTTAAGGTCTAACGTTGACTTGAGAATTAAGACTGAAAAGTTCGATAAAAAGAAGGAACGATATTTTCTTAAGACATATTCTATTGTGTACCTCTTCGTAGTCAAAATCTTCATCTTCCCCAACCATCATAATATGAGGTTCTTGCGATATATCACCGATGAATTCGACAGACTCGCCAGTTTCCTCATTCGGATCTTCTACTAGTTCTAATTCTCCAGCCGCATTGACAGTCACAATTTGATTGTCTCTAGCAATCAAACGGGGTTGATTCACTACTATTGTATCATTCATGTGACCTAAAGTAAAGACGAAATACATAAATTCCAGGTATAACTTATATCTTTCGCAATATGAACTCTTGCATATTATTAGGATTTTTCACATTCTAAGCAAAGATGTAGGTATATTGCGTTTAGATTTAAGATAGACTTTGTACATCTCTATGTATTTTCATTATATTCCCCGATATTCACAGAATTGTTATATTATTACATTATGATAGATCTTGTACAAGTTACAATCAAATTTGATTGATGTTGTTGTTGCTACGGATGTTGGATATCAAGACCAATTTATTAATAAATATATTCAGCTGAATCTACTTTTTACGTTAGATTTATGAAATGTACAATTTCTTACCCTGCTGTTGCATATGTTGATATAATAACGGTTTTCGCATGAAACCGGTACCGCACAATAAGCATTCATAAGGTTTCTTATCTGAATGTATGTAACGATGAGCGTTACGATTATCTCGACTATTGAACGATTTTCCGCACACCTCACAATGATACGGTTTTTCGCCAGTGTGTATGCGGCGATGCTTCTTGAAATGCTCTGGATAGACGAATGTCGCCTTGCATTCGCCGCATTTGAAAGGACGTTCACCGGTGTGAACAGCTTGCACGTGATAGTCGAGTAGACGGCGGCGTTTAAAACCTAAGGAATACAGATTCTCTTACTACTAAATCGTTCGAACAAAACAGATTCTACAAAAAAATATTAAATTCTTACCTTTGCCACAACGTTCGCATTTGTAACGTTTATCATCAAAGTGAGTAGCGCGTTTATGCGACTGGAGGTTGCTACGTTGCGAGAATGTAGCGCCGCAAACTTCGCACTGGAACGGACGTTCACCAGTGTGGGTACGCTCGTGATCACGTATCTCCGCCTTCCGGGCGAAATTCTTGCCACAATAGCGACAGCGAAATGGTTTATATCCAGTATGAACGACCGAATGTACTTCCAGATTATGAGCGGAGTAAAAGTGCTTCTCTATATATAAAAAAATAATATTATAGTAACAGTTACTTGTAATGATAGTAATGATATATGATAATGCAGAGAAGCAGTACCACGATATGACTTTAAAATGGTTTTCTTAAACATATTTTCCTAAATTCCAACATGTAACGACAAAATACTTTAGTTTATAATACTATATTCTAGATAGTTAAGTTTAAGCTTAAGCAAAGTATGTACATTAAGACTGATTACTTTATAGCTTATACTTATACCTTATACAAACTTATACCTTGTTTAGCAGCAGTCGTAAAATTTAAGTTAGCACCGTTATAAAATAAAAACTACTACACTATAATAATTATATATCATTTTGAAAAAAATATCTTAATGTATTAAAAACGTTATTATTTCAAAACTATTACTTACGCAATTGATTATTGACAAGTAAAATTAAAATGAAATTAGACTGAAAAAAAAAGTATAGATACTATTTCCACTGTCGAAATGTATGACAAATCCTTTTGGTATAACAACCAATGCCAATATTCAAACTTACGGCATAAATGACACTGGAATTCCTTGACACCACTGTGGGTGCGTTCGTGTTGGTTCAGATTTTGTTGACTGAGGAACGCTTTGTTGCAATGGGAGCATTGGAACGGCCGCGGTCGCACTCGATGCGTCTTCTCGTGTGATTTGAACGTGTATTTGCTAGCAAAGTCTTTGCCGCACGTGCTGCAAACGTAGGGACGCTGACCAGTATGCATATTCATATGCTCTTCAAGTATCGCTTTCGAACTGAGCAACCGTCAAAATACATTTATTATTGAAATGTGTTCATTTATACAAAAATTCAATCAAGCAAATATATATTTTTAATTTTTAAAGTAACAAAGTATTTTAGAAGAAATATTCATAATAAAGACCTTAAATTGGTTATAATAACAGATTTTTTAAATCCTCAAATTATTGAAACGTATTAATAGCCAAAATGAGAAAATTCATGTAAATGTGCGTAATATTTATGCACCGCATTGAGGAATATTCGGATTTGTTGCAGATTTGTTCTATTATGGGCGACAGATTAGGTATTATTTACCTTAAATTTATTTTCCCGTCTTGACTAGCTCTGTTATAGCTCTGATAATATACTAACCGAGACTTCTTAAAACAATAATACAAATAATACCCATGCGAATATATTAAATAAAAATTTACTATTCTTCATTATAGAAGATATATATTTTAAAAATAACTAAAACACTAAATATCTATAGTAAGTTAATTAAGTTACCTATATTTTTTCCCACATCGATCACAAGTCCACGATTTTTGCGTGGGCAAATGAACGCGTTTATGTATCCGAAACAGGCGCAAGTTGCTGAATATGCGGTTGCACGTTTCACACTGAAAATCGCCCTCTTCGTTAGCGACGTGGTCGTCCATGTGTGAATTAAGCGACGTGCGTTTGCGGAAATAATGGCCGCACACATCGCAGATGTATACTCTCGCATCGTGTGCATTGCGCATATGTGCTATAACGGCTTTGGCATCGCTGCTTTGGAACGATGACATGCCATCGGTGTTTTGGCTACACAATAGACAAGAATAGGAATCTCCATCGCGAGATAAAACCTATTGATAACAATAAGAGGAAAGATAATAAATTAAAATTCAAAAATCGAAACAAAAATGTGTGATTTTTAACTGTTGTTCAATTTTTAATTTTTTTAATTGGTGTTAAATAATTGGTGTTAAATAATTACGGTGTTAAATAATACGGTGTTAAATAACTACGGTGTTAAATAATTGCATAATCATTACCCAAACGCCGTTACTCAAAGTATTTAATAGCTAGATGCGCATTTAGAAGGCTACGAAGATAATATAAGCACTACTTGTACTACTGAAGATGGGGGTATAGCCTGCGAAATGCGCATCTGGCTATTAAATGCTTTAAGTTACGGTATTTGGGTGATATTTTATACTGTTATTCAATTACTTTTTTTTATAATTAGGTACTAACGTGTGAATATAAAATTGGTCTATAGCTGCGTTTAAATGCTAAAATGATTTGCGTGAACTAAGAAATTCACATTAATTATATTTGAGTCTGATGTATATTACATGTAAATAGTTTAAACACTAAACATATAATTGAAAAGTCTTAAATAATCACAAATTTATAATAATCACACATAATCATCATTTAACTTCCCTTATTAATTAATTAATAAGGGAAGTTAGTTAATTAATAAGGGAAGTTAAATGATAGAATACTTAATATGTACGTCAAAATTATTTAACATGTTTAATATTCATTTAAAAGAAACACTGAACATGTGCGTCAAAATTATTTAACATGTTTAATATTAATTTAAAAAAAAAACCAGTTACAATATAAATAAATTATTATTTGTAGTTACTTGCTTACCTTTGGTAAAAACTCATCCTTTACTTGCTTCGTAGAGGCCTTCTTTAATTGAGTTGCTAATTTAATTTTAGAGACTCCAGATAGCTCTTGATCATCATCCACCGTTTCGGTCTTCACTATAACTGCGAGAGACACACGTTTTCAATGCGATTACAACAAAATAATATCCTATTTACCATCCGTTGAGCTAGGCACATCTTCACTTGTTTCATCGTGTTCTATAAAATCTTGTTCACTTTGCACAGTGTCAGTAGCATTGAATGTAAAATACTGACTAGAATCTGTCTCCAAACTATTAACATCTTGTACAGAGATTATTATATTTTCTTTAGTGAATTCTTCGTGTTCTATCACCGTCTGTGATGACTGTAGCGTCTATTAAAGCGCATGAGTATAAAAGTTATATCGTCAGTGGTGTGACAATACCTCCTATCTGCTTTGTACTTTTAATGAGTTCGGAGATGTTCTGAACATGCGCAACAAATATAAGAATCTGTTTGACATAATCTGTAATTTATCATTTTTTTTTGTAAGATAGGAGGTATTGTCACATCACATCATACCTCCAATCTGCTTTGAACTTTTAACAAGTTGGGAGATGTTCTGAACATGTTCAATAAACGCATGCGCAATAAACCTAAGAATCTGTAAGATACAATCTGCCATTTTTCGATTTTTTTTTAGATGCGAGGTATTGTCACATCAAATCATACCTCCAATTTGCTTTGAACTTTTAACGAGTTGGGAGATGTTCTGAACATGTTCAATAAACCTAAGAATCGGTTTGACATAATCTGTCATTTTTCGAACCTTTGTAAGATACTTAAACTGGATATTGTAGGGATTAGTGAAGTTAGGAGGAAAGATCAAGTAGATACGTGGTCAGGAGAATATAGATTAATAACCACAGCATCAGATAATGGGCATACCGGTGTAGGTTTTATAATGAATAGAAAGTTGGGATGTAGAGTAAAGAGTTATTGCCAAGTTAGTGATAGAATTATAACTATTAGATTAGACACGAAGCCAACGGACACAGTTATAGTGCAAGTATATATGCCAACTTCAAGTCACGATGATGAGGAGGTAGAATCCATTTATGAGGAGATTGAATCTAGGTTAGCAAACGTTAAAGGACAGGATAATCTAATTGTAATCGGAGATTGGAATGCCGTAGTAGGTAAGGGAAAGGAAGTTTCAATAGTAGGAGAATATGGAATAGGAACACGTAATGATAGAGGGGATAGATTGGTAGAGTTTTGTATTAGGAATAAGCTAGTGGTAGCAAACACGCTTTTTCAGAATCACAAGCGCAGGATATATACGTGGAAAATGCCAGGAGATATAGGGAGGTATCAGATAGATTACATACTGGTTAAAGAGAGGTTTAGGAACCAGATTAAGAATTGTAAGAGTTACCCTGGAGCAGATATTGATAGTGACCATAATTTAGTAGTCCTGGACTCAGAGGTCAAATTCAAGAAATTACAGAAGTCTAAACAGGTCAGAGTAGATGTCGATAGGTTAAAATTAGCTGATGTATGTGAAAAGTACAAGCAGAAAGTAGAAATCATGGCTAATGGAACATCTAGGAGCGACATAGATTGCGAATGGAGGGAAATCAGAAATGGGTTAACTACAGCAGCAAATGAAGTATTAGGCACAAAGAAAAGGGCAGGTAGGAGGGAATGGATCACGGAAGAAATAGTGGAAATGATAGAAGCAAGAAGGAAAATTAAAATAGGAAACACAGAAGCAGGACAGAAAAAATATAAGGAACTAAGGAACTTAATTAATAGGAAATGCAAGCTAGCGAAAGAAGAGTGGATAAAAGGAAACTGTGAGGATATTGAGGAGGATATGAGAAGAGGTAAAGTAGATTTGGGCTACAGGAAAATTAAGTCACATTTTTCTAAAGTAAAACCAAAGGGTAACATTATATGTGATAAGCAGGGTAAGGAACTCACAGAAAATAAGGAAAAAGCTAGAAGATGGAAGGAGTATCTTGAAGATTTATATAAAGGTAGGCAGGACATGGAGGAGCTAGAAAGTGTGGAACAGATAGATGAGGATGACTTAGGTCCTAGCATACTTAGGTCAGAGTTTCATAGAGCATTAAATGATTTACGGAATAACAAAGCAGCGGGGATTGATATGATACCAGCCGAATTAATAAAACACGCAGGGGAAAAAATGCAGGAGCGATTATACAGGTTAGTTTGTAAAATATATGAGAAGGGAGAAGTACCACAGGATTTTCAGCGTAGTAGAATAGTAACAATGCCGAAGAAAATAGGAGCTAATTTGTGTGAGAACTATAGGACCATTAGTCTACTATCACATGCATCGAAGATATTGTTAAAGATTATTTATAGGAGATTAGAAAATAAAGTAGAGGAAAGGCTAGGAGAAGATCAGTTTGGTTTTAGGAAAAACAGAGGGACGAGAGAGGCGATTCTAGCACTAAGAACGGTAGTAGAAAAAAGAAAGAGGGTAGGAAAGGTAACTTGCATAGCTTTTGTAGACTTAGAAAAGGCATTTGATAATGTAGATTGGGACATAATGTTTAGAATTTTAAAAGAAGCGGGTATAGATTATAAAGATAGGAGAATAATTTTTAATTTATATAAACACCAAACTGCCTTAGTTAGAATTGAGGGGGAAGAAGAGGTAGCAAAAATAAGGAAGGGAGTTCGGCAGGGATGTACACTCTCACCGTTATTATTTAATCTATATATAGAAGATGCAATAAACAAAGTAAAAGAAGAGTATAGTGTAGGTGTGAATGTACAGGGAGAAAATATATATGCTGAGATTCGCCGACGATATAGCTATATTGGAAGAAAGCGAAAAGAAATTAGAAAGGGTATTGAATGGTATGCAGGCAGTATTGACTAGGGATTTTAACATGAAAATAAATATAGGTAAAACTAAAGTGATGAGGTGTGACAAAAAGGAATGCAGTAGAAAAATGAGGATCACAATAGGAGATAATAGAATCGAAGAAGTGTCAGATTTTTGTTATTTAGGCAGTAGAATCACAAAAGATAATCGAAGCAAGGTAGATATAAAGTGTAGGATAGCACAGGGTAGGAAGGCATTCGTAGAAAAAGAACAGATTTTAAGATCAAATATTGACTTGAGTATTAGAAAAAGATTACTGAAGGTATATGTTTTGAGTGTAGCACTGTACGGGTGTGAGGCGTGGACTATAGGAAAGGAAGAGAAGCGTAGATTACAAGCATTCGAAATGTGGTGTTATAGGAGGATGATGAGGATTGGTTGGGAAGATAAAGTAACAAATGAAGATGTACTAGAGTTAGTAGGGGAGAAGAGAAGTATTTGGAGAGTGTTACAGCGTAGGAGAGACAGATTAGTAGGGCATATTCTTAGGCATGGGGGGATTATGCAATTGATCATAGAAGGTAGGTGGAGGGAAAGAGAGGGGTAGGTAGGCCTAGATTGGAGTATGTGAGTCAGATAGTTGAAGACGTTGAGATGAATAGCTATAGGGAGATGAAGGGATTAGCTCAGGATAGATCGGCATGGCGTGCTGTTTCCAACCAATCTTTAGGATTGCGGACTCTCTAACTAACTAACTTGTAAGATAAGAGGTATTGTCGCATCGCCGACGATATAGTATTATAGATGTTTGTTTGATATATACCTGTTCGAAATTCTCTTCAGGTAAAATTGATTCAGAGACAACATCCTGCTCATCTTTCTTTTTTAAAGCAGACTCATAAGTGGACAGTAATTCCTCCTTGATGTCGGTGGCTCGTTGTTCCAATTCGTCTAATTCGTCAAATAATTTGAAACATTTTTTGCACATTAACGCCGATTGACCATCGTCTTCTTTTATTTCTATATCCAGCACTTGATTTATAAATGTGAGGAAGTTTCTTTTAGAAAATGTACGAGTCTGTAGAGAAGCGATAATATATAATATAATAAACAGTTTGTTAAAATTATAATAAATGTTTACCTCGAATATATTTATAGTATTCCTCGTGGAGATACCGCACCGACCGAAACAAACTAAACAATTGGGATTGTTTAGAACATCTTCGGTAGCAGGCATATCTTCTTTGTCGCCAATTACTGCAACAATAAAGCGGAATCGGTATCTTTACGATACATTTCATGATTTTGTGGTGTTTGCTTTGCTTTGCGTAAATCACAAAAAAAACACGATTTAAATATTGCAACGTAAACATTCAAAAGCAGGAAAGTATAGAATAACAAATAGCAGCGAATAAAAGTTACCAAATGCATCTCGCTCCAGAAAGAAATCATTTAAAATTGTACAATAAAATGGCACCTAATATTGAACTAACAGACGATGAGTTCATAGTCTAGTCTTTTGTGGAAGAAAAATATAAATTCAATGAAATCATAGATTCATTCGAATCACTCTTCAAATTTACCTTTTCAAGTCCACAATATTGGTATGGTGGTATAATTGGTATTTAGGGAAACATTTAGTTTTTAGAAAACAGTGCTGTCCCTGCAACAAATGCTGCCAAGCTAAACAAATCGAACTAACTGTAGCCATCATGTAATGACATGTGCATGAGAACTATTTAAGGACCAAAGATTTAGATCTTTAAATAAACGATCGTTTAAATGTAGAATTATTTGGGATCCGGTATTATTTTACAATATTTATGGAAGATTAATTTATTGATCAGAACAGGAGCTGTTTTTTTAATGAAAATATCATTAAATTTGATAGAAAATCAATTGAAATATACACAGTAGTTCTATCAAATCTTAACAACTGCGCATTCGATGACAAAGACAGGGTTCTGTTTTTTTTCACGACGTTTGTTGTTAAATAATAACATAAGACATTAAATTTAACAAAAATGGGCCGAAGGTACTTTTGTGATTACTGTAATAAAACATTCATAGATGATATGGAATCTCGAAAGCGACATTTACAGAGTTCCATACACATAAAACTTCGAAAGCAACATTACGATAAATTTAACAGTATGTTATTTGTTTATTTCAATATTTTTACTAACACAACATTTTGTTATAAGGTTTAAAAACCATTCTTAAAACGGAAGTAGGAAAAGCTGCTTGCCAACGATTTTTTCAAACGGGAAATTGCCAATTCGGGTCTGTGTGTAAATATACCCACTACACGCAAGAACAATTGTACGATATTAAACTCAGAAGTACGGTACCATTTTACTTTCATTACATTTGATCATAATGTGTAAAGTCTACCTATATGAAATTTTAGTATTGGAAGAAGCACAATTAAAGAAAATGAAATCGCAGACTTCTTTAGACCCAATGTTACTCGATTCCTGGTTGGAAGGTTACAACAGTAAACCGAAGAAAATTGAAAAAAATGAAAAACTTGACACAGTAGACACCTTTTGGACGTACCCAGAAAGGTTCGTTCTAAAAACTGACCTACCACCATCTCTAAAACCATTCGAACCTGAACATTTTACAGATTCTGAGTTTCCAGAATGGGGCGGAGAATTAGATTAATCTAAAATGATATCGAATTTTATTATATAAAAATAACTCATTTAACAGTTTATATAACCAATGGTTATAATATTTAGTGTGTTTATAAATATTTAACAAAGAAATTACCATTGACAAATGTATATTATATTGACGGAACGTAGTGTCATAACTTCAGAAAACCAACGATTCGCTTAAGCTAATTCGATCTATTTATTACAATTTAAATGAACTAATCAGAATTATTCGTGACCAAATTAAAAATACTACATTAATAATGCTTTTATTAATTTATGTATCAATATTTTAATTGTGGTACATCGAAGTGCTATCGAAAAGCGGTAGTTCAAACATTGGATGGATTTTAATATACTAAAAATGATTGCTTTTCGTGAAAAATATGGTTTATGCTTCGTCCATATAATATATATACTTTATCTTTGAAAATTCATCCTAACGTCCTCCGCTATCTGCGTTCATACTCCAATCTAGAGGCCTACCTACCCCTTGCTTTCCCTCTACTTTACCTTCGATAACAAATTGTATAATACCCCCATGTCTAATAATATGACCTACTAGTCTATTTCTCCTGCGCTGTAATACACCCCATATACTTCTCTCCTACTAACTCTAGTACGGCTTCATTTGTTATTTTATCTTCCCAACCAATCATCCTCGTGTAGCACCACATTTCGAATGCTTCTATTCTTCGTTTCTCTTATTTACCTATAGTCCACGCCTCGCACCCGTACAATGCTACACTCCACACATATGCCTTCAGTAATCTTTTTCTAATACCCAAGTCAATATTTCATCTTCAAATCTGCTCCTTTTCTACTTTTAGGATGAATAGCTATAGGGAGATGAAGGAATTAGCCCAGAATAGATCGGCATGGCGTGCTGTTTCCAACCAATCCTTGGAATGGACCACTATTTAACTAACTAAGAACCGAAATATTAAGGCTGTAGAGCACATGCTTTATATGCTATAGGAAAATTAGCAAAATGTATATAACATATTTCTCCCTTATTATTGCTCAATTAAGTTAATCGATCTGAAATATCTGGTATCACCGTTAATAGAAAAAAGTTCATGAATTGTTTTAAACATAAATTTTTTTCTTAATTGTGCATATAATTTTGATCTGATTAAAAAATGTATTTAAAAACAATTTGTAACTATTTTAAATATCGGTGAGCATACTTGCAATTTTATATCCATTTGTTGTTTGAACACAAAATTTGGATAAGTTTGAGCAAAAAAAAATAAGGGAAGCTTTTGTTAAACAAATTTTGCTAGTTTTGGTGCTCTACAGCCTTAACAAAATCAATTTATTACAATATATTAAGAAGTAATTGTAAATTGTTACGCATGGTACGCTGTTAACATTTACAACTAGCTTAGTAGACTAGGCTAGCAAAAGACTGAGTTAAAAAAATCCAAGGCTAGTTAGTTTGCTGTGTTACCTTTCTCAATAAATCCAGTGATATTAAAGAAGTGCGACAGTTTTATTTGTAGCAGCCTTCGACAATCGACAGTAGCTGCAGTCCTAGACCAACAATCTTCGAAGGAATTCGAATCCTATAAGATATAACGACAGTTTAACGAATCTGTTTGTATATATATATATATATATGTGTGTGTAGGAGAACTTGCAAAAATTAATAAAATGGTAGTGTAAAACGCATTCATTACAGACTTGCGTATTTCGTCATAGAATAATAATTAAAAATTTGGGTCATTGTCAATAAACTTAATATTACAAATCAATGTTTATAATACCGGCGCGATAATTGCAAATATATTATAGATTTCTTCAATTGCGGATGTGTAATCTATATCGCTAGCATTAAAATAAGTTACATATTCTATAAAAAAAACACAATGTATAATTATGCTAAATTCAATTACATGAATAGCATTTAAATACGTACATTCACTTATTCAAATCTAGCGCTAATCATACATATCTTAATTAATTCAGTTGAATATTTACTTTACTAAAATCTTGGCAAATATTTATAAATAAGCGCCATAAAAAAAATCTATGGAATGCGATTTAATCTGGAAATTCTTCCATTTGATTAAAAATAAAACATTTATATGTATGGTCCACTTTAATGTTGATTAATTATTTAATGTTTGAATTAGTAATTTATTAATTCAAATTTTGCATTTTTTTAATTTGAAATATTGCACTTCCGCCACTGCTTTATATATTTTTACAGCTTGAATAACGTAGATGATTCCACATGGTATTATGAAGACATATTCGCATTGTTTGCTATCGAAATATTCAAAACTTTCAATTTTGTACGCACGTGTATACATTATTGCCAACAAATTTCACACTGTTTAAAATAATGATTTGTTTAAAAACACATCAAAAATGAGTTATTTCTGAATTTTTACATACTTTTCCTACAAACAATTATAATTTTAATTACGCACACACGTACAAGATAAAGGTAAATTACTAAATTCAAATAGCAAATAGAAATCGAAAATTGGCACATGTGATTTTACTACCAGCAATTAATTAACTGTTTTAATAATTAAAAATCACCTGGTTAGGCACTAACATTTCAAATTAAAAGGAAAACTAGAATATACGAGCAATAGGCATAAAGGTATAATTGTTTCGGAATAAATTTTATAATTACAATCAAAAAGAAAATTATCTAAAACAGTGTAACTGAAAGCATTAATTCGAAGTTTAATAGAAGATGCGCATTTCGAAGGCTATGCCTCCATATGCAGTAGCACAAGAATCTCTCAAAGAATATATTTGCACTATTCTTGCGATTGATATGCAACTTTTCATACTCGAATATTAATTGTAGTTTTTGTATGGCAAAGAACGTCACAAAAATAATTTTAAAGATATAGAAGTTAAATAAATGGTTAAAGTTAAATTTCATGCATGAAAGATGTTTCCATTGTTCATGCATCTGAATTCATTGTTATGCAGATAATTATTTAAAAAAATATTGTTGTCACTATGACTTAACAACTATGGTAATTTTCTGGATAAATGCAGAAAGACTCGTTTACTAATTAGTGATGTCCATTTTTATTTAAATAAAATAAATTTGATGTATAGAAACGAACTCTTCGCTAAAATTAATACAGAATCATGCCTGTAATTAATTCACATTTGCATGGTTTTAGAAAAAATATTCACTTTATCGCTAATTATCAGTTTTAAGGCTCAATTATTGCTGGGCAATAGAAAAAAATTATAACTAACATATTTTGTCTAAAATTCCAGAAACAAAGTAAGGGTGTACCAACAATAATTATAAAAATGTATTTTTCTACATATATTAAATATGAATTATTATGACGAATATAATGGTGAAATGAAATTTAATCAGCAAAAAAAATTGAATTATATTTATCGGGATTATCGGGGAAGTGAAGATAGTTATGGTATAAAGTAGATACAATATTTTAAAAAATGAACACAAATTATTTGAATCGTATGTGTTAGAGTGCAGAGGAAGCAAGGGAAATGTGTCGGTCGAAATGGAAGAAAGTTTTTTAAGGAATTTTACAGCGAATACTGTAAAACGAACTATAAATGAGTATTTATATTTAACATTCCCTTTAAGTTATTTTTCCTAATTATCAGTCAAGTTTCATTATATCGCATTTTTTTGTATAAAAATGTAAAAAAATATATATTGTTTTTAAAAACATCATTAACTTATTGAAAGGCGTAAAAAAGTATAAAATATGGTAAATTCAAGGTAACACTGCTTAATTCATCGTCCATAAGGCTCAAGATTTTTTCTTGTGTTGACACTACTAATAGACATTTGACATTTTACATGAAGATAGAAGAATGGTACAAAAAAATCGAAGTATGTGATGATATTTATCAATGCGATGCAAACACTACTAATATATTAAAAAAATTTCTGGAATTTCTATAATACGTCGAAGAACATTAAAAATGTTTTTAATTTGGGAGTAGTTTGGAATATAATTAGTTCCTCCTTATTTATAATATTAATAAACTGTTAATAAACTGTTCCCGCTTAATATTATTTTAAGCAATAATGACGAGTATTTTAAATATTTCTATCTTAATACTCGTCACTACTTAAAATACTCGTCACTACTTGTCCTAACAACAAATACTCTTTAATATTACTTTTAAAATATAACGTCACACACACACTCGTATCATAATCAAATATTAAAATACATAACTCATCCTCTGTTACGTAATAGATAAAAGAAGCAGGTATTAAAATGTCGTTAATAATGAATATAGAAGATAATTACAGGCCACTTTAGTCATTAGTTCTTTAGTGAAAACGGTTGCCTTCGTCTATAACACATCATATAATTTTAAAATAAAATAAATGATTTCTATCGTACAATTATATCGCATTTGCTGGGAAGTAATTAAACGCGCATAAATCGCGGTATAACGAATTAAATTCAGAAAAAATGTCGTTGCACAAATTTATTACATACACCGACGATCTAAGTGCAAAGTTCAATATTTGGAATCGATATACATTTTCGTTGAGAAGAACCCTCGAATACATTGCCATATCTATTCTAATGTTATATGCAAATCACGAGTCCCTTATCGCAAACTAATTTGTTTTCATCTAATGACTGTAATCGCGGCATGTAAATGATCAGTTGGGTCCGAAACAGCATTGGCCATGTTATTAATCGCATCAATATCATAAGCGCAATTTATTGATCGCGAAATTATTCACGCGGATGCTGAAAATCTTGCTTGAAACGAAGAATATTATATTCGTGTTATATACGTGAATTTCGTGCGTGCAAATTTGTGTTCAATGCAACTAGTTGATTGCTTTAGAAAAATTACTGCAATAAAATCGGAAAATGAATATCTTGCTGCGTGGCGCGATTGTTTAAAAAATAGTGGTTTTATTTTAAGAAAACTTTAACGCTATTAGTAATTCAATTCGTCAAATATTTTTTATCGGATTGTCAATATCTTGACGAATTTTTGATACACAATATATAGATAAAAAACCAATCTGCACACATATAATTATTATTCAGTTTACAAATAATTACATATTCATCTTATCATCACTGAATAATAATTATATGAGTGTAGGTCATATCTATTGGTTTTATAATTATATACGATGGCCCATCACATCAACAGTTTTTTTTAAATCTAATAATAAATAGTCCACCTGAAGAGCAGTTTTTTTAGGTGGTAAAACCCTGTAATAATATAAAGCACGTAAGAAACCGACTTCGTCATTTTTGTTCATACCAGAACAAAAAGTTCTTGAAATTATTATTTGATTTCTATTGCGTCGGTGATGAAGAATGATTATATCCAGACAGGCTTGTTCTTTTGTGCGTGTGACGACATAATTGTATATATGCGAAATTTCCCGTGACGTCACTAACTCGATTTGGACTCGGGGGGGTTCTCTATCATCATCATCATCATCATCGCGCCGTCGAGAAGGAGTGCACGACGAGTCTCAGCAAGGGCTGGATATATAGAACCGGAGCGAAGTGCAACCGGTGGTAGAACCGTGAAATCAGTAGCTGCTATACTATAGCGACAATTTAACTACACGTCAACTATATCCATATTGCTAGCGCTTTGCGGCACGTATATAGAATACACCTCGCAGACGAACGGACGCACACAGAAAGCGACGCCCGACGAGCGATTCTTCTTGCAGCAAGCAGCAGTAACAACGCGAGCGCGCCAAGAACTAAACCCAACTCCGCAACTAAGCCCGCCCCCGTGTATTAATCTAATAAGTGTATTCGTGCCAAAAAAACCAACAACCGCGTGCCATCTAAACTTTTGCAGCGGAAGAAACAAATGGATCTAAACAACAAGATAAACGGTAGTACCAACAATAACGGTTGCGCCGGTTTAAATCAAGGCGCGAATAACCACCATGTGGTGAATAACAATCACGGCAAGGGGCAGGGTGGCGCGGACGCCCAAGGTACCACCACCGGGGCATTAACGTCCGTGTCTTCGGTAACGGTGGCGGCGATGATCCCCCGCAGTATACCGCGACCTCTGCTGGCAAGATCATGGTCGGAGAAGTGCGAAGAGGTGGAGATTGTCGGTAGTCCGAAGACGCCGAGGACCTCAACCACACCAGGTGATTGATTTATTGACCGATTACTTTATTTAACAACGATGCTGCCACTAATGAGGACGCTAATGAATGAAGAAAGAATTATATATTATAAATTCGTTACTAATGGTGTGTACTAAAATGTGTTTAATCAATCTCTTGAAGGAAAACGTTATTTTTGAACTGATAAAAATTGATGCAATAAACTAGAATCCATATAAGATTTCATTAGATTGTAAGATCGTCACTACGGCGTTAAATAATTGTATAAAACATCACCCAAAAACCGTAACACAAATTGTGTGTGCTGTTTTATACAATTGTTATTCAAAGTTATCGGACAACAATAAATTAACTATTTCAGATCAAACGAGGTTTCTTCAGGCTACAAATGTATACGTACAAGTTTTATACAATTTCACTCGATATTCTGGCAAATATTTTTGTTTTCCTGAAGCAGCTGGTACAGCACCAATAATCATTGTTCATTTTTCCAGCACCATTAACATTATATGAACAAAGTATTTGATATTTATTGTATCATTAATAAAATTATCATTATTAATATATTTTCTGTAGCTGTTAGATATAATGGTATTTTGGCAGCTAAAGCGAATTTTGAAAATAATTTCCGAAGTCTTTGTAGACTCCAGAAATTTTGTATACTTTATTATTTAAAAAATGCTACAGCTACATTTTTTGTTGTAGAATTTACGGCTACATTCCTTAACGAGCTTTAGTATGGTCCCGTAAAAATTATTTGAATATATAAAAAATTGCTTTTATTACTCAAACTAACTCTTTGAATGATGTTCAACATTATTACATGTCCGTTTAACACAAACCAGTTCGTTTTGATTCCGATCTGTTGTAAATTAGATTTACAATTGCAAAAAAAGACTCTGTCGCAACCAAGGTTGCAATTCACGCAAGTGTGATAAAACTGCAGATTTTTTGCAATCTACGAATATTCGCCCTGTGCTAAGCTAGAAACAATTTCAATGACAACCGGAATCGATACATTTCTTTAGTCTTTCTTTGTTGGTGTAAGAAAAATCTCCGTTAAGATAATTATAGATTATAGCATTAAATCAATGATATTGTATCGGGGATATTATTTTATATACTCTGCGAATGGACGGAAACAAAACCGAAATTCGCGTTAAATTTTGTGATTTAAATATAATTAGTTGCTATTTTGTAATATATCGTTGTAATGGATATTGATTACGCAAAACATATAATAGGTATGTCCTTTAAAAGTTTTATCAATACTTTGATCATTTTTTTTCAATGCAATTTTCTAAATCTTGGAATAGAGTTCACCTGGCACAATTTTCTTCAGTTCACACTTATTTAATATAGGCCTGTGTTTTTAATACAATTTTACATCGTGTATTGTAATGTGCACTAATATGGGTTAAGATAAGGGGCCATAAACATTTTTGATGCAATTGCAAATTTAGTCATTTTAAACGATATTATATGTACAAATTCTATTTTTGTTATCAAATCCAAGAGTCCTGTTAAAACGACTACCCAGAATTGTGAAGACTTATAACATATACAAATTCACGTAAGAAAAATAAATTTCTAGTAATATCAATCGATGCTTAAAACGATTTCTTGGTCAACTTTAATCAATACACCTTTTATTCGTTTTTATTAATATAAACAAAGTGTAATGATCAAAATGCTTGTAGAATTAGCATTTAGTGTTAATGACAAAAACGTATTACACGTCTGATTGTTGTGATATTGAAGATGAGGCCTTCGAAACGATTTTTGGTGGTACAAATAATTCCAGTTTACAAAATTTTATGCAATCATTCAAAATTAGCTTGGAAACTACCTCGGAAAATAATGAAGAGTAATCAAATATAGAAAATAGCGATAACGAAGTTTCTTTTAATACCGAAAGGGTAATAATCATTTTGTTGTAAATTATGGTGTTTGGAATCTAAACTTTGGAAAAATATAAACTGAATGAAACCCGCATTAAATTGATCTTGGTTGAATTTTATTTTATTTTCGTTGAAATGTTACTACAGATACGAAGAGATAGTGATGTTATAAAGGGTCATTCCATTAAACGCAACTAAAATCTTCTAATCTGTGCCAGTCATGGCCTAATGGAATTTTATTACCATTTTATCAATATGTAATAAAATTGGTATTGTATCGAAAATCAAGGATATTAAATTTATATATATTAAGATACGTGACGATATATCGTCCGAATATATTCGACATAATTATTTTTACTACATATAGTCAAGTACGGCTTCTTCCTTTGATTTGTACGATTTTAACGTGTTTATTTTTAGGGTCGATAAAGAAATTTCATTTCGTCGATAGGGAAATTTAGCATTCATTTACAATTCATCAAAATTCCAATTAATAATAACGAACAAATAAAAAATTACTATTCTTTTTAAAACATAATTCAACGGTAAATTAAATCGTTGTTCTGCTGAAGATGAAGGCTTGGATTTTGAAATGCGATTTCTAGCTTTGAGATAACTTATTTAGGTAATACTCTAAAAATTACATAATTAATATAGTGGCATAATTGTTATTTTATCAAATTACTTAGTATAAATCGCTTTACGAAGAAATTTATATCAATATGTACCTTAGAATGGTTTTGATATCCAAGAGAAGAGGCATAAAAGTTTCAGTGTCGTAAAGATATAAAAATAATTTTTCGATTTTTATGCGCCTCTGATTTATCGTGCAAAATTTCATACTTGCATCTTCATTAACGTATTTTTTATATAAAATCCAAGAAAACGACATTGAGCTTATGGGTTAAAGATAAAGCAACGATAGTCCTATATTATGGCAGCCCTTAATGCATGTATTGTGTTTCTAGGGCACGAGAAGTGTACGTTCCACCATGATTTGGAACTGGACCATAGGCCACCGACGAGGGAGGCGATGTTACCGGAAATGTCCCGCTCCTATCGCCTCTTACTCTCGTCTCTGGGTGAGAATCCCGAACGGCCGGGACTACTGAAGACACCGGATCGCGCTGCCAAGGCTATGCTCTTCTTTACAAAGGGCTACGACCAAAGCTTAGAGGGTATGTCATTCAAATAATCTGCGTACGTGCGCAGTGTCAAATTGGAATCGTAAATCGTCGGCGATGATTTTTCGAAATTTGTTGAATTGAATTTGTTGAAGATCTTGTTGTATTTAGAAAAGAAACAACCCATTGATGTTGGGTTGTTGGGAATCTTTTAATTTTAAAATAAAAAATGGAAAATCTATATATTTTGGGAATAAAGATTATTCATTGTCATAATTTTCGATTATGTTGTATAAATATACACTTGAGATGACATAAATCAAAAAAAAATATTCTTCGAGGTAACTTCTTCTTGGAACTTCAAAAAGAAAAACTGTGCTATTCATATAAGGTCCTTAAATAAAAATTGCAATAATATTCAAAACGAAAGGCGCTTTATGGTCGTATCGAACGATTGTTATTTTTTTTTATTCAATTAGTTAACTTTCGTGAAACTTCACTATTGATGCTATTTGAAAATTAACTATAGAAGATTGGAGAAACAAAATTCAATAGTTTATTAAAAACGAAAGTGGGTAGATTAATTTTAATTCGCAAAATTTTAATTAAAATGTGTAGGTTGGCGTCTTTTTGCAGGTTTAAATTTGCTATTTATTGAGCAAAACAGATTTTTAATTATCGGAGAATTTGTTAAAAAGTTTTCGCCGGTTTTAAAGGTTTTTCGTACACATGATTCGCATTAATACTCACGAAAGTTGATTAGCTTATTGTGATGCGACAATTAAAAAGGAAGTCGATTAAGTTGTTTACGAAAGTTTTTAAATTTATTTTTACGTAATTGAAATTCGATATGGTGATCGCAGTTCAATTATTTTTAAGTGTTCAATGTTGAGCAAATTTAATTTAATTTAATTTGAAAACTTGAAAAATAAAATTTTTAATGGAAACCTTAAATCACTTTTCTTATACCTACCGACTTAATTAAAAATAAACTTTCATTGTTCTTGAAAGTGTAGTTAAGATATCAGTTTAAAAATATATCTGATAACATTCATAAGCAAATATATAGTGTAGGAAGGTTGAAGAAAAATACGAAGTTTTAATATCACGTAAAAATATTTTAAATATAATTAAATATTTATTCGACTAGTTTCGCTATGAAGCATTGTCAAGACTTGACAATGCTTGATAGCGAAACTAGTCGAATAAATATTTAATTAGTTAAAGAGTCCGCAATCCTAAAGATTGGTTGGAAACAGCACGCCATGCCGATCTATCCTGAGCTAATCCCTTCATCTCCCTATAGCTATTCATCTCAACGTCTTCAACTATCTGACTCACATACTCCAATCTAGGCCTACCTACCCCTCTCTTTCCCTCCACTCTACCTTCTATGATCAATTGCATAATCCCCCCATGCCTAAGAATATGCCCTACTAATCTGTCTCTCCTACGCTGTAACACTCTCCAGATACTTCTCTTCTCCCCTACTAACTCTAGTACAGCTTCATTTGTTACTTTATCTTCCCAACCAATCCTCATCATCCTCCTATAACACCACATTTCAAGTGCTTCTAATCTACGCTCCTCTTCCTTTCCTATAGTCCACGCCTCACACCCGTACAGTGCTACACTCCAAACATATACCTTCAGTAATCTTTTTCTAATACCCAAGTCAATATTTGATCTTAAAATCTGTTCTTTTTCTACGAATGCCTTCCTACCCTGTGCTATCCTACACTTTATATCTACCTTGCTTCGATTATCTTTTGTGATTCTACTGCCTAAATAACAAAAATCTGACACTTCTTCGATTCTATTATCTCCTATTGTGATCCTCATTTTTATACTGCATTCCTTTTTGTCACACCTCATTACTTTAGTTTTACCTATATTTATTTTCATGTTAAAATCCCTAGTCAATACTGCCTGCATACCATTCAATACCCTTTCTAAATTCTTTTCGCTTTCTTCCAATATAGCTATATCGTCGGCGAATCTCAGCATATATATTTTCTCTCCCTGTACATTCACACCTACACTATACTCTTCTTTTACTTTGTTTATTGCATCTTCTATATATAGATTAAATAATAACGGTGAGAGTGTACATCCCTGCCGAACTCCCTTCCCTATTTTTGCTACCTCTTCTTCCCCCTCAATTCTAACTAAGGCAGTTTGGTGTTTATATAAATTAAAAATTATTCTCCTATCCTTATAATCTATACCCGTTTCTTTTAAAATTCTAAACATTATGTCCCAATCTACATTATCAAATGCCTTTTCTAAATCTACAAAAGCTATGCAAGTTACCTTTCCTACCCTCTTTCTTTTTTCTACTACCGTTCTTAGTGCTAGAATCGCCTCTCTCGTCCCTCTGATTTCCTAAAACCAAACTGATCTTCTCCTAGCCTTTCCTCTACTTTATTTTCTAATCTCCTATAAATAATCTTTAACAATATCTTCGATGCATGTGATAGTAGGCTAATGGTCCTATAGTTCTCACACAAATTAGCTCCTATTTTCTTCGGCATTGTTACTATTCTACTACGCTGAAAATCCTGTGGTACTTCTCCCTTCTCATATATTTTACAAACTAACCTGTATAATCGCTCCTGCATTTTTTCCCCTGCGTGTTTTATTAATTCGGCTGGTATCATATCAATCCCCGCTGCTTTGTTATTCCGTAAATCATTTAATGCTCTATGAAACTCTGACCTAAGTATGCTAGGACCTAAGTCATCCTCATCTATCTGTTCCACACTTTCTAGCTCCTCCATGTCCTGCCTACCTTTATATAAATCTTCAAGATACTCCTTCCATCTTCTAGCTTTTTCCTTATTTTCTGTGAGTTCCTTACCCTGCTTATCACATATAATGTTACCCTTTGGTTTTACTTTAGAAAAATGTGACTTAATTTTCCTGTAGCCCAAATCTACTTTACCTCTTCTCATATCCTCCTCAATATCCTCACAGTTTCCTTTTATCCACTCTTCTTTCGCTAGCTTGCATTTTCTATTAATTAAGTTCCTTAGTTCCTTATATTTTTTCTGTCCTGCTTCTGTGTTTCCTATTTTAATTTTCCTTCTTGCTTCAATCATTTCCACTATTTCTTCCGTGATCCATTCCCTCCTACCTGCCCTTTTCTTTGTGCCTAATACTTCATTTGCTGCTGTAGTTAACCCATTTCTGATTTCCCTCCATTCGCAAGCTATGTCGCTCCTAGATGTTCCATTAGCCATGATTTCTACTTTCTGCTTGTACTTTTCACATACATCAGCTAATTTTAACCTATCGACATCTACTCTGACCTGTTTAGACTTCTGTAATTTCTTGAATTTGACCTCTGAGTCCAGGACTACTAAATTATGGTCACTATCAATATCTGCTCCAGGGTAACTCTTACAATTCTTAATCTGGTTCCTAAACCTCTCTTTAACCAGTATGTAATCTATCTGATACCTCCCTATATCTCCTGGCATTTTCCACGTATATATCCTGCGCTTGTGATTCTGAAAAAGCGTGTTTGCTACCACTAGCTTATTCCTAATACAAAACTCTACCAATCTATCCCCTCTATCATTACGTGTTCCTATTCCATATTCTCCTACTATTGAAACTTCCTTTCCCTTACCTACTACGGCATTCCAATCTCCGGTTACAATTAGATTATCCTGTCCTTTAACGTTTGCTAACCTAGATTCAATCTCCTCATAAATGGATTCTACCTCCTCATCATCGTGACTTGAAGTTGGCATATATACTTGCACTATAACTGTGTCCGTTGGCTTCGTGTCTAATCTAATAGTTATAATTCTATCACTAACTTGGCAATAACTCTTTATTCTACATCCCAACTTTCTATTCATTATAAAACCTACACCGGTATGCCCATTATCTGATGCTGTGGTTATTAATCTATATTTAATTATATTTAAAATATTTTTACGTGATATTAAAACTTCTTATTTTTCTTCAACCTTCCTATAATATGGAATATCACAACGTAACGGCCAAATCTATAACCTATATAAAATATATAGTGAATATAAAAATTAATTGTATATATATTTTTTTAATGAATTTATGTAATATATTCATTCGCCCTCGCTCTTAATAACATGTTAGTTTATAAAAATTTGTTACGAATTCAACGATTGTTTAATCCAAATTATTCCGATTAGCTCCAATAATGGCAATAGATAAAAAGCACCTTATATTCCTACCTTAATAATGCAAATAAAAATCCTTTAAATATCGCTATACTTGATGCAAGGATTTTACGTTTTGTTGTTTTATTGCTTTTACAGCTACTTCTTACAAAATAATGACTTATACCAATTCCCACGTAACGATCAGTATTTTATTAAACGATTTATTTACGGGAATTTTGCGTTTTTCGGTTTTTCTCACAAAAATTACTATATGTAATAATAAATCGAAATGAAACCCGCAAGTAATTTTAGTTTTACTATTCTGGTAAACTAGGTCACAAATTAGCTGGTAAAACCAATTAATATATTCATTGAATTATTATAATTACCACAGATTTTTTAACTATTTGTCGATTTAAATATACTTTTGTATGCTATTTATTTATACAGTACGTTCATTTTTATTTCACACGTAGAATGTTTATTTATTTATGAAATGGTCTTAAGAAGCCATATTGAAATAAATATATTATTTGCTACCATTAGCTGTCAATTTGAAAATTGCAATTTATTTGTTTCTTCAAATTTCCTGAAACGTTTAAAATATAAATTAGAACAAAATTTTAATGCGGAAAAAGAATTGTATTTACTATCTTGCCTTAAACGAATATGAAAAAACGATCGCCAATTGAACAATGAAATTCTTGTATATTAAATAGAAATTTAAGCAATGTATGTATGTTAGTATTAAGCGTGCAAAGTGTTTTTGTAAATTGTAATATCAGAAATTGCACGTAGCGGAAAACGTTTCGAAATTTGGCAATAATTTTATATTTGCAATGTAAACAATCGAACATTGACTGATTTGTAACCGTGACCTTATAATGAAAAAAAATAAGGATTTACCTAAAAAAGTTCGTATAATCTGATATACGAGTCAATAGCAATAGCCGCTTTATGTATCATTAATATTTTATGGCTTTTTAATGAAACAAATGCCGACAATCTAACAAAAATAGAAATTTAAATCAATTAGAAATGCGAACATATGCTCATCGCTTTCTATTTGATTACTATAATACTATGTAATAGTGGATACAAGCGAAGCATTTGTTTATTTCTTTATAAAATTTGTACGCTTAGGCGTAACTTTAAGAACGTTTATAACGGGTAACTATCCATAAAAATCCGCGCAAAGTGCTCAAATGAAAAGCCCTAGAATTGCCAGACATATATTTCAAGTTTAGCACTTCCACCATCCCAACAATTCGAAGCAATTCAAACGTTAAAATTCTACAAAACTACGTTTTCTATTATATCGTCTGTGCTGATATTTACGCTTTTCTCTGATGCGCTTTGCTATTTTATTTGGGCACTTTTACTGCATCCATTTTGAATAAAGTTGCAAAAACATTTTTTTTTTATAATTACTCGTAGATACTGAAAAAATCAAAGCATATACTTTGATGTTAAACTAAAAAATCCACACTGTTAAATACTTGTTAAATACTGAAAAAAAAAAATCAAATAAATTTCGTATTATATCAAATTTTCTTATATTCACGTGCACTTGGTTTCATTTCTCTTCTAACATTACTATGGACAGATTTAACAGCATTTATTATTATACCACTCTCTTGAGATGGTATTTTAAATCAGTGTTACTCAAAGTGGGCAGTTTGGCTCCTCGGGAGGTCATATCTTTAAAAAAAATTATTATCGAAATTAACTATTAAATGCTGCAGATGAAATGTCAATGGCGTTTTCAAATTTGCAGTAATTTGGTAATTTGGTGATCTAAGGTCCGAAACCTTAGATTCAGTAACTTGTGAGCATCTACCAATAAATTGGGGGGCTGCTACGCCATAAATCAAAGAGGGAACATAAATAATAATAAAAAAAACTTAACTATTTGTATATAATGAAATTGTAAAAAATAAATGTTTAACCTGTGCTTAGCTTAGCGCTGCCAAAATAAAAACTGGTTATTCAGAAAATTCCTACCTTACAACAGGTAGAGTGGTTATATTAAAGAAAATTAATTGTTAGAAAAATAGGAACAATTTTCTCTTGGTAACATGTTGATATTACCATTTTAAAGCATTATAAATAATACACGCGATGAAAATGTGGGGCAATTACTCTAAAAGGAGCCATGACCAAAAAAAAGTTGACGCTCACTGATCTGGAGGAATCGTGCTTGAATCTGCACGACGGCGAAGTAAAGTGGATAGGAAAAGAATGAATGAAAGTTAAATTGAAGGGATGATTATACGAAGCGGCTTCCACTCGTGCAGATTTATTCCAGCAGAATCGGATTTCACCTATAATATATCACCTACCCTAAACCTTTCGAAAAATAACTCGGCAAATTGTTTACATAAAATAACATATACATTTTGAACCTATTTTGTTAGTTGGTTTCAAATTTATTGCTAAAATGTTTCGAAAATCAATGTCTTCACATTACTTCCTCGTGGGGTATGTACCCTTACAGTCGCAAATCGCAAGAGGTTCAGTCGCAGTCATATCGTAATGATGAAACAAATCCTAAGTATGTCCTAAATATCGGTGGTAATCTTGTTTAAAGACTCCATAGATTTGTCTTGAAATCCATATTGTGACGTACCCTCTTTCGTTCATGCGATATTTATATCGAAAACAAAATATCTTATTTTATATATTTAACAATAAGATATATAAAAATGTATTGCACTTTTATCGAAATACGCATCTGTACTGTATTGATCTAGTATGCGAATGTCAAGTATACTTTAGAAGAGTGCCGTCGCTAGGCAACTAAATACCTCACCCACCCCCAACCCGTGGCCTGTATCTGTAGGATGACTTTGTGAATTGTACAGGACACGAAATGAAATTAAATACCATTTTATAATGACATCGTTTGACCGATAATAAAAGAGGTGATTATTGAAGAAAAAGTTACTATTGCCATGTACTGAAAAGCCAATTAAATCGAAAAATCTAAATTAGAAACACCCAGAAGTTCAAAATTAATATATAATAGTGCGTCTATTGTTTTACTGTTTCCATTTTAAGGATAAAATGAAGCTATTTTAGCTAGAATATGGAAATAAAAAACAACTGTTTTTATTATCAAGTAGAGCAGTGGCGACTCGTGGCATTTCAATCTAGGGGGCGCATTTCTTAAAAAATAACACAATAGTGAGAAATCTTACCTAAAATTGATGCAAAATGATTAAATTCAATCATTTCTTGAAAGTGAATTCCACTCTTCTATCTTTCATTGATATAAACTTTTCCAAAACTTTTTCGTTAAAATTGTAAATATCTCGCACCACATATTTATTAATACACATCATCGCCAACGCGTTTAAACGATCATTACCCATAGCATTTCGCAAAAAAAGTTTTGATTCTTTTAAGTGTTGAAAAACAACGCTCTGATTTAGCAGTGGTCATCGGGGTTGTTAAAATAATTTTAAGTATTTTTATAGTTTCCGGTAAAGTTTCACTGAGATTATTTTGTAGCAATAACGAAAGAAAATTTGTGGCTCCAATTATTTGATAAAAATCCGGACGCCAGTAAATGACTTCTAATTCTGTTTTTATTCAAAAATTGATATGCATGACACACGGTTTCCAAAAGGTCCACTGGAAATTGTTTAGAAAATGTTGGCATCGATTTCGTGTTAAATAACTCAGCGGCTTGTAGATGGCCACGATATGAGAATCTGTCCTTCATATGTGTTATATATATTTTTTTGTAAATGTCTCTTGTAAAACGCCGCGTAAATGTCCGGTTCTGAGCACTCCTTGCACAAGTTTGCGATAAATTTAAATCAGGCAATGGCCTACCTAATTCTATAATTTTTACTTTGTCCACAAGAGAAAGTCTACAAAACTCCATTTTCAATAAAGAACTAACACTATTCATTTTTATTAAATTATTTCTATTAAAGATATTCTTGGAGAAACACGTGGCAAAATCGTACATACGTAACTCACAGAACAATGCAACTATATGTATATCAATTTTACTGTATACTAGGCTTCTCTGTTAGAACGCTAAAGAATCGTAGCCCAGAATAGCATAAACAACGATATACATTCTCGCTGTACAAGCAACGTGACGTCACGTTGCTATGACTCATCCAAAGCCGCTGGAATGTTGTACACTAGTCGTTATACAGTACAAGCGAACCGAAGAAATAGAGAAGACATACTGCATACGGTCGCTCTCACCTATTGCTTGCAATAGAGTGAGATGAGTGCTTATGCATTTAACCTGTACTGTGTGGCTGGGTGGCGCTCGAATTTGTACAACATATTAACGATATATCTATATTGCGAAGTATATGCAGTATAGCTATATAGCTATACTGCATACCGTCGCTCTAACTCTAGAGCTTCCAACAGATAGGGCATATGCATTTGACTGGTACTTGCTAGCTGCCATATCGTGTGAGTCATGAGTGTTAGGTATGTTCGCGGCGCAAGCTCTATCTTTTAGGAAAAATAATGCCGAGATAAAATATCACAATACAATTATATATCTACGGTGATGCGCTCAATGTTCAGGAGGGGCGCGCGGCCCTGCGGCCTGCATAAGGAACCGCCACTGAAGTAGAGGTACCTCAACTTGATACCTCTACTTGATAGTAAAAGCAAAGTTGTTTTTATTTCCCTATTCTAATATGGGCTATCAAAAAATTACGGCTCAATCAATCAAAGATCAAATATTGACTTGGGTATTAGAAAAAGATTACTGAAGGTATATGTTTGGAGTGTAGCACTGTACGGGTGTGAGGCGTGGACTATAGGAAAGGAAGAGAAGCGTAGATTACAAGCATTCGAAATGTGGTGTTATAGGAGGATGATGAGGATTGGTTGGGAAGATAAAGTAACAAATGAAGCTGTACTAGAGTTAGTAGGGGAGAAGAGAAGTATTTGGAGAGTGTTACAGCGTAGGAGAGACAGATTAGTAGGGCATATTCTTAGGCATGGGGGGATTATGCAATTGATCATAGAAGGTAGGGTGGAGGGAAAGAGAGGGGTAGGTAGGCCTAGATTGGAGTATGTGAGTCAGATAGTTGAAGACGTTGAGATGAATAGCTATAGGGAGATGAAGGGATTAGCTCAGGATAGATCGGCATGGCGTGCTGTTTCCAACCAATCTTTAGGATTGCGGACTCTTTAACTAACAATCCTTTATATCTATTTTAGCTAATATCACAAACAAAATTTTAGAAGTCTGATAAATGTACGCCACTTTTGCTAGTTTATTTATATAAATTATATTTGCAAAAGTTCATATACGTTTATGTATTAGCGTATCATAATCAAAATTATTGAGAAGAACTTTTACGACTTCGCTTGATTCTCTTGAATCTTTATACAAATAAAACGCCGCATATAATATACGTATATTCACAATACATCTCGCTGTTCCTTAGTAAAAACATGTATATGTCACTTACACTCACTTATCCATATTTTCCCCAACTCTGTGATCCCTCGGGAACAGCTAACTACTCCTCCCAGTTCATTATTTATCAAACTCCGTCCAAAGTAACCGTATTTTGCACTTACTGCGTACGAATATATACAGTCCTCAATCTCACTACTCCAGATTCGCACTAAATTAGCTGGGATAAAGTGGATTAGGGGAGCAGTTATGAATGTAGGAGTAATAAGTTGCCATTAAGACTTGTATAATTGCCACATAGAAAAACATGAGAGTGCTAAATCGTAATGCCATCCAAAGAGGTTTATATAGAATAATTAAATGTCCAGTAAAAAGTAAAAAAGAAAAATCTTAAACGATACTAGGATCAATAATTATTATTGACAATATATCCTGTTAATAATCGCATTAATGCGAGATATTTTCAATATTATTTAGATATATTGCGTCATAATTTAGGGAGCTGTTCTATCAAACTTATATTTATATTGGTAAAAACGTACTGTAAAATACCTCACAAAACCTAGTTCGATGTCGAAAAGCTATCTTTAATAAAAACATATAAAATTTTGGTTTGGCTCGCAAAATTGATGACATCAATAAAATGTGAGTGAGTCGTCGTAATAAAATTTTCTGTGCTTGTAGAGGTATTGAACGATGCTATATTTGACGAAGACCATGACGAAATGGTGGTGGTGAAAGACATCGAAATGTTCAGCATGTGTGAACATCATTTGGTTCCTTTTTACGGTAAGGTATCTATCGGATATCTACCCTGTGGAAAGATTCTCGGTTTGAGTAAACTCGCCCGCATCGTGGAGATTTACTCCCGCAGGCTGCAAGTACAGGAGCGACTGACAAAGCAAATTGCGGTGGCTGTGACAAAGGCTGTGGAACCCGCCGGTGTTGCTGTCGTTGTTGAAGGAGTGTAAGTTCAACATCCAAAAATTGAAACTTGAAAAGGGTCGCAGTTAGTTCTGTTTAGCAATTTGTTAGTTCTACTCTACAATTTATAAGATTTAAGTTCGAATTCCAGCCGCGTTAAAAAAATCCTTACGCAATAATAATCTAAAGGTGTCCTCACATAATCTATTTGGTTCATTGCAATGACAAATGAGCTCAAAAAAAAATTGAAGAATAATGAAAACGAAGAGCGACCATATAAATTGCATTTTCGGTTTGTTTTTAGGCATATGTGTATGGTGATGCGGGGTGTTCAGAAAATTAATAGCAAAACAGTGACGTCAACGATGTTGGGAGTCTTCAGAGATGACCCGAAAACGAGGGAAGAATTTTTGAACTTAGTACACAACAAATAAACGAGAACTAACTTATCACGAGAACGACGGACCATTAACAACTAGACCATACACCAGTTTTACCTATATTAGCTCTTAGGTATTAATAATAATAATTGTGTAAAATCAAAATGTGCGTATATTGATGTTGCCTCAAAAAATGTCCTATTTATAAACAAAATTCATATACGTGTTGCGTCGCGTGACAATAAATAATAGTTTATTTTTTATGATTAATTTTATATTAGAATGAAAATGTAAAAAGGCGCAACTAGGAATTATTTTGTTCAAATCATAGGGACCAATTTTCATATACCATATATTAAATTTAAATTATTTATATTATAGATCTGAATATATTGCAGTTACTGTAAATATACAAATTTTATGAATTAATTATTATATATAATTATGCGGTTTCGCTTATATAGATGAATACAAAATCGACAATCTACGAAATATACAAAATAATCAAAAATATATTTTTCTGTGTTGTTGAATATATTGTATTGTTAAAAAGTCTTCATAATATTGTCTATAATAAATAAATATTCTATAATCATTTTCGTTTTTTTTAAGAGAAATAATAGAAATAAAACTATTAGTTATATGGAATCAAAGAAATTCATCTTATAAAATTTATTGCTTTATATGCTTATGTAGCTAGAATCGCACCAAAATAAATGTATAAATTCATATCCGAGTTAATCAAAACTTGATTCCAAATTTATACCTATTTAATGATTTCGAATTTATGTATCCGTTTGATTTTTTAAATTTTAATATTCGAACGCCACAGTATAAAATAATCATCCGTGCGACTGTAATAATCAATTGTGCGACTGTATTGGTAGTTCAAATAAAATCTACCATTCATACTTCCTATAAATTACTATCATAACAAACCGCAGTTTCCGGCTATTTTTGGTCAATATGACCCAGTGAAAATTACATTCTTAAAAAGAATTATGTAATCTGGCGATTTACATTATATAGGTAATAGGTTTGATTGTGTATTACGGAGGGTAGCAAAGTGACATCACGGAGTGTCACGTCGGGAATGGAGTGTAGGGGCGTCGCGGCGCCGACGACGCTGGGGGCACATCGACGCCGCTGCAGTAGAGGGCAATGGGCTCCTGTCTCGGCAAGTGTTTACTTAAATCAGAGAGTATGCTGCGCATACGTACATCGCGCCAGAACAGCGAGCACGATTTTGTCTTCCTCATTAATGAGGTAGCATTTACTGTACACCTTGATTTAATAATATACTAATGTGTACTATACTTTTAGAAGTCTCGGAATATTCCGGCGGAAAAAAGGTATGTATTATTCGTTCTTATATGAACAAACAAATCGGTACTTTATAATATCATTGTACAAGTTTTGCGCATTTCTTGCTGCTTGGATTGCCGCAGACATTTTCTGTATAAATTATTTAAAACGAGGAAATCCCTCAAGCATCCAAAGGTGAGTTTCGCCGAATTTATCATTATATTGTATTTTACAAAGTTGTGGTAGTTCAACGATGTAACGAAGAGAAAAATAAATAGCAAATAATTATTTTTTATAGAAGCCAGTTTTGGAATTGGTTGATGGTTTCATAAACTCCCAGTCGCCCCTGTATAGTAGGTTAAACGAGTCCCAACGGTTACCTAGCACCAGGTATATACCTGTATTATGTAATAGTAACATGTCACTTACCATTAACACTTGGCAATGTTTCTGTAGTACTTGTAGTCACGATATCCCCTTGCAATGTCTCGATGCTAGAGTTCTTCTTGCGAAAACGAGAACTTCCACACCAGCCAGTTCTTTAGACTTGGAGTGGGAACATGAAACGTTGCCAATTTCGATGGTACACGATCCATCCGCAACAAGCTCATGGTAAATATCTAAATAAATAACAAATGTAAACAATTTCGGTACAATAAAAAAAAAACTCTGATATCAAGGAGATTAATAATTGAATTCTACAAATATAAAGAATATCTATTTTTTTTGTTATTAAACTTAATTGTATCCAATTTATTGCATTATAATGCAGATTGTGAATACACATTCTTATATACACAGCGCATTTATTAGCTAGATGCGCATTTCTGGGCCTGTACCTCCATCTTCAGTAGCACAATAATATAATAAATAAAGATACCTCTGTCACTAATCATGATTGGTATACAATTGAGTGATGTTTTATACAATTATTTAACGCCGTAGTGGCGATTTTACAAGACATTCTTAATAGTATAGAATATCACCCAAATACCGTAACTTAATAAATAACTTAACTTGTCTTTAAAATACCTAACATACTACTAACAAACAAGACTTCATTTTAAAAATTAAGATATTCTGAAAATTATAATTCTATATATGTTAAGAATTAGTTTGTGCAGAACAACATTTTAGCATTGCTTTTGATGAATTAAAATTGTTTTTGAATAACAAATAACGTATGAATTGAATGTATCCTTACCCCCCCCCCCCCCCCCCCCCAGGTAGAAAAACCATCTTTACAGAGATTTCACTAATTATATGAATTCATATCCTGTATTTATTTCTGAGATACACCTGCCATATAATGTAAGAATCGCATTACGTAATAAACCTTTCGGTTAGTAAATAGTAATTCTGATGTAAGAACTTCGATATTGTCATGAGTCTATTGTTAAGTTTTAATTGTGTCGATACATTAAAGTATAAAAACTGCCTACACATCACCTTAATGGAAATAACATAAAATTGCACGGTTAAGTTAATTTATAATTGAATGCCATTCATGTAGTTATTTATTGCTCTTTGTTTTCTCGTAGAAAAACATCAATATGGTTTATTTCCTGGCTAATTTATTTCTTATAATACTGTTGCATCATGAGAAATATGAAGGTTTACTTTTTGAAATATCGAAAAATTTGCATAAGAAAAGAAAAGCATTAACTGGGAAAAACATAATTATAACAAAGACAAGGATTTTATTACTTGTATTGTGCAAACAGAAAATAGAGAATATGAACGTTTATATACGGGTGAATAACTTTGGTATTAAAAAAATATCGCGAATAATTATCTAAAGACTTGAATTTAGTATTTAACTATTTTCAACACTATTTACCATTAATAGAGTTTCAAAGAAGAAATTTGTACAATATATATTGTACAAATTGTGATTTTTTAATTATATCTATTGCTTTCGTAGGTAATTCACCAATTGGTGGATTCTAATTATAATTTAACCGTTATCAGATATATTCTAACTAGTATTTTTTTCGCAAAAGTTTCAAGGAATCAAGAATTATTTCTGCGATACAACAAATTAATATTTTAAAAATAGGCAACTAACGACTTATGATGTCTAATGAGATGTTTTGAATTAATTACATATGTTTTACCATTTATATTTGTTATGAAGATATTTAGTTTTTTTACGTACAATATCTAAGACATACTCCTTAGGACCGCATTTCCCGGTGACGAACTGACCACCGATCCTTGTGCCAGTTATTGCTGTTGCGATGATGACGTAACCGCCAGTGTGACTACACATAATGGTGAATGCTGTGCGCACGACGATGTAGATGTGGGAACAGCTGCCGCAGCTGTAACTACACTGGACACAGAACGCAGCTGGTCGCGCATCTCCTCTGCCAACTCACTAGAATGGGACAACAATGTACCGGCAACAATCAACCTTTTACATACGGTAAGTTCACGAATGAAGCGTATCGCATTTAGTTGCATTTAACACATTTCATAGTTTTAAGTCTAAAGACTTTAATACTACAGCGCAGCGTAATAACGGCCTTAGTCATATTAAACTTGATGGACCTGGTTTTGATTGCATCTTTTTAGATATTGTGTAATATTTAGTATTTATTCATACAATTCTGAAATATTAGTCGTTGAGCGGTGGAGATGAACCAACACCGGGACATTTACCAGTTTTTGTAGAAGATCCAGCGGAGCAAATGTGTAAAACAGCGAAATTAAATGAAATTCGGGTGAGTCGGAAGTTGTACGAACAGGTGGAATTAGAGCTGGACGAAGCGGACGCTTTACAATTACTGAGCGAAATTGAACGCTTAACGAAGCAGACATTAGAGGAAACGGGCAAGGATCTAGATTGTGCCAGCCTAAATAGCTGATGACTGGATCTGTGACGATTTTTCGTTACGATGGAACACATATATTCTCTATTGTTAAAATTGGATAAATATATATCTTGCACAAAATTTTACATATGTGAACATAGATTTGTTATATGTTCAACATCACTGCGCCAAAATATTTTTTTTTGGCGCAATGATAAATTATTAACTATTTTGGTTTTGTATACCGGTGTCCACTATGTTTGGGGAAAATAAGACCTACGAGGTGGATTAAATTAAACAAAACATTGAGGCAAGGATATGAACTATACTAAACGCAAGTATTGTTCATAGATCTCTTGTAATTTTCTAGATCATAATAGTACATACAATGACCATAAATCAAATGCAGTTTGCATACTTCTTAATTTCCCTCTTAGTATCTTATCTGGTTAATGGAAATGTGGTATTGGTCGAAGAATTATTATTTTTGATAGAATTATTTAGATAGCCTTTATGTACTTAGAACATTAATTAAAAAATAAATGTATAAATATGTATAGCATGTTTCATTAATGTCAATTTAAAGCACTTAAAATACTTTAAATTTAATTACTATTTATAGAATAACTCCTTGAGGTTGTTTTAAATAACCTAACGATTGACTCAATTTGGATATTATATTTAGTTACGTATGAATAAATAAAAGGAACTTCAACTGTTTGTTCATAAAAATTAATATTATACTATTTGAACAAATATATTTTATATTATGTAATATATAAATGTCAATCAATCTCACGGTAAAATTGTAGTAATATATGTAATATTGTCTAGGATAAAACTTTTCCAGGAGCTTATTTGATATTATATAAATGATTTGAAAAATCATTAATTTTACTGTTGTTCAGCAAAACCAATTATTGTGTCTTTTAAAAATGAATGTAAATTGTAAAGCAAATCTTTGGTACGGTCAATATTCAAAAATCATATAAAATACAGGATGTCTTAAGCTAAAGTCACAACGAAGTTGAAATATAAAGACATCGCTCATTTGATGGATTTCGTAAGTAAAATGTGCATATTAAAAAAAAGACCTTTTGGAACAGTCTAACACTACGCAATAAACATACTTTAATATAAGACAATTAGTATAATATGTAACTTCCAACAGTGCATTGACATTTCCATAATTACAACAAAATATTTTGAGGGACCATAAGATTTTGCTTTTGTAGTGTGGCCTTGCTAAATGTGTTTTTAAAAAAGCTGCTGTTAAGCAATTTGTTTCGCTGTTAATTGTTTATGAAACGTTTAATATTTTAACATTTAGTTTCGTATAACGATTTGTTCAGACAATTATTAACATATCAAATAATATTTCTATCATATCTGAGAATGTCGATGAAGAAATGAATCATAAAATAAAAATATAAATAAAATGCTGTTTTATTATAAAACATAGTCATTTATATTAAAATTAGTGTAACAACGAAATTCATTCGCCAAGTTATTTTTATGTTTAGGAATAAAGCTGCTGGCTTTCAGTTTCAATAATTTATCAGCCGTTTTAGACATTATTGCTCCTAAAAGATAGAACGACGATAGTACTGGACATGAAAACGAACAGATTAAAGTGCGAAATATACCTGTGCAAAGAATGACTTTTTGTTTCGCCAAAAATTGAATAGTAACTGCTGTATTTGTTAAACATTCATCGGATAAGAATGGAGGATCAGCAATAACTAAGTCATAATACTTTTCTTTGCATCTTGGAATTTTCAAGGGATATTTATAATCATATTGAATGAAATCCAAACCGAAGCAATTGAAACGTGAATCAAACTCGAATAAAGTAACTACGAGTTTTAAAAATTATCACTACGGTGTTAAATATTAATATAGAATATCACCCAAATACCGTAACAAGCATTAGGTAGCTAGATGTACATTTCAAGCGCTATGCGCCCATCTTCAGTAGCACAAGATAAAACTACATAAAATACCTGATAGTATATGTAAATAAATAAATGATAGTATATCAATCACGATTCGTGACAGAGGTTTTATCTTGTGCTACTGAAGATGGAGGCATAGCGCTTGAAATGTACATCTAGCTACTTAATACTTGTTACGGTATTTGGGTGATATTCTATATTAATAACTACAAGTTAACAAAGATTAAATATCCGCTTTTATATTTATATATTCGTATAAGAATTTATATAGTCTGACACGTAAGTATATTCAACGAAACGTTAATACTATATTTAAAATTTTAGAAGTAAATAATAATCGAGAGGCTTTAAAGCGTCTTGTATTATAGTTACTCTTTGTTTGATATTGATATTTCCATAAGGAATTATTCTATATTAGAGAATATCCAATACCTTCAGAATCGGCAAATATTTCTCTTCGTAATTGCTTATATAAACTAGGACAGGAAATTAACGCGATTCTTCCAATATTATCAATAGACTTTATAGCAATGTTCACTAATCTGTTGATTGTGTCTTCATCATACCAAAATTGACTTAATTGCTACAATATATAAGAACGGCTAGCAGAATTTACTTATAGAATTTCGAATAGAAATATGTTCTTATTGTAAACTTACCCAATTTTCTTCAAAATGGTCTTTGTTTGTTAACTGCTCTAGGTTATTCTTCTTTTTATCTTCTTGTACCTTATAAAACTCTTGCAATGCTGCAAATGTTTTCGCAGATAATTGCGGTAAGTCTTCATCGTTATTCATTGCGCAATTGAAGAACCTAGAGAAATGAGATTGTTTTAATTACTTTACGCAAACATTGAAAGGTAAAATTGAATAAAAAACAAGTATTTTCGCGTTTTCCGTAAATACCTGTAACGTGCGAATTGTCAAGTAACAAATGCCTGTGAGTGCCTGTCAAATCACATGTGTTTTAGTTTGGTTATATTATCATATTTAACTTTTAACTGCACTCTTACGTTTAAACATTAATTATTTGCAATAAATTGCTTACAAATTTAACAAAAATAAAGCAGGCATTTTTCAGGATCCTGCATTTATCTCAAATTAATGGTATCTCTTAAAATTATGAAAATATTTAAATCATGCGCAATGACTTGCGCAGATAGTCATATTGTTAATCACGTTGGTCCAGTTGACAAGAAATTTTCCCTAATGTCAGACCATAGTAGTAAAATTCTAGAATAAAATTATAAATTGAATCGTATTGCACTAATCGAAAACAAAAATGTCTATTTTAAACGACGGAGGAGATGATCCTTATAGTCAGTCCTCATATGATCCAACAAGCAACTATTCTGGAGTAAAGGGTGAGTACTTTGCTAATATCGCACGTAGCTCTAACCTTATATATGATATAATATATGCATTGATTAAACACCTATTCATCGTGCAATAGGGGCGTATAAACCATTCTCATCACCGTACCTGAACTACGACCCCGGTTATTTGCAGGCCGCCACCCAGCCTGAGTATATATTCCTCGATGGATCGAATAAGCAAAGGGGTCGCTTCGAATTGGCCTTTGGTCAAATCGGTGCCTCCTGTATGGTGGGGGCTGGTATCGGTGGTTCGACGGGCTTCTATAATGGACTGAGGGCTACTACTCTGGCCGGACAAGTTGGGAAATTAAGAAGAACGCAGTGAGTTTTACATTTATAACACATGTTGGTACGATTCTTTCTGGCTGAGAATAACTACATAGGGGTAATCATTTAGTGCATGTCCCGCGATACAGATGTGTTTAAGAAGTAGCCTACTCTCAAGGGGTATTAAGGTTGCTAGATTTACGATGCATTAAGAAGCTGACCTATGGATCCTAAGTCAGGTCTTTAATGCCTACAATTTTCACTTAATTTAATATTTTATCAATTATGTAACTAGAATATTTAATATTTAAATCAATTGCAATTTTTTTTTAGGACAACCCTAGGTTTTTATGGTTTAGTTTTAGTTGCCTATATTTATTTTCCAGCCAGAATCGTACCTAAATGTTTCCTTGGATATATATTTAATTTGTATGGTGGCACTATATTCCAAGAATGCGATAAAAAGTATTTATTATTCTTAGGCTCATTAATCATATAATGAAGAAGGGTAGTGCCACAGCAAACACATTAGGCAGTGTTACCGTCATCTACTCAGCATTTGGAGTCATCTTATCTTGGGCGCGGGGAACGGACGATGATCTCAACACAATAATTGCCGCTACCGCTACTGGCTGTTTATACAAATCAACAAGTAACGTGAAACGTAGAAATAATAAATTTGTGCCTCCATCTTCAATGGACTTTCTAAATGAAATGTTGACTCATTTATTATCACAGACGAGTCTATTCAACGTAATGTTGTAAATGCCTAAACATGCGACATAATAGAAATATCAAATTAAATTGGGGTATATTGAAGGAATTAATGAAGATTAACTAATAAGTTACGTGGTGAAAAATATGCATAAACGTTATTTTTAAATAAATTAATTACTATAGCTCAGTTTGTTAAATAGTCCTCAATCCTATGGATTGGTTGGAAACAGCATCTATCTATATCGATCTATCCTGAGCTAATTTCTTCATCTATATAGCTATTCATCCCACACGTTCTCCACTATTTGACCCACATACACCCCACGCCTCGCACCCGTACAATGCTACACGCCACACATATGCCTTCAGTAATCTTTTTCTAATACCCAAGTTAGGATAAAATGATATTGCGTGCCGTTTCCAACCAATCCCTAGGATTGGTGACTGACTAACTAAGAAACGGAAGTGTCTGCAATCGTGACTAAAATAAATGTATTTATTGTTGCAGCCGGTTTAAGAAAATGCGGAATGGGAGGCGCGATAGGACTTGGTCTATCGCTTATGTACGCCCTGTGGAACAACAGAGATAAACTCAGTGCGCTTAGCCAATACAATCCCGCGTAAGCGCTGCATTTAATATCTGATTCGAAAATTGTAAATATACTATAGTCTTTTAGCCTACTGCATTCGTTTTGGGGAACTATAAATCTTTATGTATATTAACCCAGTAAAGCAAAATCTAATTATATAAAGATTCATTAACAGTATTTAAGGTGTAATACATTTTAAATACTTATGTAGAAAATTGCTACTTTTTAAATTAATCGCTACCATCTTTATATATATATAAATATTCTCTTTTCATATCTCACTACATGTTTGGTCAAACATATATATTTTCTATATATATTTTTGTTCTTCGAATTAAATAATAATCTGCTAATATAAGATCTAAACTAGCGAACTGTATGTAGAGTACAATATTTCGAAGCAATCGGCGCACGCGACTAGCACGTTAAAGTATTTTTAAACTTCTATATAAATTGTAACAAATTCAGACTAAGTTGGCTTGCTATGACTTTACATTATATAAAATAGCAACGCTTTCTTGAGTCGTTAAATGTTGTAGAAATATTATTAGAATTATTTATTTACACGAATTGCGAGTATAAAATGTTTAATAAGTAACAGTTTCAAATTTTGTACTATATTTTTGTCTCTGTTCCAAGAAACGTTAATTGTAAGAGTTAGCTGTAAAACCCCATTCTATAATGTGCTGTGATTTAAATTTCATTTGAATTTATAAATAAATAATGAAAGTTATAACCGAAACGTGCATCTTTGATTCTTAATTTTAATTATATTCCTTTTATTTCCAACAGGAACAGATAACACATATAGACTTCAAAATAGTGTCGTATTCCTAATTTAACGAAGAGGAGCCCCGTATGTCTAATTGAAAATGCGCTTCTATTAATTTTGCTCAATTAAATGTACCTTATATTATGACAATGTATATATAACAATTATACAATGTAAATACATACGAATTTAATACTACTGTAGATCGTTTTGACTCGAAATTAAAATGGCTACTTCTTTAATGCACAGTTAATGTGATTTATTATTTACAGATCGCCAATTATCAAATCAATAGCGGAAAATATGCTTTTTCGCACGTTGAATATTTAATTTCTATGTTACACCATACAACCGTTGCGCGCAACGACCAAAAATGGTTGTCCAAAGACAACTAATTAACATCAATTACAAATGATGATTCAGTTTTACGGAGATTCCATTACAATGAATTTGTTCTATAGAACTTTCGCTTAGCGCGAAAGTGGCAATAAACATTAAATCTCGTTACTTATATACGATAATATCGAAAAGTTTATCGTTATTTTACGTTTCTTTACTCGAAATTGTTGGTTTGCCTGGTACCATAGTATTGGTTGGCTTGGTTACCTGACACAGGTAAACTGTACCCACAGCATATATACCTGAATAGGTGTGTACTCTAATACCTTGTAAAATTTCTTGCTTTGTTTGTAAACAATCGAGTTTTTCGATTGTTTTCCGTTCGTACTATATAGCAATATAAACCGTGTTTCGAAGTTTTTAGTAAGGTATTTTCAGTTAAATAAGTATATATTTTATGTAAAGTTCAGCTCATTTGATTAACAATTCGATTTATTCATTAATAATGCATGTGGGTGCTAGCCAACTGGAGAAACTTTCTGAACTAAATATTTCGTTGAACCTATCTAATCTTACTAACATTTCATCTACTGATAAAAAGATAACACATTTTGTTCAATTAATCATTGTGAACATTTTTTATTATCTTGCTTATTTTATATTGCAGCGATCATAACTATAAGTATACTACGCTTGCTTTCATTAGCGAAAGTATTCAATTAAAGCAAATATACGCAAAAAGTAAGATTCTCATACACTCTGTAACAAGGAAGAAATTTATGTAACTTATTTCAACGATTTTTAAATTAAGATATATTCACAATTTAATATTATAAACGAAATATAGTATATGTAAATATACTGGTGGCGCGAAATTATCGATATTTAATATTTATATTTGTCATAAAGAAAATAGCAGTAAGTATTTTTAGACGTAATTTTAATTAGTTAGTTAGTTAAAGAGTCCGCAATCCTAAAGATTGGTTGGAAACAGCACGCCATGCCGATCTATCCTGAGCTAATCCCTTCATCTCCCTATAGCTATTCATCTCAACGTCTTCAACTATCTGACTCACATACTCCAATCTAGGCCTACCTACCCCTCTCTTTCCCTCCACTCTACCTTCTATGATCAATTGCATAATCCCCCCATGCCTAAGAATATGCCCTACTAATCTGTCTCTCCTACGCTGTAACACTCCAGATACTTCTCTTCTCCCTTACTAACTCTAGTACAGCTTCATTTGTTACTTTATCTTCCCAACCAATTTTAATTAGAATATTAAAAAATATATTTTCGGCTAGTGATTCGGAACAGAGCTTTAGATCCATCTCAGACCATGAGTCAAAAAACGGCGGAGTCACGTTTAACGTTAGCGTATTCTATGTGCGTGGTGTTTGGCGCTACAGCCAGCATAACGACGGGCGTCGCATGGGGCCATTGGAAAGACACGCTTGATCAATGCGTCGGACGGAACTGCAGTTGCATTTTATATGGGGTACACACGTCTAATTATTTTCTCGGTAAGTTTTGCCCTAATTTAATAATCTTAAAGAAACTTTTACAATCGCCGTATATCAATTACAAAATTTTCGATTAATTGCCGCTAGCTGAGAATTATATAAATTAGCTATTATAAAGAAATTTAACACATGTATAAATAATCGTATTGATTTATCCAGTATTAACAACGGCGATGTGTCAGATATAAAGTATTAATGGATATACATATTGTATATTAATATCTGGAGAAATGCGTCTTAAAATTTCTTAAAATTAGAAACAAATTGCGTATAATAATTTTTGCACTAATATGATTTTTATTTAAAGGTGGAGATGGCAGTTCTTGCATATGGGTAACTTTTGGACCGTTAATATATGTATTATTTACACTGGGTTTCACATTCTTTCACGGATATAGAGTTCTCTTTGGTGTAAAGAGAACCACATCTAGAACAATCACTACAAAGAATGCGTGAGTCTTCTGAATACAATAATAGAATATCATCCAAAACCATAACCCAAGCATTTAAAAATAAGACGTGCATCTCGAAGGGTAGGATCCCATTTTCAGTAGTACAAAACACTACATTTAATATTATACGTTTAGACTTTCTTTTAAGATTTTTTTTTTAATATACAATTAAATAAATCAGTGGTTGCCGCCCCTTTCACCACAATTGTATTTCTGCACCACAGAATAAAACATAATTAAATAGTATATTATCCTGTTATTGAAGATGACGGCCTACCCTTCGAATTATGCATATAGATAGTAAATACTTCTAGTAACGCATTTTTGCGATATTATTATATACAAATATTTACCGCTACAGTGAATCATTAAATAATTTTGAAATCATATTTATTAAATTCGTTTCTATGAATGTTTATTACAATTTAGGGTTGGTGAGACAGTTGTACTACAATCAGTGGAATTATCAAATACTAGTCCTTTACCAAAGTCATTTTGGATAACCGCATCTACTATTACAGCATTTTTTGCCATATATGCATTGGTACACTTTTCTATTTTCATCGATGGATACTTGCACACCTGTAATCAATATCGATACACCATACAAAAAGTATTAGGACTAACAGGTAATACTTCTACATCCAGTAGAATTGTTTATTAAATACATCTATACGATTTTTATTCTTCTGAGCTTAAATAGCGTTTGATGTGCTCATAACGAAACCTACTTTCGACGGACCTATTCCTTATAATTTCAAACTAATATTAGTCTAATAGAGGGTAGGAAAGGTAACTTGCATAGCTTTTGTAGACTTAGAAAAGGCATTTGATAATGTAGATTGGGACATAATGTTTAGAATTTTAAAAGAAACGGGTATAGATTATAAGGATAGGAGAATAATTTTTAATTTATATAAACACCAAACTGCCTTAGTTAGAATTGAGGGGGAAGAAGAGGTAGCAAAAATAAGGAAGGGAGTTCGGCAGGGATGTACACTCTCACCGTTATTATTTAATCTATATATAGAAGATGCAATAAACAAAGTAAAAGAAGAGTATAGTGTAGGTGTGAATGTACAGGGAGAGAAAATATATATGCTGAGATTCGCCGACGATATAGCTATATTGGAAGAAAGCGAAAAGAATTTAGAAAGGGTATTGAATGGTATGCAGGCAGTATTGACTAGGGATTTTAACATGAAAATAAATATAGGTAAAACTAAAGTGATGAGGTGTGACAAAAAGGAATGCAGTAGAAAAATGAGGATCTCAATAGGAGATAATAGAATCGAAGAAGTGTCAGATTTTTGTTATTTAGGCAGTAGAATCACAAAAGATAATCGAAGCAAGGTAGATATAAAGTGTAGGATAGCACAGGGTAGGAAGGCATTCGTAGAAAAAGAACAGATTTTAAGATCAAATATTGACTTGGGTATTAGAAAAAGATTACTGAAGGTATATGTTTGGAGTGTAGCACTGTACGGGTGTGAGGCGTGGACTATAGGAAAGGAAGAGAAGCGTAGCTTAGAAGCACTTGAAATGTGGTGTTATAGGATGATGAGGATTGGTTGGGAAGATAAAGTAACAAATGAAGCTGTACTAGAGTTAGTAGGGGAGAAGAGAAGTATCTGGAGAGTGTTACAGCGTAGGAGAGACAGATTAGTAGGGCATATCCTTAGACATGGGGGGATTATGCAATTGGTCATAGAAGGTAGAGTGGAGGGAAAGAGAGGGGTAGGTAGGCCTAGATTGGAGTATGTGAGTCAGATAGTTGAAGACGTTGAGATGAATAGCTATAGGGAGATTAAGGGATTAGCTCAGGATAGATCGGCATGGCGTGCTGTTTCCAACCAATCTTTAGGATTGCGGACTCTTTAACTAAAATTAGTCTAATATTTTTTTTTGAAATCTTAACTCAATTGATTCAACTGTTTCAACTCCTTTTAATGATATACTTCTACCCGACCAATACGTAAAATATTTCAATTTCGCAACTTTTTGCATTTAATAAAAATTGATTAATTTTAGGAATAATCATTCCCGTAATACACAATCGTTTGCCATGTAACGCAATTTTCGATTTTATGGATTACATCCAACCGGATAGTGGAAACGCATACAGGTCTGGTTTTATAAATACAGCTCTGGATTTACTAATCGGCATAATATCATCATTCTTTGCTTGGATAGTGTTCCTACTTGCATCATATATAAATATAAAACAAGCCAGGAAAAAGTATTAATTAGTTTTCTAAGATTACATTTTTCACGTTTTAAACGTTCATATCGTACATAAAATGATCTCTGCTAAATAATCGGCAATTTGTATTAAATACCCGTTCGATATTTGCAAAGGCTCCACATTATCACTGGTAGCACAAGCGTTTCAAAATATATTTCACCTATGCAGTACAAAGCAATTTAATCACAGAATAAATGTTGTAAGTTAAGGGCCACATCTACAGCTATAATGAGATTATCATTCTTGATGTTACAAATAATAATGTTGCCATAAATATTAGCAAAATAAGAGAAATTCATTTTATAAGTGTTTTAAAAACAACAGTGTTGTTTATTTAATGAACCTTACGTATTAAGAAAAATAAAAATAAGATATCGACATCGATTTTAAAAAAAATTTAATTTTTTTGTTAAACTAAATGTTATGTCAAAATCTAATGTAATTATAAAAGTTCGAAACTAGAATAATAATTTTAGAATAAATCTTTTTATATTTCATAATAAAATGAGTATAATACAATTAAGTGCGATTAAAAGATGTAAACAATAACATTTTATTATATATTTAGGAATGTAACAATATAACACATTTAAATGTAGTAGCTGCTTAATTGAAATTCGACTTGAATAAAGCTTTTTTATATAATCATATAGATTTTCTTTATTATCTAAATGTCATTCTGCAACAATAAAATCAAAATGATTCTATTGAATTTATTGAAATATTTTCTATAATTCTACAATTATTTTCTCTATTGATCTAATAATAAATATATATTTTTACTTATTCCATCATACATTTCATTAAAGGCTTGAGTTTGGAATTTGTGATTGGTTGAAACTGATGCTTCAGTTTTAGCGACTATACAGAAAAATAAAAATAAGGTATCTTAAACCTATTGAATAAATAGATAGAATACAATAAACAATCTAACAACATGAACTTAGAATTGGGCACTTAAAATTAAATAAATAGTTAAATTCTAAAAAGTAATAAATGTTTGGAATATAAGAACATTATATTACACAGAACATATATGGTAGAAGTACACGGAATTATTATAAGCTTTTTTATAATATTCTATTAATACTTTGGTATGATTATAATTATATAGCTATTATATTATGCTGTTTCATAAAAATAACTTAAAACTTGAACAAGGCACCATCTCATCTCACATTCGCTGAGACATGGAATACTTTATACATATTTTTCTTAAAATTTGATTTTACCAATAATTGACACAGTACACTTTCATCACAAGTACATTATTCATTTCGCATTTCAATCAGAAGTTAAATAAGTATAATCTAAAATGTAACCATTAAATGTGATTGACTGAAAAAAATCGATGGTGTAAAATGTATAATAGCACTTTAAAAATATAAATCATTTATACGAAGCAATGGACATTGATTAAATACTGTAAAGAGCGTAGGAATAGTACAACAGTATTAGAATAAAAATATTTTTTCGTTGGTTACATTGCCATAATCGTTTGTTTTGATATGCTACCTATGAAGATGGAGGTATAACTTTCAAAATGTTCATTTATAAAGCGAATGAACTGATAAGTTAATATATTGTATACTGTAATTGGATCAATATAGCAAATAATAGATTGAAATATAAAGAGGTAGTAGAAAAAATTAAATGCTGTTCCGCGTTACAATTAATTTTGATATTAAGGGGATGTAGTGTGTATTGTAAAATGTGCAAATACTGTAGCTTTGCCGTACCTGTATAAATTAATATATTCAATCACATTAAAGAATCACTTTCATTTGTTTTCTAATTAAGAAAAATTGTCTTTGCCAATTTCCATTTTTTCAAGAATTTGTTTGGAAACTTAAATTTGGCCTTCTTACTTTAAATCAAAAAAAGTTCTTTAAGTGATTCAGAATTCTTTAAGCTATTTCAAAATATCAACCCGTTACTTATAATAATTACCGACAGGAAGTTACGGCAAAGTTAGAATATTTTTCGAATACGGTTTTTCCGACTACATCCACTTAAGATTTAAACACATACTTTATACGCGATTGTAACGTTAGGAGCCATTTTAGGACGAGAAAGGGTTGCTCATACGCTTCAAGCTGCCATACTTCCTATCATCACCAGCATTGAGTGTACTGCTGCTATTTCGTACCACTTCAAAGGGGGTCCGGCGTGCCACGTGCCTATGCGGATCATTCTCATCGGAAGGGAAGTCTTCAAAGCTCATGTTACTAAATCCAGCCGATGGTGTATTAAGGTGTGTTTGATGCACGTGGGAAAATGACGTAGAGTGCTCGTGTGGTTGTTGTTTGGGTTTCTTCACTTTGGTTTTAGTAATCTTTATAGGTCGCTTGGCGGGACTTTCGTCCGATCCCGGATCAATGAGAACGTATTTCAATTTACCTTCCTTTTTGCGCTCTTTTTTCGCATGTTTGTTGGCACCAGTGCCACTGCTATTCGCCGGTGTAGGAATACATTCTACTTTATGCGCTTCTCTGTCTCGTGCGAACTGGAAAGGCTCGGTGGTGTAATTTGTCTTATTGAAGTACCGTGGTTGTATCGATGTACCCGGTACGCTATTTATGGAGGATACATTTTCGAATATAACGAATTTATTAGTCATATCCATGTAGATTTCCTCTACAATTGGAGGAGGAAGGGTGTGTTCAATAGGAGGGTTAATATCCAGAAAAGTGCTCGTTTCGAGTAGGAATGGATTCGTTGAAAGTGGTTCTGTTTGTTCACTAGCGACTAGATCGGCGTTGTCCTCTAGAGTATAAGGTGTGCTAGCATTGATAGGACTAGGTCGACTTGCATTCTCTGGCGTGATATTCTCCAATGAAGCATGCTTGACGCGCGGTTTGCTGAATGGAGCCATCGCGAACACGTCGCCCTTTTCTTCGAGACTGCTGGACGGTTGTATCCACAGGTCCGCGGTCGAAATTTGATCTTTATCTGCGCGCCATCTATCAGTGCCGGCGATGATATTTTTACCCTCACAGTCACTGTCCAGTTCGTCATCGAGTAAGAGCGGCTTCTCACCGTACTGATGGCCAACGAACAGCATGTCTTCCACCACGGGAACTAAATGCCTCTGATGCGTTCGTGAGATTTCGCGCGTCTTGGCGCGTACGAAGCGACTGGTCGCGTCTTCCTCATGTGTCGCCATACTCTCGCATTCAGCGTGATAAGCCGACGATCCGCAAGTTCGAATACTCTCGCTGATTGTTTCGCTTATGGTGTCAACTTTAGCGGGGAGTTCACCATCTTCCGCATCGCGTAAATCACTTGCCGAGCCGATAGAATCATCCGATTCGATTTCAACAGAATCGTTGCTTTGTAACTGTTCTTTTCGTCTCTTAGTAATACTTGAAGGTTTTTCTGAACTGCGAGGTTTTTTTTTAACAATCGGTGGTAGTTCCACGTTTCTATACGCGGATTGCAACTTTTCGGGAAAGTTCTTGATTCGACGTTTCTTTTTGAAGTTGGTTAATGGCTCCAGTTGATCGTCTGAACTATTAGCGCTGCTAAAATTATTTTGGGAGAGTTTCTCGTACTTAGACCTGTCTTCCAGAGGAATGCGAACAAAAGGTGGCGATAAAGCTTTGTCAGAATCATCGGCACCTAATAAATCGACGCCGTCAGAATATTGGTGTGGCGTTGGAGCATGAAGCGGAGAATCTTCAAATACGGTATATGTTTTTGTTTCGGGGGGAATGAATACTTCTGACCTTATTGCTAAAATAGAGCGTATTTAATCTAAAATGTAATATAATAATTTTCAATGGCTATATTTGGCATAACCGAACGATTTCAATAAAATCGCATTTCGCCTGTCCATATATACGTTGGCACATGATAATATTTAATCAAAGTGGAGTTTTCATAAAATCGAAATAATAAAATAGAATGTTACACAATATGAGTAATATGTACATTAAGTTGGTCATCTAAAAAGGCTGTAACAATTTTAGACAAGTGGTTAAAGCAGTTTGGGTGCGTTCTTTCATTAATCAGTGCAAAAGGACATACACACATTTAGCGACAAACAAATAAAGAAAAGAATCCCACCACCAGTCGTTTTTTGGAACAGCCATTTTTAGAAAGTATCAACGGGAAGATAAGAAGTGACATATTGCACATACAAAGTTGCGATCATAAAAACCATCATTATTTTAGCATATATATAGTGTAGGAATATTGAAAATGACACAGTAGTAACATTACAGCAATTTATTTATTGCTCAATAAATTTTACAATCATACACAATAATGTTCACAAGTAGTATTTTGTTACATTAGTTAATTAGACAGGGAAGAAATTTATACCTAAACATAATGTTGTAGTTGATGGAATCAATTGATAGCCTTAGAATTAGGGTAATGATTGAAATAAGTAAATAATGACAAAGTAAAATACTTAAGAAATAATAAATAGCGAAGCGATGTATATTGATTGTAAAATGATTTTTAAACTACAAAATAACTGAGTACTTATCAAGATTAAGTAAACGTATTAAAAATGTGGCAAATGATAATATAAGAAATATGTTAAATGATCTGATAACCGGCAATTATATATATATTAAAATGATTCTAAAAATTGCTGTTCCCAATAAAAGAGAAGAAAATTCATATCATAGCAATGAAACGTTAAAACATTCCAAAAATACACAAGATAGTATTAGTACATCATTAGAATATTAGAAATTATGGAAAGTTATTTCATACTGTGGTGAAATTCTTATCTTATATACACATATCACAAACTTTCATCTACAATAATAAAATTTTCATTAAAAAAACAACAAAATCGAGTTAGTAATATTTTTATCACCATTAAACACGTATATCGTTATCCGCTAAAATCAATAATTTATGCATTAAAATTTTCATGATGTAGAATTTTATTAGTTGACTAGGTTGTCTTTTTCGTTTCAAAATTTGGAATGATTTATCTCATATATAAATTAAGCTAGGAACAAATATAATTACCTATATTAAATCACCTATATTATATAATAGCAGTTTTCTGCATTCACATTTTTTTTATTTTAATGCTTATTTAGAGGACTTATCTTAACCATCATTAAGTACACTACCTTCTAAATTAACTTTTTATTCTATGTACAGCTATATTTTGCTATAATCTAAAATAAATCAGTTATAGTAAAGCCAAATAACACGCGTATTTTTGGTTCTTTTAATTATAGTTGGACTAATTAATTTTAGATACGATAAAAATACTGAAATACTTAGATTACTTCTTTAAATTCGTTAATCTATAGCAACAACTATATTATCATGCATTAAATTGTTTTTTTGGATAGTTAAATTTTATTAAAATTAATACGTCAATTAAATATTGTCTCCGTTACTAGAATTAATTTCCGCATTGAATTCGCAAATTGAATGATTCAGGATAAAAGTAAATTTAGATTGTCAATATCTTCCTACAGCAAATCACAAATACGGATAATAAATTGGTATATAAATAACAAAAAATTTAAAGTTATAGAAGCAGTGACGGCTACTAGAGCTGTAGCGGAGCAATGTTTTTATTTATTTTTTAACTTTTAGCGTCGCAGTCTCAAAATGAATTTGGTATAAGATGAAACAAAACACAAAACAAAAAAAAACAAACAACACTCCTCAAATGCTTTCTATTTTTGCAATATTATACAGCAAATCAATGCCATTTCTATTACCTAATTATAATGGTATTAAAATGCCTCACTAATGGTTAGTATTATTTGGAAGATCAGTCTAAATGGTAAAATAATTATTTTGTTTCTGTATTCGTTTTCCTGATAAAAACATAAAATACGTTTAATTTCATATTCTGATGTATTTATTAGGTCTTCAATAAATTATTATTAGATAGCTGTATGTATGAATATATGAATACAGAATAAGCTACTAGGGGCGATATTTCTACTGCGCAATTAATTGATAGGTTCGAGGGAAGTAGAAACCTTAAAGAATGACTTTAATGAAAATATTGAATATAATTAACAAGAATAAATAGAACCAAATAGACGCACACGAGTATTCAATCTGAACATATTAAAATAATTCATAGTGTTGAAACTGTAAGAGCTGTAATTGGAATTCAAAATTTCCTCAAATAGAACACTCATTGTTCTAGGCACAAGCCGCCACGGATTAGTAATAGTACGTAAAAAGATTAATAACGCGTTTCAGAGAAAGAAGCACGTAACACATTTATTGTTATATAAGCGAACTAACTGAAGACTATTGCCTGAACGTTCATAAATAGTTCTGGCGATAGAGTTTGAATACGAAGAAACGGTATTATACTAGGACATAGGCGTAGCGGTAGTAGAAGTAGAAATAGAGGCATTACCTGAACCAGTCGAGTCGGCATGTTGAATTTTACCCTTATCCTTCTTCAGGGGCAATGAGAACGGTGCGCAACCGAATGGATCCTCCGTTATGGACATCACTAGACTCTCGCGAGACTTCACTCCCTGGGTACCTATGCAAATTGAAGCGAAACAAGCTGTAATTTATTATAGTTTGCAAAACATACAAAAATACTACAATAACCATAATATATAATTTGTGTATAATTTACTATAAAATGGATTATAAGTTAAGAAAATAATAATTCTTAAAAAAAAAACTTAAAAAAAAATTTGAAATGTGGCTTAACTAAATAAATAATGTTATTTTTAGATTTTTTTTCGAAAAGCGAGCTTATCAACTGATACAAGATCGATGCTATAATTATTAATTGTATTACATGCTCTTACCAGGGGATTATTTAGGCTATAGTTTGATTTACAGTACTTTATATGTAAAAATGGAGATTTGCGCACAACATATGTTGGAACGTGTAATGATATGAGATTGATTAAATCGTAACAGTTTATGTAGTTATTCATTATTAAATAAACAAATAACAATCCATACATTTCTGCGCAGTAACAAAGATGGTAAGTTCAAATAAGGTCCTATAGTATCAATCGAAACACATGTTGCGTTTCGATTTAATTTATAAACCATAAATTTGAAAAAATTCCGCTGAACAAATTCAATCCTATTTTGATATACATTATGATTTTTTGACCAACAGTATTCAAGTTGGGAGCGAACGAACGAATTGTACGAAAATATATAAATAAAGAATATGCATTATTAATCCATCCATTATTATGCGATCTATGCGTGTTTAATTAGTCAGATCATGTTAAACTTGATTTTGCAAACAATACAATTAATTTGCCATATTCTGATTCGTCTTTTTCACGGACGAAAGAATAGGCTTGACATATTGACGACATATTTCATTACATTTTCTAAAATTTTAGGCGATATAAGAAAATAAACCGTTCGAAGAGTTAATTATGAATTAAACATGTTGTGATTGTTAAAAATTCAAATATATTTTACGTTTGTAAGAACTTACTGCTTTGACTTCCGCGCCGAATTCTATCGAATTCTACACCAAATATATGATCCTCCGACATTTGGCTAAATGGGGCCTCTTCAAATGGATTCCAATCAGCCACATCAGCGGACAGGGACCTACCACCATTACCCACCCCACTGCCATTACCTCTTTCACCAGGTCTACCACTACGCACATTTTCGTGCTGTTGATGCTACGTAAGCAAGAGGACGATATAAATGATCTTCCGATCTTTCAGTTAATATCAAAAAAATAATTTACGACGCTTGATAAAGCACATGTAGCGTCATTAAAACTTTGGCACATCCGAAACTATTTGTTTTCAATAGAAATATTTTAATCGTTTCGAGCTTCTGTGGTAAATAGCATAATTTTTCAAAATCTTCATGAATTATATACAAATAATCCTTCATATTTCGATGGAACTTCTTATGTTGATAGAAATGATTACCTTATGACGTTGATATTGTTGTCGTACATCAGTATTGGAGCTAGACAAGCCAGGCGGTAAGGGGGGGGGCGTGCAAATATCACCTGTGCTACCACCACCGATACTGCGGCCCATGGGCGTTACATCACGTGGCGGCGGACTGGGCGGCCGTATTGGCTTGATTGAGGATTCGTATGGAGCGAGGAATTGACTCGTTTCCGTTGCATAAACTCTGTATAGGAAGTGTCAAGAAATAACAAGCACATAATTCATTCAGATGGTACAATTTAGCAGCATTCCATACTTCGGTCTAAAGAAGATTCCTCAAAAATAAAATAAAAAACTTAAATATAGATACACATAGACAATTTGAATGAATCGCTGTTTAAAAAAAAACTAAAATGAATCAATCTATTTCATCAGAAATTTACAAATGATTATATTTAAATTCGGATTGATTATCTTGATGAAAGATTATTTGGAAGTGTAATGTAATATTTCAAGTTATTGATTATATATATAATCATACTTATTAAACGCTGATGTATCACTCATATTTCGTCTGTGGCCGCGTAATGGCGCTGATATAGTGGATGATGGTGATTCATTACTCGGAGACGGTGTATTCGAACTATTAGAGCCAATCAAATATTGGCTGGCCGAGTGACCTCCAAGCAGAGGACCCGTATTAGGCAAAGACGTTGTCACATCCGTTGGTGATAATGGAGAACCTGCAGCCGAAGTAGCTACATAAAATGCCCCTTATTACAATTTGTCTAATTATAATATAAAACTTATCTAGAACATAGCAGAAAAATTATTAAATTAAATTATTTATTTAACAAGTAGTCATCACGGTATAATATTCTATTGCACATTATATCTTAAGTGATGTGATTGGTCACATGTTTGAGTAAGTCAACGACGCTCACTGTGATTTATGTGACTTTTTTCTTCTACAATAAATTCTAATTATTACATTTTGTTTTCTTCTATTATAGATTAATGACATATGGCAATGAAAACTCTTTAAATAATTAGATTTGTTTAATACTACTCAATTTTCACAATATTGAATCAATTCTCTACTGTAAAATGGGTTGTACGTTGAAATAAATGAAAAGTGTACCTTGTTTGGGTAGAGAAGCTTTATCATCTCGAAAGGGATCGGGATAAACAGTCGAATCGAATAAAGTATCAAGATTCCGTTCGTCGGTCAATTGTTGATTGGCTAAATAATCGCCGCTACCTATTTGCGCCGCAGCCGTTTGTGAACGAACCACGGATACATCAACGGCAACGGGGGGCAGCGTGAAATCATCCACCGGCGGAAAAGCGGCGGCGAAATCAGCTTCTGCACATTCCTCTGGCACTGCGGCGGCACCATTTGGGGAAGGTATAACGGGGTAACTGCTGCCAGGTATAGAGGAAGTGGGACTGGTTATGGTGGGTGAGAAGACGGTGGGGAATTCACCTACCTGCGCTTGTTGCTGTTGCATGGTGGGAGAGGTATTTTGGTTTGTGTTCAAGACGGCTATTGTTATGGGACGTTTGCTAGCGGTGGGACTAGGACTTAGTGGTAAAGGTATGTTGCCCAGACTGAGAGGTTGCGTGCCGCCACCTTTCGGTCGTTGCCGCGGCATTACGCTAGTGCCCTCTGTCAGAGATGGTGGTGCAGCCGGCTTAGGAATAGTTACTTTACCGCCGGTGGCCTGCGGTACTTGCGCTTTCTTCACCTCCGATTCAAACGGGGGTAGGCACAAGTCGGATAATTTTGGAGCTGTCGCATTCTATAAAAATATATATTATATAAAACGAACTCTTAATTAAGAATAAACTCAAATATATAGCATATTACTAGCAATTGTTTCATTCGGGAAAAATGAGCATCAGCAAAGATTATTTCTGTTGTTCCGTATAAATGCTCCACACTAAGTGGCTTAGAGCATCTTTAATAAAGATAATAAAATTGCAGGTTCGAATGTCGTAGGTTCCATATATTTCCCGGATGAAAACAATCGCTAGTGCTACATAATTTATATATAATGAAATATCTGCTAGCTTTTGCTATGTAAAATATATGTATACCACGATTCGCATACCATTAAATTAGTAACAGGGTTATCTTTTCCCATCAATTGAAAAGCTATACATGAAACCTGATAGATGTCAGGTCGTTTATCGACATCTACCTCCAACATATACCCTAAAAATAAAAATATAAGAGAAGCGTGAACGTAATAAACAACTATTACTTACTAATTAGTCGATGCGTGCCTTTAGAATATTTTGAATTATCGGGAATACTGAAATTCCCGTTTTGAATTGCTAATGTGCTCTCGCCAAACGGAAGAGTGAAGAAACATAACTTGTACAACAGGCAACCCAACGCCTAAAATATGCGCAACATTAAAATTGGAATATTCTTGGAATATACAACAGGACCAAATATTTAATTTGTTGATTTAATTCAAATTGCCCCGTAACTTTGATTTTTAAGCAGACACAAAATTCGTACCACGAATTATTTAAAATAGAAAAAATAATAAGTGTAAGTTATAATAAATTCTTGACCGGGGGGGTAGTATTTGCTCTTATCGCCCTGGGATTCGACAGTTTGTCGATTAAAATTACAATCGTTTGCTTTCTTTGTAATATTTGAATAGAAGATTTAACACGAATGTTTGTTGTCGTACCCAAATATCAGACTTAGTGGTAATTGGAACTCCAGAATACATATCCACCATTTCTGGGGCTCGATAACTGAGAGTTGTGTACTTCTTAATTTCATCTTCTACGCTGGTAGCGCCCTGGGTGGTAGGATTTAGAACACGCCCAGTAGCTGAACCAAAGTCGCATATTACGTAATTACCATTTTCTCCAACAAGTATATTTTCAACCTGAAACAATCATTGAAGTATAGTAATTCAAAAATCGAGTAAGAAAAAATTCACTGGCAACGTTTTCATTTTAAATTTTAAACGCAACGAATCAATTGGTATAGCTAATCAAATGAGTTAATTAAATCCATTACATAATATCATGTTCAATATATTGATATTACTTCATTTTGTTTGTAAATATGCGGGCATTTATTAATTCTAAGTCAATGTTAGATCTTATAATTTTCAAATGCACCATAACTTTATGAATTCTATTATTAATTTATTTCATATAGACGTAGGCTCAGAGCAATATTATATGTGGAAAACATTGCTTAATACAGGGGAGTGGTTTTTTTATTCTATTTTGAAATAGTTACATTTTTTATTTTTTATTATCACTACGGTGTTAAATTATAATATAGAATATCACCCAAATACCGTAACAAGCATTAAGTAGCTAGATGTACATTTCAAGCGCTATGCGCCTATCTTCATGATTCGTGACAGAGGTATTTTATTTAGTTTTACTTGTGCTACTGAAGATGGGCGCATAGCGCTTGAAATATACATCTAGCTACTTAATGCTTGTTACGGTATTTGGGTGATATTCTATATTATAGTTACATAATGATTTTGACAGATTTTATTATAATTTTAAAATTGCTTATCTTATATTTGTTAAATTTCCACAACTACTTTAAGATTCATTCTTAATTAAAACATATCTTAGAAATAAAAACAAAGTCAATAAATTACTATTGGTTCCCATATTTAAATTGAACCATCCAGTTTAATTTTCAATACTATTGCGTAACAGAAGTCATCAATTTAATATAATAAAAATATAGGTCACATAAAAATTAACGCCTTATTCCCCAAGCGACCATTTTATTAGCAACACTAACATCAACATCACGATTAATTAGTGTAAACAATTCGCGAATATAATGCGAATAAGAAATAACTAAATTGAACTTTGTGGCGTTATGTATGATGATTCTCCAAACGACATCTTTCCGTGGTAATTAAACAACCGTACAAAATACATCTAAACCAAAAGATGCATAAATATCTGCAAAATCAATCAAATATAGAAGTTTAGACTAAAATATACCAAGCATGTAAAAGTAATGATAAAAACGGTGCACAGTTCATTTTATTTATTATTTCGTAATTTCTCGTAACATTTAATTTATTTTAACAAGTCATTTTATTTATTATTTCGTAATTTCTCGTAACATTTTAGGACTGCTTATGTTTCTTATTACATGTACAATTAATTTTATTGGATCCCCTAGAGGCAGGGGTGGGGCATTTACATTTAGAGAGTGATGACTTGCCGCCCTTTTTATTTTCTTCTATAGTAGGTAGGCCACTCTTCAACGAGCGACGTTGAGTTATATCAGATTTATGTTTCGCTATAATCTTAGCACTGCACACAGCACTACCTGAAGGACATGGACAATTTTGTATCGATTTGCCCTCCAATTCCTTACCCTTCTCATTTGTCCGCATTACACTCAACCCAATTACATCATTGGAAGTATTATGTTTATCTTTTATGCACGACCGTTTGGGTCTCGGCAATGGAGAATCATCCACGATGGGTCGCAAATAATGTAAGGCCGCTACAATATATTCATTTACTTGATCGTCGTACAATTTTCCACTATCATATTTTGTTGGTGTTATTTTTGGAGGACTGGGTGAAGTTTTAATTTTTGCTTTTGGATTAGGACTAGACATCAGGCAAGGAATTCTCGTCTTATTCGCGCATACTCCCAAGGCTCCTACACCATCTTTACAAACGTTTTTTTGCGGAGATTTTGCACTAGATTCATTGCGTAGCGTACATGATGTATTAGTAGTAATATTTACTAGAATTTTACTAGATGTAGCTGGCAATTTATTACACTTATCACACGATTCCTTCGTCCTGGACATCAATGAAGTTTGACGACTAATACTGACATTTGCTTGAGTTATCTTTGTGGTATTTGAGTCCATATTCTTTGTAAAGACTTTTGGCATATATAAGACTTGAATGTTATCATCGTCAATGGGTCTTAGCGTTGGTTTATTCAAGGAGGACGTTAACCTGGTGACATCGTCAGTATTATATGTATTTGGAAGCAACGACTTTTGCACATCGATGGTTTGGTCAATTTGTATAACTGGAATGGTGTTAGTGGTAACATCGATATTTTCTTTGGGGCAGCTACTTGAATGCTTCATTAAAGAACTTTGTATATCGATCCCTCTTTCTCCTTGATTGATAATTGTCGGAATATTGACTTGAACAGCAATCTCTGCAGTGTCACATTCGCAAGCATCATGTAATACAAAATCATTTTTAAATATTATTGAAGTGTTGGTAACAGCATCAATCACTTCGTAGCATTTAATTTGGAAATTAGCATCACCCGGTCTGGATGCATTTGTGTCTAGCAAAGAGGATTTTTGAGCAGTAATCTCCACATCTTGCTTAGATACGCCCGTTGTAGGTAGATGCGCAGGATGTCCAGGTATATTAGTAATGGGAACGTTATTAATTGTTAAATTATCCGGTTGCACGGACCGTAGTGCAGTTTCTGGTACGGTGCTCTTGTTTTCGATTGAACTTGTAGCTGTGTGAACCATCCGTAGTTTTGGTATAGTTTTGATATCCTCTAAAGGTCTCTTTTCTGATACATTATCACCTTCTGTAAACGTAGTGTTGGGCAAAGGCTTTAAGGAATCCATATTTTTTGAGTAATCGATTTTTACACATCTATCATGAAATCCCGGCCAAATTTCCCAAGTATTATAAGAAGCCTCGCTAAAATGACTATTAGTGCCCATGGTTTCTACACTCGAGCGTATCGAAGCATCCAAACTTTTGGTATCATTATTGGATATTGGTTGCATGTTATCGTTATATGATTTGCGTTTATATTTAGATGATTTAGTGGAGAAAATACTTGCGTTTCCCATTTTTTTTGGTTCCGTTTGGGTACAGGACGTATGGTCAGAATTTAATTCTTGAACTTTGTACGTATTTTGAACTTCAACTGGAATAATTTCTATTTCGGTGGTTTGGTAGGGCACTGGCACTGTGGCACATGGGACATTTTCTGAAATTTTTAACTCTACGTTTTTCATTGAAGGACCAATTTCAGCTTTAGCTGATGTATAATCAGCCACTTGGACTGGCAACGAATCTGTTTTTATAGTCTCCTTTTGGTTCGTGGAAGGGTTATATTGACATTCCTTGTCAATTACAGCGATTAATTCATTATCTTTTGTCGGTTGGCGAGTTAGCTCTGTGGTGTTCTTTGTAAGTGGTAATTTTTTGTTGTTCGTTGGTTCTGTTGTAAAAGGAGTTAACGTTAAATTAGTAATTCTATTGAGTGAAGTTTTTAACACAGCTGTGTAACTATCCGATACCTCCCCTTCGTTATTTAACGTTGATTCTGTTTTCTTCCCATCACATTTACATATACTTTCGTTGCACGAACATTCCAGTTCATTAAGGTTACCTTGTTTCGTCATAAAAGCTTGTATATTTCGTTCGTTACAGATGCAAATCAGTTTGTTTAAATACTCCGCGTTCACTATCGGATGTTGAATATGAGCTGAAATTTGCTGGTTCATTGTCTGTGGTACTAAGCAAACTTGTATATCCGCATCCGCTTGTAACGCTCTTAACCGTTGCGTTTGTAGCTTTTGGTTAGTCTTATTCATTACTGGATTCGCTTTTGATTCGCCAATTTCATTACAAATTTCACATGGTCCTCCTACACAATGACTGCCCAGCGTGTTAGGGTACTGCGGACCCATTGTACAGAACTGTGTATTTGCTTCGATGCACTTTCTGATCAAATCGTTTACATAGTCTCCGTTACGTACACACTGTAAAATTTGCGGAGTTGTTGTGCCACTATTTCCGGGATAATGGAACTTATTTTTCTCCGCTTTTTTTCGACAACATTTGCTCTTGAAACAACAACCTACACGGTAGCAAGAGTTATTAATTGAACTCTTCTTTCTATTTGAAGGATACAATACTTTCTCCGCGAGTTCGCCACTGGGATGTAGTATAGGACAGGTGTCTGTGGCGCAGAATGGACGAGCTGCAACCGCCGGATATTGGCCACGTGTTTGGGTAACGCGGGAGTTGCATTTACGATCGCACTGCAAAATACGTTGAATCCCTTGTAATTGGGTGGCGATCCTTCGTAAAATTAAATCTGCATTATTAAATGTGCATTTGTCCAACTTCTCGCTTTTCAAAGAAGTAGGATCGTTCGGAGATAACAATGAATTCATGTATATATCGCAAGCTTCTCTACAATTATCTTTGACGTTATTGGTCGACCGATTTCTCGTTTTAGTCGGGGCAGATGTAGCATATACGGATTCCACCTCCGTATGTATTTGACTTTCCACATCAGCTAAGCGATCTTCATAAGGACTGCGTTGTTCTTTGTTGGGTTTCGTCTTTGGTGCTGGATCGCTAAACTCTGTATTACTGTTGGATTTATGCGATGAACGTTTATGGCCGGAGAATCGATTAGATCTTCCACAATGACCACCATAAGAGTGATGATCTTAAAAATATTATTTTGAATTTAAATATGCAATAGGCAAGAATATGAAGAATGCTGCAAACCTCGTTCCAAACGATCGTAAATCGGTCTAGAAAATGGCCGTAAAGCAATAGGCTCGTGATTCTTATCTCCCATTCGCTCAAATAAGTACCCTACATTGCACGCGTTATGGATCCTCACAGGGGGAATATTTCGAATACATGCTCTAAATAATTATATGTTATACATACGTGATTTTATGTTCATTGTAAAAATTACCCGTATTCGCTTTTGTAAACGCTTCGTTCTATGCATGTTTGTTTAAGCATGGGTCTGTATCATTAGATTTTATTACCGCAAGAAATTTTTATTTTGAGATGCAAATTAGCGTTAAATGGCAAAATGACATTGTATAACCAAAATATTAAATACGATTTTGTTTTGACAATTTGTGGTATAAATCGTGGTGCCTGTGGTATAAAAAAAAATAATCATCAGCTCATTAAATATATTTTTAATTTTAATTTATTTGACAATTTATTTCTAATGTTCAAATGAGCCAATAGTTACTATCAACAGTCAAAAAATTCCCTGAATTTTTAAAATTTCGATTTTTTATTTAAAAAGGGCATAAAAGACGCAAATTAGAAAAAAATAGTATAAAAAACTCATTTCATAAGTCATTTATAACACTCGTTCTTTAGAAAACTCGATGCTATGCGCTTCGTTTTCTAAACTTGAAGTCGTGCAATAAAACCTGCCTTATGAAACTCGTTCTTTAATATACTATAATTTAGAAATTATAATAGCTATAATGTATTTTTATACACTCTGTATTAAGTATATCTATAACAATCAATAGCAATGAATGAAATGCGACGGATAGTATTGTTTTATTTAAAACAGTTTAATTTTTTTACTATACGTGCGTAAATATTCAAATTATATGTAAACATCAAACCAATTTCTATGCTTACGAAACCTAAAAGTTTTCGCAACTATTGTTTATTCGAACCGATTTTTTTAGCGTTTAAAGAAACCTTCTTTAACGAATGGAATATAAGAGGTAGCAACAAATAAACTTAATTAATAACTACAATTACACATAATTATTTGACATACTTATATCCAGCGGATTTATGCTTTGTGGCGATTATACTGAACATATTTTATACTGCCTGTTCGATGGCGTTTATCCTCAGTGCTATTTATATTGAATGATTATATGCGCAATAAAATTGTTCATAGTGGCGATTACATTCTGTAACCATTTCACGCCTCAAAGCAGTACAATGCTACTTTATGCGCAATTATAAGAACTCGCTAGCAATAAACTGCTTATTGTTTTAGCTTGAACAAATTTTTATTATTTGTGTTGATTGGTGCACATTCAATAGAATATTATGACCGATCACCCAATGATTTGCAATTGCACTTTATATTTAAAATCATATCGTCAGCGAAGTGACAATATCTCATATATGCTTTAAAAATTCTGAACATGCGCAATAAACCTAAGACATATTCTATCATGTTTCGAATCTTTGTAAGATAGGAGGTATTGTCACATAGCTGACAATATACAACATCTACAACACACTGAATATAAAGCTGTTTTCTTGATGAAGAGGAATGGAGCTTCTATAAACAATTATTTTAACTATCGTACCTTGAGATCTCGATGTATTATTGGCGTTTGACAGTGATGCAATCTACTAACAGCCTCGCAAGCATCACAGAAGATTGTTAGAACTTCCGCTTCGGTGAACGTAGGTTTGCCGCGCGCTTTCATCAGTCCCAGAACACTCTGCTGGCAGAAAGGCATGAGTAACTGCACCTCATACACGCCGGACCCTCCTGTGGTTTGCTGCAAGCTCGACTCCACATACCCAATGATGTTCTTATGACCACTCAAATTACTCTAACAATAATACTCACAAATACTAAACTGAATATTTATTATACCGAAAAATCGCAAAAATTATATTATATCGTTAGAAATAACGCCGTTGTTGCTAATACTTACCGCTATTTGTATTTCTCTTTTCGCAACATTTAAATCAGCCTCGTTGTTCACATACATTCGTTTAAGTGCGTAACGAACACCATCGGAGCCTTTTACCAGGTACACAATAGCGAAGCCACCTGGAAAGAACCGAATATGATATAAATATTGCTTAGTTAGTTAAAGAGTCCGCAATCCTAAAGATTGGTTGGAAACAGCACGCCATGCCGATCTATCCTGAGCTAATCCCTTCATCTCCCTATAGCTATTCATCTCAACGTCTTCAACTATCTGACTCACAATATTTATTTTCTATAAATATTGCTTATATTTATAGAAAAAAAAGTACTATTTACCTTCTGCTAGGATTTCTTCTACGGTGACGGAGAGTCTGCCTATGATAAATACCTTACCCACATAACTGTTAATTTCTTTACTGCTTGAATTGTTATCAATTTTTGTTTCAATTTTCGAGAATAATTTCTTCATGGTGCCGAGGGTTCCTTAATAGACACATCTAAGCACCCGGCGCTGTAAGTTCGTATATGTTACCGTGTGCCTTAGCGGTGTGGTTGGAAGTGCTCAGGAGAAATGCATCGTGTTTATTTCAATTGAGAACTCCAAATTATGATACTGTTTTATATTTCTCAAGTGTATATTACTGTGCATTCGGTAGCATAATTGCTACTTAAATTGGTAATGACTTGCCGTCATGATGGGACACGAAGTGAGTAAAAACGTTACTATAAAGCAGATGAACGCAGGCCACATAATTAAGGCAAGTCTTGACGGTTCACATTCGCACAGCTGTGCAATGACAGACTTTGATAGCAGATACGGCAGTCACTTTAAAGATGGGAGCTGACAAGAGAATAGAGCAGAGAGCGATAACTGTAAATGGAACTATACAGAGATACCGTTTAAACCTTCATACCTTGGAACCGTTCATCTCTCGGGTTACTACTTCGTGTTTTATATATATAGATATTTCGCGGCAAATTTAAAATATTACATTTATACTTTTTCAGCATAAATTAGTTTCAATGCAAAATTTATAAATATATATAATACAATACAATACAACGGATTATAAAACATTAACGATGAATATACTATAATCGTTTCAGGAGATATTTTAACAAATGTGTGTCAAATAAAACCAATTGAATAAAAACCATATAAAATGTATTTCAAATGTAAACACTATAAATATAAAACATCAATAAAAGTTAGCAGCAAAATATGACACATAATATATCGAGCAAAAAACTTTAAATCTTAAATAAACCAAAATAAGCATTTAAAATTGTAAAAAGAACAATACTTGTTAACTTTTTAACAATAGGTATAATACAATTCTAATCAAAAATAAAATTCAAAGGCGCCTTTTTTTTCGGGGAAATAATGTTGTGGGTCTCCTTTCCTCTTGTTCGTTATTTGGTTTAGTTTCTTCCTCGTCTGGAGTTCCAATGAATTCCAGCCTCTTTGAAAAACTGAAGTAAAATTATGAAGGCAATGAATACTAACTCTATGAATAGAGATATATTTGTATTTATAATCTATGAATAGTTAGTAATCATTGATAAAGCTCAATAAATATTAAATAGATTTATAACATTATTTACAATTAAGTGAATCTTCATCTGCCAAACATATCTCATCTATGAAATTGCTAATACGCTCTCTAAACATCTCCAGCCGTCGATTGCCGTCTATAGATTCGGTTTCGTTTGATTCTCCAAATGTTTATTGTAGTCGTTGTAAGTAGGAAACATCGCAATAATCTATAATAAATAGCATTTTCATTTGTACTATGGTATTAGAAAGAAGTATAAATAATTTTGGCACATATATGAAGATATAAATATGAATTACCTGACCAAAAGTGCACAGAATACATTTTATATGACTCCCTTGTAGTCTGGGGTTCTAGACCCACCTTATGCATATTCCTCAAGTGACGATTTAAACTTGATCTTTGATTAAAACTATTATTGCATTGATTGCACTGGAAACTGTCGACCACCTCCATTATATATAGATAATTCCAAAAAAAAGGTTGAAAATGATGATTAATTTAAGTTTTTTGGAATCGACGGATAGCGTGGATTAGTTGAATCTAGGTCGGGCAGTTTACGTGTCCGAGTATGCAATGGACAAGTAAGGTAGAGACAAAATAATTTGAACTGAGCCCTCTAATACCATCACATTCTAAGCTATACGGGGACGTAAAAGGTACGTCTTAAGGTAGTTTAAAATGTGGTGAAATCAGGTATCAGAGGGCTCAATTCAAATTATTCTGTCTCTATAGAATGTTGGATAGCACAGGGTAGAAAGGCTTTCGTAGATAATGAGCAAATTTTAAGATTTAATATTAACCAAATATTAAAGCATATTTGGGGAGTAGCATTATATGGTGATATTGGTGGAATATAACATATTTGAGAGAATCATATGGACGGCACTACAGTACGACTAGTGGGTAATATTCTTAGACAAAGAGTTATTATACAACTAGTTATAGGAGGCTAGAGTACTAAAAAAGAAATAACTCGGTAAACTCAGAATTCAGATGGTGAAGGATATTCTAATGAATAGTAAATGAATAGAGAAGTGAAGGAGTTAGCTCCGGAGAGATCGATATGGCGTGTTGTTTCCAAGCAATTTCTAAGATTGATGATTTACTAATATAGAACATAAAAGACAGAAAACAAATAACTAAACACATCGATATATACGAAATAAATCAGAATATTATTTGTCAAACAAACCGAAATTGGGGATTTCTTCCTCCACCTGATCTTCACTATTCTAGTGTTGGCCCAATTTACTGTCAATTTAGATTGTTAAATTTGACGGATAATTTGGACATAGTCAATCATGAAAATCTTTTGCGACATTAAATTTTTTTTGTGAAGTTGAAATTCGATTCTAAATTCCAAATTTTCTTTATCCACGTTTAAAGAATATCGTATTTAAAAAATGGCGGATCCATGGATGCAACCAAATAATAAATCTAAATACTGGGAGAACATGTTAAGAAAATATGAGAAGAGGAATGCCCGACTGCAATCAGAGGAATGTGAATTACGTCATAAATTAGAAGCATTGGAATGTTCTCTTCCTATTATGTTGTGCACGAATGTTATGAATCAGAGTCAACCAATCAGTGCTCCAATTAACGATTCTGAAATACCAATTGTTGATGGCAAATCTCCTCAAGTCGCGATAACAAACACGCCATATTGTTCTTGTACCAACTGCGCAAAAGCTGCTGCGGGTGAATGTGACTGCGGAGCCTCAGCATCCAAACCAACTCGCCCTGATCAAAACCAACTTCCAAAATCTTCGGGATCTGCATCTGCACCCACAATACAGCCAAATTATGATATAAAATGTATGTGTAGTACATACCAAACCGCCAGCAGTCACAGTCAAATAAGCGATATACCACAACGTGATGAAGTTCCAGAAAGAGTACCTCAACAAACAGTATCACTTCCAGCAAACTTTTCAAACGAGTTTTGTCCATGTGAAGACTGTGCTTTATTACCTATGGGTCAATGTGACTGCGGTGTTGCATCATCTAACGCATTTTGCCCATGTGAAGACTGTGAATTACTGGCACAGGGTGTTTGTGATTGCGGTCCACAAAATGATCCTATGTACAATCAACACGTCCCTAAAAATGGTGGTGCAAAAACAAGTAAGCCGGCTGTCAGTAAAAATAAACCATTTAAGCCCTGCGATTGTGCAATAAAAAAAACGAAGAAGTCAAAATCACCACCGACTGCATCAAAACCAAAAGGGGATATCTCCTCTATCGAACAGGAAATAAGTATCACTAATCCATTACAACCCAATGAACCCAATCCTAATACAACAGTTTCTTCAGTAGTTTACCCTAAATCTGGCAAGTATGCAGCACCTTATCCCCAATCAACTCAAGATTCGAAATATTTAAAGCCCTTAAATCAGCCAGTTTCTCATCCGTACCAGACCAAAGAATTACCTCATGGCTTTTCAAACGACAATTGCGATTGCCGCAAATGTACGCTAATCGCTTCTGCCGAATGCGAATGTTTACCTCAACCTAATTCAACTATTCCACCATCTTCGCTACAATCTCAATATCCAAACGACGATTTATCATTGTTGGATTCTGAAGATTTTCTTATCATTGACAGAGTGAAGCATCTAGCAGAAAAAGAAAAGTCATTGAAACAAAATATTAATGAGTTGCATCACAAGGAAAACGCAATTACTGAAGCTATAGAAGCAGTTCAGTTTTTGAAAAGCAATCCTACTATGAATAATAGCGGTGGTGTTGAAGATAATCAGGGTAATATAATGGATAATTTACAGCGTTTAAATGATTCGTTACTTCAAGAGAACACTAGAATGTCGGATGAGTTGGCTGATGTTAAACTTGATATGAAACAAATGAAGGAACGGGTAGAAGGGCCGATGCAAAGGGAACTAGAACGGGAAAAACGGAAAAATAAAAATATTGAAGATGACTTAACAAGAGCTAAAGAAGAAATTAATCGATCAGAGGATGCACTGAAGAAAGAGATAGATTTTTTGAAGATGCAATTAGAAGCTAATGCTGCACAACATACCGATTTGAAAGCATTGAATGGAAGACTGAAAGATGAGTTAAATCTAATGGATACTAAGTGCAATGAACTCCATCAAGAACTAATAAATCAGAAAATTAGTGAAGCAAACACTTTAAGTAGAATAAAGGCGGCGAAGGCAGCTTCCGTTCCTCTAGCATCTACAAATACAAATACTTCTTCGACTTTGCCACAGACGCTATCGGCGTCCAACTCTATATCTAGCGCTCTACCTGCGTCTCCCACAACTGAGATTTTACCTTCCGAATTACCTACTACACAAGTAGACAACACATCTCTTGCTGTAAAAGATGAACAACCAGTTACAGCTACAAATGTGGAACACCCATTGTCACTTGCAGAAAACACTGAAGATTTGAATGAAGATTCAAATAAAGATTTGAATGAAGATTCAAATAAAGATTTGAATGAAGATTCAAATGAAGATTTGAATGAAGATTCAAATGAAGATTTGAATGAAGATTCAAATGAAGATTTGAATGAAGATTCAAATGAACATTTGAATGAAGATTCAAATGAACATTTGAATGAAGATTCAAATGAACATTTGAATGAAGTTGCAGACAAAATTCTAGATGAAAATGCTCCACTTGATACACCAGGTCAACAAGATCAAATGGAAACTGCAGAACCAGATGTTGCTTCCACAGATATACCATCACAACAAGATCATATAGTAAATATGGCATTGATACAATATGAAACACCTGATTTGGGAAAAGTTTCCGAAATGTACGCATCCGGTGAGATAAATGATGTTATAAAACCGGGATTAAAGGAAAAAGCTGTTATTGACGATATAAACAATTCTCAAAATGGAAGCACGACGAAAGAAGTTAAACCTATTAAAATTACTACGAAACCGAATAAAGCAAGAGTGAGGGAAGGAAATTCCCTCAATGCATTGGCTAGAGATTTAAGCGATCTGTTAAATGAAAATAAAGACAATCTAAATATCCCGAAAGATATGAAAGATACTGCTCATGAAATTAAAGTACTAGTTGATGTAGTAGATAAGAAATTAGCAAAGCCGCCATCATTTGGCAATACGAAAAATACAAAACCAACAACGGAGTTATTTAAAAGTAATTTAGCGAATAAATCTTCTGAAGAATTACCTCAAGAAAAGCAAGAAGTTAAAAAAAAAGAGAAATGTCCATGTCTTCAAACCGCTCTATCCCTTATCACTAAAAAACTGGGTGAAAAGTGGGAATCTAAAGTGCCAAGAAAAGTGGATGATAATGCAAAAGATATTGCAAAAATAGGGCTTCAACCAAAGCAATTGGAGGATGAACCAACTGAAGATACAGAATTTGAGGATGCCATGGATGAAATACCAAAGATAAAAAAAGAAATGGCTATAGAAGATATTGAAGAAGAAACTTTTGCATGTAATTTGGATCCCCCAAAAATTGATAATATAAATTCCACAGATATGGATTTAGATAATACGAGCCCATTAGGAAAGCAACCAACTACAAACGTTGTATACGAAGAACGAAATGATGAACCTGTTCTGAATGTTGAAAAAAATGTTGAACCAGCTGAGAATATTACGAATAAGGACATCATACGTCCACAATCTATAAACACAGAAAATTTAGAAGAACCTTCGTCCAAGCTGAAGTCGCATGAAGATGTTGCCTTAGCTACCAAATTACATGGTCCTGGAAAGGTTCTAAAGAATTTAGAAGTGTCGAATGAAATTAATGTTGAAACTGAGCTAAAAGTAGATGATGACGTTGATGTGAATACTCAGGTTATGGTCGTAAAAAGGAATATGAATGGCGGCATTAATATGACAACGACATTGACCAAGTCTGGAACCTTGGAGGTGATTACACAAGGACCAGCTGGTATCATTGAAACAACTATGACCCTTACTGAATCTGGAAATATTGAAGTTGTAACTCAAATAACAGATTTTGATGAAGGTTACGATAAGGATGTTGTTGAAGATGAAGAAGAAACTACTACTGATACAGAGACAGATTCATCGTCAAGGAAAAATGATTACGATGATGATGATAGTGATAGGGACAATTATGAACCTGGAGGGGCAAGGGAGGGGGAGGGAGCAAACCCGTCGGATAATTCTAAAATAAGGAAGGTAGATAGTAGTGAAAGTAATAAGAAGAGAAATAATAACAATGAACCTTACACCGAAAGTAGCCCAGGAAATCCTGATAGTAAATTTCAGCAGGCCGCAATAATTAGTCCACAATTTTCTGACAAAACAATCTTGAAGATATCGAGTATTCATAAGCGTAAAATAGACGAGGGTGATTTTTATAATCATTATTCCAATTTAAACAAAGAACATATGAATATTAATGGATATTGTGTAGAAAATAGCGAAGTTAATAAACATAAGAAGAAACCATTAATGTTAAAACGAAATTTAGACGTTACCCAAAAATTTGGGTTAAGTGCGAATATTGAAGAAATGAAAGTTCACCTGAATAAGATGAAACACGAAATATTGAATTCATTTCAAAATACAATAGATAAAACAAAATCAACTTCATTAAGATCACCATCATCAATTCTACGTAAATCTAATATTAAAGTAATTCGTCAAAATGCAGTTGGTTTTGACCAATTAACAAAAATATTGCACAGCAATAAAATAAATATCTCGAGTGATAGTGCAATTAATCATAAAATTTCTAACGATAATGCAATGTTCGAAGAATTTATTAATGGGAAAATAAATACGTCAATATCTAAAAAACTAGATAAAAAAGAAAGGAAAAACCTGTTATCTTCCATAAGAAGCAGTGTTAGTTTAGATGTTACTAAAGCTAGTGAATCTAATGATTTTCATGAAGGAAGTGTTGTTAGTGATTATAAGAAAATATTCCGTGTAGATGCTAATAATAGTTTGGAAAATTCCCAAGATAAGTTAAATTTGGTTGAATCCAAATCTCCAAGTGCAATTGCTATTTGTGCTATTGAAGGTTATACTAACATAAAACGTAAAAGAGAATTGGAGGAAATTAAGAATTCAGATGAAATTAAAAGAAATACTGATTTTAGTATGAAAAATACACAAACAGAATCATTGTATAACATTGCTTTGAATTTTTCCAACATTATGAAGGAGAAATCTGTGTCACCAGCGAGAGAAATAAAAATGCATAACCGGTCATCTATGGCAAAAGCGAAGATAGTAAAATCTGACACAAATTCTGCAAGAAAAGTACATAAATATATCAATAAATTTACTAAATCGTCTAAAGCGGTTATAAAACAACGGTCAATTTCTGACCGCCATTTAAAATTGAAACTGGAAAGGCAATGTATTAAAGCCAGAGGCGATAAAGCGAACATATTAAGTAAGAAAGATTTAAAAGATTGTGAATATGAAAGTAATCTTTCAGATTTATTATCTGAAAATTATTCTAAAGTTCATTATGTAAATTCAATAAAACCTCAAAAAGAAATACAAGTTGCAATTGTTACGCAACCGTGGATTAAGGTTAAATTAACAGAGGAGGATATACAACGACTGAACATTCGTACATTATTTCAATCTTCATCTTCTATTGAAAAACTTATAAAACAGTATTCTTCTAGCAATAAAAATAAGATTCAGCCATGTTGTAATGACATAACTGGTACATATGCTTCTGCTTTACGAAATAGAAATACGGTTGATGAGGCACATAAGGATATATCTATCGAAAAAACTGCAAAAAGTCTTGATTTAATAGATACCGAAAAAATTAAAGAAACAAAACTTACAAAACCAAAGAAAAAGAAAGAGAATAAAAAGAAATTGAGTGATACCTTTAAAAATATAAATGTTGTGACAAATATCGTACTAGATGTAGAGCCTAAATCGACAGGTGGAGCAAATGAAATGGATAAAGTATCTAAAGTCGAAAAGATAGTCGAACTTCCTCATGGAGACGGTTTTAGAAAAAATCCTGTTTTAACAGAAAATATCTTATCTGATCCAGTAAAATCTAAGAAATATGACGACGAACAGAATATAGTGTTTCAATTAAATGAGGACAAGTTAGGTGATAGTAGTTTCGATAAGGCTGGAAGAATTGAGAAAGATATAGTAGCAGTTAACGATGTTAGTTTGGTGAATGCAATGAAACCAGAAAAAGACTCTTTGATCACAGCAGATAATAAAAATACCAAGCTAAAGTTGAAATCATTGCAGAATAAATTGGAAAAGACTTCTGAATTAAAAACTATAAAAGAAAAGCCTTCCAACGTAGTCACAGAAGTTTCCGTCGTTAAAGCAAAAACTGTAGTTCCGCCAAAAATTACAGACAACATTAAACCTGAGAAAGTATTTGATGTAAAATCTATTACAGCAACCGCGGATATTAAAGCACATTCTTCTGACGTTATTATCAAAATAAATTCAAATATATCGTCTAAACCTAAACAAAATGTAGTTGAACTTAAGGTAGAACCAGTTGTAGAAGTTAAAAGTAAAATAAAAGTAGAATCTAAACCAGTTCCCAAACCTTCAAGTCCAATTAAGTCAGAAATCGTATCTGCAATTCCGAATGAAAGTAAATCGGCGAAGCCGATAATTGAAATAGATGTAGAAGCTGATAAATCAGATAAAGCTGATAAATCAAATAAAGAAATCGAATATGGCAAAAAGAAAGAAGACGATGAAAAAATATTGATCGTCAAAAAACCCATATCGAAAAAAGTAGATGAGATAAAAGAAAATATTATAGAACAAAAACCCGTGGGCGTGCCAGATACGTCCGATATCATACTTGAAGTATCACACGAAAAAATATTAGATAATGTGGACTTTGGAAAGGAAGCTATCTTAGAGTACATAGAAAAGAAGAAAGAATCAATAACTGAAGACCAAATCGTAGAATCATTAAAAATAGATAGTCAAAAGGACGATGAGAAATCTCTACTTCACGTAAGCACGGAAGATAAAGAGATGGAAGAAGGCATTATTACGAAAGTAGATACAAGTGCCACACGAAAAGACAAGAAAGATGCAATTTTATGTACTTGCGATGCATGTGAATGCCTATCTGAAACAGAAAACCAAAAGAGCGAAGACAGTTGTATTTGTATAAAATGTAATTGTGAACCAGACGTAGCAGATACTAATGATAGTGATAAATGTGATTGTAAACCTGGGTTTTGTATATGCATAGACCTTGACTATGATAGTAAAGTCATAGTAGATACAAGTAACGTTTTAAGTTTAGGAAAAGAAATTGACTGTAGCTGTAACCCCGGTTATTGTAAATGCATCGATCATGGTAGTAATGTCGGTGCAGATACGGAAAACGATAAAAGTATAGGATCGAGCTTAAATAAAGAAACTAAATGTCGGTGTAAACCTGCGGATTGTGAATGTATTGATCCAAACAGTGATAATAAAGGTGATGGAGCAATTGAGAAAAGTATAGCTTCAAGTTTAGGAAATGAAATTGAGTGTGGCTGTGAACCTGGACATTGCAATTGTGTTCATATTGATAAAGCAGTAGTAACAGGAACGGGTATCGAGAATAGTGTGGAAACGGGTTTAACAGAAGACACAGAATGTAACTGTAAACCAGGACATTGCAAATGTACTGATGCAAACGATACACAAGATTTAAAAGAAGATAAGAATACTAGTGAATGCATTTGTAAAGTTGGGTATTGTAATTGCGAAATAATAGAAGATATCCATTGTTCGTGTATGCCTGGTCGTTGTGAATGTACAAGTGATTCAACCAGAATAGAAAACTATGGTGATATGAGTAACGATGAAAGATGTACTTGCAAGGTATGCGTATGTTCTGCAGAAAACTCTAAACCACCCGAAACAAAAACTAGTATTTCAGGAGATACAAATATTTCTGCTAAATGTATCTGTGCGAAATGTATTTGTACCGTTGACACAAATGATAAAAATGCAACCGATTTATCGTCCGTTCAGAGAGATCCCAAGACACATGACAACGGCTTAAATTGTTCTTGCAATCAATGCAACAACACACCGAGTAAAGTTCAAGAAAGAAAATTTGAGATAATTCATTGTTCCTGCTGCACATGCAAGGAATGCAATTGCTTACCAAAGAAAACACACTCATTTGCAACAGATACTAAAAGCGATACATTTGAAAAATACAAAAATAGTGCGTCCATTGATGGAGATCAAACATTATTAATTGAAATAAATAAGAGACAAATTGATGAATGTGTATGCTCACGAAATGCTTGTATATATTTGTCCCAACAACAGACAAATTCTGGAACACTAAATATTGAAAAAGAAAAAGACCAGAAATGCACCTGTGAAACGTGTTCATGCACGCAAAATAAGAAATCTAACAGTTCCGCTAAAGGCACTTCAGCAGCAAATAAACAAACTAGTTTAGATCGGTCTTTTGCACGAGAAACTATTACTACTGTTGTAGAACCTTGTATATGCGCTCCTTTTGATTGTAATTGTAGACCAATAGAAATTGTTGAGCAACCTAAGGATTTAGAAGAATGCACCTGTAAACCTTTTCAATGTTCTTGTGACCTACCAAATACCAATGTAGAATGCACTTGTGATCCTCTTAATTGCTTATGTGAAGAACAAAGTACCGTTACTGTAGAATGTACATGTGATCCTAACAATTGCTCTTGTGGAAGATCAAACAAATCTCAACCTGATCACAATTCTATCAGTACTAAGTCGAGTGAATATGTAGATTGCAATTGTATGGATTGTTCATGCAAGCCAGATGTTGATAATTTAACCATTACTTGTACCTGTTCGAGATGCCTCTGTCCCATTAAAGAAGAAAACATGAATAATAATTGTAGTTGTTCGAAATGCGATTGCCCGATAGAACAGATTAGCAATGTTCCTGAAGAAATAAAAGACTGTATTTGTGATCCATTGAGCTGTTCTTGCGATAGCCATAGTCATGATAAATCAAAAGAATGTACTTGTGATCCTTGCAATTGTTTATGTGAAAACTATAAGGATCTAGAACATGAATCAAACTCAATAAGTATTAAATCTAGTGAATATGCGGATTGCAATTGTACTGTGTGTTCTTGTATGCCAGATTTGGATAATATAGCAGCTATATGCACTTGCAAAACATGCATTTGTCCCATTAAAGAGGAAGCAAATGATGCATTTAATGGTCAACGACAAAATAAACAAACGATAAATGAAAATGATTGTACTTGTACGAATTGTGAATGCCCTGTAGAACCTAGTGAGCATTCTGGTCACGATATAGCGAAAGAGTGTACTTGTGATCCTTCCCATTGTTTATGTGAAAATTATAACCCTGTGATCAACAAGAAAGATAGTAGCGCATCATCTAAAAATAGCAAATTACAAAAGGATCAGGAACATGAATCAAACTCTATAAGTGTTAAATCTAGTGAATATGCGGATTGCAATTGTACTGTGTGTTCTTGTATGCCAGATTTGGATAATATAGCAGCTATATGTACCTGCGAAACATGCATTTGTCCCATTAAAGAGGAAGCAAATGATGCATTTAATGGTCAACGACAAAATAAACAAACGATAAATGAAAATGATTGTACTTGTACGAATTGTGAATGCCCTGTAGAACCTAGTGAGCATTCTGGTCACGATATAGCGAAAGAGTGTACTTGTGATCCTTCCCATTGTTTATGTGAAAATTATAACCCTGTGATCAACAAGAAAGATAGTAGCGCATCATCTAAAAATAGCAAATTACAAAAGGATCAAGAACTTGAATCAACCTCTATAAGTGTTAAATCTAGTGAGTATGTAGATTGCAATTGTACTGTGTGTTCTTGTATGTCAAATTTGGATAATATATCAGCTATATGTACTTGTGAAACATGCGTTTGTCCCATTAAAGAGGAAGCAAATGATGCATTTAATGGTCAACGACAAAATAAACAAACGATAAATGAAAATGATTGTACTTGTACGAATTGTGAATGCCCTGTAGAACCTAGTGAGCATTCTGGTCACGATATAGCGAAAGAGTGTACTTGTGATCCTTCCCATTGTTTATGTGAAAATTATAACCCTGTGATCAACAAGAAAGATAGTAGCGCATCATCTAAAAATAGCAAATTACAAAAGGATCAAGAACTTGAATCAACCTCTATAAGTGTTAAATCTAGTGAGTATGTAGATTGCAATTGTACTGTGTGTTCTTGTATGTCAAATTTGGATAATATATCAGCTATATGTACTTGTGAAACATGCGTTTGTCCCATTAAAGAGGAAGCAAATGATGCATTTAATGGTCAACGACAAAATAAACAAACGATAAATGAAAATGATTGTACTTGTACGAATTGTGAATGCCCTGTAGAACCTAGTGAGCATTCTGGTCACGATATAACGAAAGAGTGTACTTGTGATCCTTCCCATTGTTTATGTGAAGAACAAAGCATTAATACTATTGAATGCACCTGTGACCCTTACGATTGTATTTGTGAAGACAATGATCATTCGAAATATAAATCTTCTAAAGATAAGCGTAATCAAGATACTATCATATCTGCTCCTATACAAAACGACAAGTCGTCAGATGTAAATTCAATTAGAATGACACAAACCGATACTGAAATAGATCCTGGAAGAAATTCTATAGATTTAAATAAAACAGAACAGAATTCAACCAAACTAAACATTCAGCATAATTTTGAGGAATTATTAAACAATGCCAAATCTGGAAAAATTGTAGGGTTGGTAAATAATTCTAGTTTAAAATTACTGCTATCGAAATATGTACACAATGCTATTATTAGAAATCTCAAGGAGGATATGAATCAAGCAAATAGAGACGTATTAGAAGTAATCGAAGAGGCTAATCGCAAATTGAACATGGTCTTGCAAAGAATCGATAAACGAGTGGAGGACAAAGTTCGAAATGCAAATTACTGCAATAAAAAGCGATGTAGTATTCCTATTTACAAAGAATCATCACAATATAGTGATGTAGACGTAGAAGAATACATTGGGTCTGTATTGTTTGATAATAACTATAGAGAAACCCATGATAATGAGATTTTAAGTGAATATACCTCAGCAGTATCAACGATTTGTTATGAAAATCGAAATCCTCAAGGTTCCCAAAGTTATAGATCCAGTAATAACAACTTAAAAGATAATATAGGATTTAAACGGAATATATCTAGATGCTCCAAATTATTTTTGGAAAGTTGTAGCAAGGAGAGTTCATCATTAGACTGCCACGAGTTTAATTCAGCTATTACTAATTCAGAATTCGGAATTCCCTTTGTAAATAGCACACTTGAACAAGAAAGTGGCCTCAAAATTGATGGTCTTCATCCTGATGTTATTAAAACGCAAACTGACGTGACGGAATGTGATGATAAAAATTTAAACATCATGAGCAATGATTGGATGGTTTCCAAGATAGAACTTAATAAACATATTTCAGATATTACCACGGGTGTAAAAAATATATTCGTGAGAACCGATGAAAAATTTGAGGAACATATAACCAAACAAGAATATTCCGACATTGATTTGTTCCAATCTTCCACTAATAAATATGTATCAAGCAACAAAAAACCTCCAGGAGGTGATATTGATGATTCATCACGTATAAAACGATCACAATCGCATATTGCGACACAGACATTTTTTGAAAACGAAAAATTAATGGTATACTCGAATTGCAATGTAGAATTATGTGTAGAAAATTTTAATAAATATTGCACTGGTGATATAGACCATGTAATTACCAAAGAAATGAACAATCATAAATTGGAAGTAGATAAAAATATTGATTTGAAACAGTGTGAGCAGATTTTTGAAATAGAGAAGGAATTAGATTTAAAGAGTCACAAAATGCCTGAGAATGGTGAACAGTATGTAGAAAATCACATGTTTACTATTGCCAAACAAAATATTTTAAATGAGGACGCGCAAATTCTGTATAAAGAAAAATCGGACACATCAGAGCAAAGAAAATGTCGTGACGATGTGCAGCAAGAAAAAATGTTATTGATAAAAAACCTTGTAAACAATCAAGACAAACTAAATATACAGAGATCGGTAGTCATCTTGGAAGCATCCAAAAGTGAAGACCACAACAATCAATCGAGAAATGATTTACAGAAATGCATAATTGAATCAGATGGAAGCAAAATACGTAATATTTCTTGTAATATGCAAAATAGCTCGATAAATAAAATAGTAAATAGTTCTCATATCACCTTTAATGACGACCAAGCAAATATTTCTAGTGGACACATGTCTGTGTCTCAATATAACGCAAATAATTTTAATAGTCGTTCTATCAATTCTGATCAGTATTCAGACGAAATTATAGCGTACATTCCAAAATTAACTAGTCGTTCATGCAAAGGATTTGTTTCAAGAATTATAACACGAAAGACACTTAAAGTGAATTCTTTGTTTAAATATCCAATCAAACTTTCCGATGTAAAATGTGTCTACACGAAAAGAAATGACATTAATGCAGCAAGTAAAATAACTAACAATGAAAATATGATTGCTACTTCCAATCATTTAGTCTCAAGTGAAAATATAGCTTCAAGTAAATCAGAGGAAATAACATCGTATATAAATTATTTTAGTGACCAGAGGAGCGACATTACATTAACAAGTAGTGATCAATTATTATCTCCTCTTTTCATTACTTCTAATGAATATCTTCCAACCCACTCTAATAACATAATAGATATCAGAGAAGAACTGATTAGTGTTAAGCAAAATCAATATTCACCTGATATTAAGGAGCAATCATCAACTAGGCAAAATATAAATGACGCAAAAGATATATTAAAGTGTAATCCTCAAACAATGATATCAAATTTTCATCATGTACCCGTATTGTCCATAATTGATGTATGCAGAGGAAACGCCGAAATTTCTCCGAATTGTAATCATTCTAAACAACTGGATCAAATTGATAAACATGGCGATGGTGATGATGAAACGGATGATGAATGGCAAGATGCTCTGGAAATAATTCCTAAAATGCACCAGACTGCTGATATAGTTGGGGACGCCGTGTATCACAATAGTATAAAATCAATGGATGCTAAAGCACAAACCAGCAATATGGAACTTAATATTGATTGTTATGGTGATATCGAAGCAGATCATGGATACAGTTGCGAATGTATAGACTGCCTTACTGCACCATGTTCTAAAGCATTTGCAACCATAAGAAGTATTGCAGAACCAATACTTGAGTGTCCTTTATGTAATAGAATCGAATGCATTGGGGGTTGTAAAATAACACACAAGTCTGTGACACAAAAATCTACACAGGATGAAGATTCTATTACAGCCAGAAAAGACTTTTTAGGAGTAACGCAATCAGTTAAAGTATATAACCAATGCTTATTAAGTGATTGTACATTTAATGTTGGTGATGGGTTGGTAGAAAATAAAGACGTACGTTCGGACTTTAGAAGTTTGCCCTGCGTAATGAATACAGTTATTAGAAGTAACGGATCTACAAAATTGTCCGAATCTCCATGTAGAGTACCAAGCATTGAAGGAAATGTACTGTCTTTCGATCACTATCAATCAATTCCAGTTAGAGACTTATACATATCGGATGTCACTGATATCAATAAATCCGACGATGATTTGAACGATTTACAAAATATAATGAAACAAATATCCAGTGCTTGTTTGAAAGCAGGAACACGTTTACCAATGCCCCTTGTCTACTACCAAAACCCGTCAAACCCAACATCAGTAACCAGTCTTCAAATTGCCTTCAAGAATCTTCAAGCTAAGTGCCATAATAAAGATTCTTTAATGAAAGCAATGATATGCGAATTGCAAATGCGATTTAGTAGGGAATTCAGCGTGCCTGGGGAATTTTCTGAAATAATCGGTCAAAACTTTAACATTGATATGAGAAATATTGAATTAAAAGAATGTTCAAAGAATGATACAAGCGAACATACTAACCACTATTCTTATGAGGATATTATCTCACAAAAACAATATAATAGCCGCAGTAGTACTAATCGAAGTCGCAGTAATCGTAGCAGCACTATAAGTAGCAACCAATCCACGTCAGAAAAGCTTCGTAATTGTCCTTCTGAAGAAGTTGTAAATGTTAAACCATTACAAATTATTGAAGTAAGAAGATAACTTCGCAAAGAAATTTGTAATAAATAGATAATATTTTTTAGGTGAAACGCATTGGTGATGACAGTTTGCTAGTGAAGTGGAAGGCGCCGGTAAATGAAAGGATATTAGGATATGAATTGTGCGTTGATGAAGAGGTGAAAACACGAGTATACAGAAGAACGCGAACAATGGCAGTGATAACTGCGGTTCCTTTAGATAGCAAACCCATTGTTAATATTAGCGTATATGCATGTACAGATAAAGGCCGTTGCTTGCCTGCTGCTTTAGCTTCCTTCCATATATAAACTTTAAAATTATTAGAATTTGTTTTATCGTGCAAGTGAATATCATATACCTATCTATATGATGAGCGTAACTCAATGAAGCGAATATGTTATCGTTAATATGTCATGTTTGGTAAAGTAATTATGTTTGGTCTTAAATGAATAAGAAAACATTTTTATATAATGTGTAGGGAGTTTTATATACCATATATTCGAGTAGAAATGATCTGTTGATTGATACGTTAAAAACTGGTTAATAACATCCCTTTTCACTACGAATGTGGCGTTTCTTTCGTATTTCAGCGATATATTTCGGCATTGTAATAAAACTTGTAATTATTTCTCTGGAGATTTTTCAAGTCGATCTCACAGCAATCTCACAGGGCTGTTGACTCTGAAGCGGTGATAAATATAGCGAAATAAATAGTTACGTATTCTGTAAAAATAATTGAATAATACCTAAATAAAATTTAGATCAATTTCTATTTAATTAAATAGAGTGAAAAGAAGAGTTCTCGAATAAAAGTTATTTTTAGATATTAAGATTCACTTAATTTTTTAATATTAGTACCCAACACCAATGACTAAAATATGAACTTCCGTAATTGAACATGAACCCTAAATTACCAACTATATATTGTTATAGAATCTATCCATTTTTCGTGCAGTGTAATATAAGGAGGTAAAAATGGGTATTTTTGCACTTCTGTACGTATAATTCCTTTATTCATAAAATAGACTAGTTTCGGCTGTAAAATATATGAGAAGGGAGAAGTACCACAGGATTTTCAGCGTAGTAGAATAGTAACAATGCCGAAGAAAATAGGAGCTAATTTGTGTGAGAACTATAGGACCATTAGCCTACTATCACATGCATCGAAGATATTGTTAAAGATTATTTATAGGAGATTAGAAAATAAAGTAGAGGAAAGGCTAGGAGAAGATCAGTTTGGTTTTAGGAAAAACAGAGGGACGAGGGAGGCGATTTTAGCACTAAGAACGGTAATAGAAAAAAGAATGAGGGTAGGAAAGGTAACTTGCATAGCTTTTGTAGATTTAGAAAAGGCATTTGATAATGTACATTGGGACATAATGTTTAGAATTTTAAAAGAAACGGGTATAGATTATAAGGATAGGAGAATAATTTTTAATTTATATAAACACCAAACTGCCTTAGTTAGAATTGAGGGGGAAGAAGAGGTAGCAAAAATAGGGAAGGGAGTTCGGCAGGGATGTACACTTTCACCGTTATTATTTAATCTATATATAGAAGATGCAATAAACAAAGTAAAAGAAGAGTATAGTGTAGATAAAGATAATCGAAGCAAGGTAGATATAAAGTGTAGGATAGCACAAGGTAGGAAGGCATTCGTAGAAAAGGAACAGATTTTAAGATCAAATATTGACTTGGGTATTAGAAAAAGATTACTGAAGGTATATGTTTGGAGTGTAGCACTGTACGGGTGTGAGGCGTGGACTAAAGGAAAGGAAGAGAAGCGTAGATTAGAAGCATTCGAAATGTGGTGTTATAGGAGGATGATGAGGATTGGTTGGGAAGATAAAGTAACAAATGAAGCTGTACTAGAGTTAGTAGGGGAGAAGAGAAGTATTTGGAGAGTGTTACAGCGTAGGAGAGACAGATTAGTAGGGCATATTCTTAGGCATGGGGGGATTATGCAATTGATCATAGAAGGTAGAGTAGAGGGAAAGAGAGGGGTAGGTAGGCCTAGATTGGAGTATGTGAGTCAGATAGTTGAAGACGTTGAGATGAATAGCTATAGGGAGATGAAGCTCAGGATAGATCGGCATGGCGTGCTGTTTCCAACCAATCTTTAGGATTGCGGACTCTTTAACTAACTCGGCTGTTAGCCATCATCAGTATTTATAAAGCTAAAAAACCGAGAATACAATTTATACACATTTGTCTAGTTATAGATTAATTACTTACGAAATATAGTCTTTAGTTTAAACTAATAAGCGTTGAACATTATTACGACATTGACAACAGTATTAAACGAATTTATTAATTTATAGTAGGCCATTTCCCCTAATGTAACGTGCTGTTACAAAAATGGCCGACAACAAAAATGAATTATAAGTGCGGAAGTGCAAAAACCCATTATACACCTCCTTAGCGAAAGAAGAGTGGATAAAAGGAAATTGTGAGGATATTGAGGAGGATATGAGAAGAGGTAAAGTAGATTTGGGCTACAGGAAAATTAAGTCACATTTTTCTAAAGTAAAACCAAAGGGTAACATTATATGTGATAAGCAGGGTAAGGAACTCACAGAAAATAAGGAAAAAGCTAGAAGATGGAAGGAGTATCTTGAAGATTTATATAAAGGTAGGCAGGACATGGAGGAGCTAGAAAATGTGGAACAGATAGATGAGGATGACTTAGGTCCTAGCATACTTAGGTCAGAGTTTCATAGAGCATTAAATGATTTACGGAATAACAAAGCAGCGGGGATTGATATGATACCAGCCGAATTAATAAAACACGCAGGGGAAAAAATGCAGGAGCGATTATACAGGTTAGTTTGTAAAATATATGAGAAGGGAGAAGTACCACAGGATTTTCAGCGTAGTAGAATAGTAACAATGCCGAAGAAAATAGGAGCTAATTTGTGTGAGAACTATAGGACCATTAGCCTACTATCACATGCATCGAAGATATTGTTAAAGATTATTTATAGGAGATTAGAAAATAAAGTAGAGGAAAGGCTAGGAGAAGATCAGTTTGGTTTTAGGAAAAACAGAGGGACGAGGGAGGCGATTCTAGCACTAAGAACGGTAGTAGAAAAAAGAAATAGGGTAGGAAAGGTAACTTGCATAGCTTTTGTAGACTTAGAAAAGGCATTTGACAATGTAGATTGGGACATAATGTTTAGAATTTTAAAAGAAACGGGTATAGATTATAAGGATAGGAGAATAATTTTTAATTTATATAAACACCAAACTGCCTTAGTTAGAATTGAGGGGGAAGAAGAGGTAGCAAAAATAGGGAAGGGAGTTCGGCAGGGATGTACACTCTCACCGTTATTATTTAATCTATATATAGAAGATGCAATAAACAAAGTAAAAGAAGAGTATAGTGTAGGTGTGAATGTACAGGGAGAGAAAATATATATGCTGAGATTCGCCGACGATATAGCTATATTGGAAGAAAGCGAAAAGAAATTAGAAAGGGTATTGAATGGTATGCAGGCAGTATTGACTAGGGATTTTAACATGAAAATAAATATAGGTAAAACTAAAGTGATGAGGTGTGACAAAAAGGAATGCAGTAGAAAAATGAGGATCACAATAGGAGATAATAGAATCGAAGAAGTGTCAGATTTTTGTTATTTAGGCAGTAGAATCACAAAAGATAATCGAAGCAAGGTAGATATAAAGTGTAGGATAGCACAGGGTAGGAAGGCATTCGTAGAAAAAGAACAGATTTTAAGATCAAATATTGACTTGGGTATTAGAAAAAGATTACTGAAGGTATATGTTTGGAGTGTAGCACTGTACGGGTGTGAGGCGTGGACTATAGGAAAGGAAGAGAAGCGTAGATTAGAAGCACTTGAAATGTGGTGTTATAGGAGGATGATGAGGATTGGTTGGGAAGATAAAGTAACAAATGAAGCTGTACTAGAGTTAGTAGGGGAGAAGAGAAGTATTTGGAGAGTGTTACAACGTAGGAGAGACAGATTAGTAGGGCATATTCTTAGGCATGGGGGGATTATGCAATTGATCATAGAAGGTAGAGTGGAGGGAAAGAGAGGGGTAGGTAGGCCTAGATTGGAGTATGTGAGTCAGATAGTTGAAGACGTTGAGATGAATAGCTATAGGGAGATGAAGGGATTAGCTCAGGATAGATCGGCATGGCGTGCTGTTTCCAACCAATCTTTAGGATTGCGGACTCTTTAACTAACTAACACCTCCTTATATATTGTTAGTATTCATTGCTTGTATGTTGTATGAATTTTTAGTCATATTCTGTTTCTGTTTTGCTATTTACAATGCTATTTATAAATTTTTTTACAAATGGCAAGCAAAATAAATGATATAACATACTCCTATAAAGTTTAGCCGTTCTGCTACGCTTCTGACATCTCTGATCGATTTTTAATGTTAATCGAATCAAATAACCTATAAAATTTTCATTATAACCAAACTTTTATATAGATGAACTTATAGATATTACAATAAAAGTTGTATATGTTCCTAGTATAATATTTAAACAATGGAAAGTGAGCAGGAGGATATTAACAATTTAACAGCTTTTATTACTCAAGAGTCTGCAGCTGCCCATGTATGTTAATCATTTCAACTAAATAAAATTCAGCATCGTATCAAATATTTCAAAATTAAATGCCATTTGTGTTATCATATTATTGCAATTATTGTTACTTGCAGGAAGCACTCCAGTTAGAACTTGATGATTACTATGAGCCTAGTTTGTCTACAGAAGATACGGTAAATACAACAAATGCCATCGTAAGACTGCTTATTCAAACAAAGTAACGTATAAAATGATTATAGGAAGACGATGAACCTAAATGCATTGACATCGGACAGGCGGAGAGCGCCGACGAGAGCGTAGGGATTTTACGCAATCGTTTGCCAGTCGATGATATGAAGCTCATAATGAGTTGTCCCAAAGATGAGGATGGTAGTTTGACGTTGCAGCGTTGTATGACATTAAACCGTTCGAAACGGATTGAGTTGTTGCAATCATATGAACTTTTCTCAAATTTATTGTGGAAGATCGTAAGCGACGAAAAACATTCCGCGCCCAATTTGCGTGGGCATAATTTTAACCAATGGATGTTAAATAAGGTAGCAGCGCCCTATTTCAAAATTAACAAAGGATTTTCGCACGATCCCAATGCAGATATTTTGCGCATGCGTGCTAAAGGCGAGCTTTCCGGTCATTTTATCGTATTGGGGCGACGACGATGGACTCTAGAAAATCAAACTAATTTAAGAGGTGAGGAATTCACTATAATGGGTAATTATTCAACTTGGACCAATAGATCTATTGTCTTAAACAGGTCTATTGACAAGTATTATTCTTAATTCTAATTAATTCGGATTGTATATCTTACATGTCGCTTAAATATATAAAATGTAATATTGTTGATATTGTAAAATCTAAAAACACGTACGTAAGCAGACTTAAACACCGTATATTAATTTTACGTATGAAAATGATAAAATTGACAGTATATTTAAAATTATATATTTAAAATATGTATAAATACTAAAAACACTTGCATAAACCTTGTCTCATATATTACATGATACAGTATCATATAGCTCAGCAATAGAAATACGTTGATTAAAGGATTTATGAAAGAAGCTAATTTTACAAATTATACCGTTAGTTAGTTAAAGAGTCCGCAATCCTAAAGATTGGTTGGAAACAGCACGCCATGCCGATCTATCCTGAGCTAATCCCTTCATCTCCCTATAGCTATTCATCTCAACGTCTTCAACTATCTGACTCACATACTCCAATCTAGGCCTACCTACCCCTCTCTTTCCCTCCACTCTACCTTCTATGATCAATTGCATAATCCCCCCATGCCTAAGAATATGCCCTACTAATCTGTCTCTCCTACGCTGTAACACTCTCCAAATACTTCTCTTCTCCCCTACTAACTCTAGTACAGCTTCATTTGTTACTTTATCTTCCCAACCAATCCTCATCATCCTCCTATAACACCACATTTCAAGTGCTTGTAATCTACGCTTCTCTTCCTTTCCTATAGTCCACGCCTCACACCCGTACAGTGCTACACTCCAAACATATACCTTCAGTAATCTTTTTCTAATACCCAAGTCAATATTTGATCTTAAAATCTGTTCTTTTTCTACGAATGCCTTCCTACCCTGTGCTATCCTACACTTTATATCTACCTTGCTTCGATTATCTTTTGTGATTCTACTGCCTAAATAACAAAAATCTGACACTTCTTCGATTCTATTATCTCCTATTGTGATCCTCATTTTTCTACTGCATTCCTTTTTGTCACACCTCATCACTTTAGTTTTACCTATATTTATTTTCATGTTAAAATCCCTATTCAATACTGCCTGCATACCATTCAATACCCTTTCTAAATTCTTATACCGTAATTTTCTTAAATTTCAAAAAAAAAAAGATTTTCTAAAAATTCTAAATATACCATCATTTTTTCAATCCTTTTACTTATATTACGAATATATAGGAGCCATACGTATGAGCCATTACGCGAATAAGAGGGCAAAATTAGAACGCGACCTGAAATACTTAAATACAAAAGCGTCCAGATGTGAAAATGAAAATGATAAAAACGATTTTATCGATCATATAAATACAATCGAAGAGCAGTTGTTGTTAAATCAGGAAAATTACGAAAATCATTTCCCTCCATTAGACAGTGACGAATTTATTGATTGGGAAGATATATCTATAAAAGATCTCCAAGGTATTACTAGTTTTATTTCACGAATAGATGTTATTTCAATGTAACCTGAAGAACGATGCATTAAAACAACATATTTGCAGGGAAGTTTTCTGCAGGCACTTGCAAAGCAATGTGGAAATTATACTTACATCCGGACATTAATAATAAGGATTGGGAGTCGTCGGAAATTGAGCGCTTGCACGATATCGTCTCCCGTAACAATTATCAACGATGGGAGGTTATCGCGACGGAGTTGGGTGGAAACCGTAGTCCCTATCTCCTCTGTGTGCACTTCTTCAGCGCATTGGTAGATAGGTGATTATAGCAATACTATAAATTTAAATATTTGTTTATGGGCACGAAGTATATCTAAAATATTGAGAATTTCCGAGATATATTTGCTTACCCACACAAAGAGTTAGAAATTATTTGATCTAACTAACATCGATTTCTTCTACGTGAAAATATATGGCAGGTGATATAAATTATCAATGACATTAAAAATATATATATTGTGTATATTACCTATATTTTGCGAAGGAGATCACCAGATGTTATGCTTTTTTTATTGATTTATTTGATTTATAATAAGCCTCATTGATTTATGACAATTATGGTGATAATTTCACATCCACATTCTAATGCTATAGACAGTTACTTGCGCTTCTCTCGGCGCAAGGGAACATGTGTAACGACGACCACTTTGCAAAATATTTCAGCTCAGTTAGCAAAAAAATTGTTGATGTAATATATTTATGATCTAATATTTACCCTACTTACCAATGATATATTTGAGTGTATTTTGTGAGCATTTTAAGATATTTAACAGTTTCCGAAATTTGTACTCTAAGAATCGTCTATAAAAGTTAAACTTAATGTGCTATATAGTACCTTTTAAAATTGTCACTACGGTGTTAAATAATTTTCTGGAATATCACCCAAATACTATAATTCAAAGCATTTAATAGCTGGATGTGCATTTCGAAGCATATGCTTCCATCATCAGTATCAAAGGATAAGAACTAACCGTGATTGCTACACAATTGAATAAAAAGTCGAGATTTTTCAATCTATCACATATAATATGACCTATACATTTTTTAACAGTAGAAAATATCTATTGAAACTAGATTTAAGGAACAATTAGCTCATTTCACATTAAATAGAAAATATAAAAGTGCTGTAGCCGAGCATATTTTCGGTTCAGGTCATCCAATTGAAATTAGTTCACTTAAATTGCTTAATTGAATGCTTATGAGATTATATACATCTATAGATAAAAAAATAAAAATAATTAATTCAGATTCAACCCCCAATTTCATTTTGTCTATTTAATTTATTTAATAAAACTTAATTTAAATATCGGTTCTTTTTGGATTGATAATCCCTCATTGTTGTTATTACTTATTTACGTTATTAATCATATTTTAGATAGTTAAAAAAATCATAGGTCATAATATATATTTATATCATCGATTGAAAAAAAAAAACATGTTTCATGTTAACTTTTTATTCAATTGTATTGCAATCACGGTTACTAACAGATATTTTATTTAGGTTTTATGTTGTGTTACTGAATATGGGGGCATGGCCTTTAAAATGCGCATCTAGTGATTTAATGCTACGGTATTTGGTGACATTATAATAAATGCTTTGAGATACGGTATTTGGGTGATATTCTATAGAATAAATAGTGCCATTTTCCCATATCGCAGGTATGACCGTAATCCATTTTCACCCGAGGAGAGTGCTCGATTAAAGACGATTATCGATCAATATCGGATCGTGATGGGTGACAGACGGCAAACTATCTTACCGGGTAGTTCTGGATATAATTATATTCCCTGGGCGAAAGTGGGTCGTGACTTTGGTAACTCACGATCACGCCAGCAGATTTATATGCATTACATGTATCGGATACGCGATCGGGATCACAGGATTCTGGGCAGCTTCACTGCGTCTGAAGATGTACAGGTAAGAATCAGTAAAATTTAAATATTAATTTATAGTAAAAAATGTTATGGTCATCACACTATATTCTTCTACCGATTATTCCAACAACATAAACTTGTCACTTTATATTTAGCATACCTATCCTTTTGACGTTGTTGATGATTATTTCAAAAATTTGACTAAGGCTTCTTTACGGCTACCCCGTGACTTAGGTTAAAAAATGCGAAACAAATATTTCAATAAATTACCAAGTCATTATTTTTAACAATATGTCGACTATCGTCACCTAACTATATCTATTTAATACATTATTCAGATTCTCTATTTGGTTAGTAAATATGGCGAGAATTTCCCTCTTATCGCCGAACAAATAAAGCGGTCTACGATCCAATTGCGCAGCCACTACCTAACATATTTGAAATCGATGAATACGGAGCAGATACGTAATTGGACTCTACAGGACGACGAGAAGTTGGTGGATATGGTGAAGCTGTTTGGGAATAGGTTCGCTATGATTAGTCGCGAGTTGGATAGAACGGTAGGGTCGGTTCGTGGTCGCTTCAAAACGATTGGGCGATGTGTGGAAGCAGGTATAGAACTAAAAGATATGCCTCGCAGGAAGCGTGCTCATAAACAAGTCGTAGCGGTGAGTGTGTATAATTTAATATACTTAATTCTTAACTTTATTAGATCTCTGTGACACGAATATCAATCATCACATCATCAATCTCTAAGATTTATTTCAAATGGTACGCAATGTCAATCTGTTTTCAGCTAACTCCTTAATTTCCCTTAATTTCAATTTATTTCCTGTTATTTCAATGTTCTTCACTTTCAAAAACTGACATACTCTATAATATTGACCTACCTTTAAGTCTATATCAATTATCGAAATGTGTTCTTTTTCTGTAAATACGTTTCTTTCTTGTGCTATTTTACATTTTATATCTAGTTTACTTCGATTTTCCTATGTAATTCTGAATGATTTTACAGCGTGTCCAAAGTAAACTTCTAGCGGATACGCTAGCTGAAAATAATGAACCATTAAATATGGATTGTCTGAGGGATACCTTTCACGAGAAGCCTTTTAGGCCACCAGGTACGACAAAACCGGGTCGGCCACCGTTGAAATACGATATTGTCGATCAGCAATTGATTGGGTACTTTAAATTAACGGCCGCTGCTGGACGTACATTTCAATTAAGGCAAATCACGGAAGAAAATGTAAATCGATTCGCCACTTCTATTCGTAATATATTTTCCATATTAAAAGTAAATGACTTGGATATTCCACCTAAGGAACAGCTAGATGCACATGGCAGTTCTTTTGATGAGATAGATTGCAACATATTGGCACTAATGCGAAACAACTTGAGCAATAATGACGTACAAGATGACAATGCCGAAATATACCTTCCACCGAACATTTCCAATCTGTGCGCATTAAAGGGTTTGGTTATGGGTATTAACTCGGTAGAGAATAGTGTAAAAAATACAGAAATAAGAGAACAACTCAAGAATGACTTAATAGACTTGAGCGACGAAGCACAAGAGGCGGCATCGCGTGATCGCAATATATTTATAGAACGATTAAATAATATACTTATGTGGCCCAGTATATTATCCTTACAGCGTGTAGACGATGCTGCAACTGCAAGTGTGGAGTCGGAACGAAAAACAATCAGAGATATTAAACCAAAAAGTATCGGGAGACCAAAAAGGGATTTTACTAGGATACAGATGATGTTGGAAGCGAGAAGGAAGCAACGATTGAAGAATTTTCTTCCAAGTGATGATTGCTCAAGCACTAACACATCTGGGGCTGATATATATGAATGCGATAATGTACCGAGTACATCACTGATTAATAATCCGGCAAATCAAAATTTGATATTAAATGAAAACCCTGCCACATCAGTTGAGGAAGTAAATCAATTACTGAAGGCTGGACAGTTTTTGAATTCGACGAAAACTTTGGTGAAAATTGACAAAGAGACTATGCAAAGAATGCAAAAAGCTAAGAGAAAAAAGATTACGCCACTTGTAAACCGTGAGCTGAATCTACAAGCTAAGAAAAAGATTAAATTGGAAGAACCGCACGCACAGCGCAGGATTACTAGAAGCACCGTTAAATGTGCCACGACACCGCTGATAAATGACAATAAAGATGATTCGGATATATCAGATATAGAAAGAGATATTTCTATTTTAGATAGTATCTTAAGATCGAAATAATGTTTGCTTATTAGTTTTAAATAAATTACTTTTTTTTTTTAAGATTAACACGGTGTCTTCTTGAGAAAACGGTAAAAGCCAAAACATAAAATAGACAAATTTTATTCGTTAGGCCAAATATTACGATCAACTCTAAATAAATACAAAATATGTTCGGTTTGGGTTCTTATTTAATATACGAACAAATCAGTAAATAAGAGTAAACTAACGCTTTTACATATACAATATATATAAAAAAGGCCACAAAAATGCAATATTACTCTTAAAAGTTGCGATTAAGTTAAATAAGTCGAGAATCGTAAATTAGAACAAATACGGTTTACATAAATCGCAAAAATACTTCATATTTATATACTATCGAATTAATTATGGGACGAAATAACATCACAGAAGTGCACAATTAATAAAAAAAAAACTCAAAAGTACAAGTATGATAGTACCGTAGTTCAGTATGATAGAAGTACAGTAGGGATAGAGAAGTTCATTTTCTTATTTCCTAGTGCCAGTATTTCCTAAAGCCAGTATATTAAGATCTCATAATTTATTATTTAAGACAAAAATTCTCTAATTAAATAGCAAATTACTCTATCATACACGAAATGATATCAGATTTAAATGTCATTACCGATTTATACACTAAAAAGTAGAAAATATTTCGAATATATTGAAGAGTTTTAAATGTAACAAATCAATATTAATACATTATGTATTACATGTACATTACACGATTACACATATACCTTATATTCTAGCAGTGAGTATCTAAACGGTGGTAATAATGTATACTATATACACACCTGGTATATGTTTTCTAATTTAAAAAATGTTACTTTAAGAGTAACACTTAATTAAAATTCTCGGGTAATTTCCTAGACTGGTTCGATCTAACTACACAATACGATATGGTTGCAATTTTGCTTATAATAAATAGTAAATAAAAAGTTAACGAAAAAAATACTTTCTGAAATCAATACAACTCTTAATACTGTGCCGTCCTTGCCCCCATTAAAAAATCGCATGTAGTAGAATAGTAACACAAAATGTGCAAAAATGTTTAAAATCTCTGTAATAAAGAAACTATTGTCGCTGTATTCAATTGTTTTAAAATTATACACACGAGTTTAATGATTGCGAATATTAAGTACGTATATAAAAATGCGTCTAGTTGCGACGAGAGCCGCTCTTAGGGACACCACCACCACCACTGTTAGTCGTGGTTATGATGGCGCAACCGGCGGTAAAAACAGACCACAACAATAAGGTAGCCTCCAGATATCCAGTGACTGTACGCACTGGATCTAGTACACGACGCCACCACGGCAGTAACTGAGCAGTTAGGTCATCACCAGCGGTGCCACGTGACGTTGACGAATCCGATACGAGGCTAACAGCCGGCAAAAGACTGCGAGCGCGCAGGTAGTCGGTTAAGGCGGGAGAATCACGTGTATATGCCGGCATGTATTCAGATACAAGAGAGCGTCGCCACCATATATCTGTGTCACTGGAAAAAGGAAATATTGGGATGATGTAAAGATGATATATCAAGTTTTAAAAGTATGTTAATATTTTTACGTCCATTTATGCCCAGATCTTTTCCAAGTTGTCGGTTTGAAGATACTACAACTTTAGTTTCTAGTGCGGATTAGTTTTTGCTCAACATTTGGTAACAACAATCAGGTGATGTTCGACTGATTTTATACATAATTTGTTTGAAAATTATGTATAGAATAATGTTCAAAGTATTTAAACGTCGGAAACTTAAGACGTAATAGAAAACTGTAGGCGTTAGGCACATTGGGAATAAGCTAATAAATCTAACCACTATGGTTAAGCATAACAAAATTTATATTACTATTTAGACACTTTCGACAAATAATTAAACCAATTAAATTTCATGCGATAAGTATAGAAATTATAGATAAATAATTAGTTCTAGTGACATTTAAATTGCTTCACGTGTAGTAATGCATAAATTTTTGGCTAATTTCTTGAAATAACGCAGCAAATTTGTCACTTACCGGTGGGACCATTCAGAAAACTGATATCGGTAGAGTTGCGCACGCAAGTACTTTAGCGGTGGGTTACGTAAGTGTGTGTGATCTAGAAGAGCGAGGACTTCCAATTTACCTGTCAGGATGCGATGAGCGAGCGACATAAGCCAAGGTTGCTTTTCGTAGCTGCTTTGTGCAGCCCACCATAGCTGCCAGTCAAGGCGTGGTGAATAAGGAGCTTAAATTCAAGTAATACAACCTTTGCATAAAATAACTTGTACGGTTACTCGTATCTTCGTTAATCTAATTTAGAGGCTTATTTGGAAGATACTGAATATATTTAAAACCGAATATCACTTGAAGAGTGAAATAGCCAATTATAGATAGGTGATTGAGACGTTTAAAAGATTACTTTCTTCATGTGAATATTTTTATTCGTATATCAAATGAACAGCATTACTGAAAGCAATAATTTATATTGATTTGTTATGAATAGATTTGCACTGCTCAGTCTTTATCGCTACAATAAATGCATTAATAACTTACCCACGAAGGGAAGTGAATGGTTTACGTTTCCTGGTTTGTACATAAAATTGATTTCCGCCCAAGGTCCATCGATACTCTGGGCACTTTCCAGAATTATTTCTAAGCGACCGCCGTCCACGCCTGTCATCTTAGTGAAAAGATTACCGTAATCGTTAACCACATGCAATTTACCGAGACGATTATATATCGTCCGCACTTGTCGGTGGATGGTCGAGTTTGTGAACTTATGCAAGCTTTGTATGGGTACCTAAAACATGGACCAGTCGCAGATATTCATATAAATTTGGTTTTATTGGAAATTTTATATAAAAGCATAATTTATTGACGTCCGGAAATGTTTAATAATAATTCAAGTTGTGGGTGTATCAGACAAAATGTAGACAAAATGCATTGGCTTTCAAACTAGTTAAACTCAAGATGGCGTATTGACTGTGTTGAAAACATGGCTTGGGTCCAGTTCCATAATTATTTAACAAAAAATATGTGACTCATTAAAGTCATATAAAAGTTTGAAAGTATTATGTAAAGAATTAAATGTCTGTTAAAAAATGTTATATATTAGGTGTAATTTTGTACTATGCATGGTGTGATGACGATGGAGTGCGATTAAAAGATTGATGAAACCCATGCCAATATGGTTATTTAATAAATATTCTGTAATGTTCTTAGATTGGTGAATTTCAACTCTGATGAAGATATTGAAAAATATATCGAAACGTTAGCAAGGATTTAAAAGAAACTTCCTGTTTACAATTATCCGATACACCCACAACTTTAATTATTATTTATATAAAAGGTTAAGAGAATAATGTACTAAATTTATGTTTATAAATACTTAAATTACACTTACTGTACTCGCAGAAAAAATGAGAAGAGCCAGGAACGCACAAGACGTTGTACTTAATATACCGAGAAATTTTGAGAAACCCTCCTTGTCACTACGAATTGCATCGAATAATGCTTTCAAACTAGTTAATGTCAACGAAGTTAAGCCAATTAATATAGTTGGCATAACCATATTCTTTAATACGTTATTAAATTGATCTTTGGAGAAGGCTGAAAAAAGATACATACATATTCCGCGGGCTGCAATTTACAATATTAACTTTACCAATTTTACTATTCACTTCGCTGCCGTCCGTTACAGTGAAACTGTACAAAATTGAGATTAAAAAGACGACACCAACGTGAATTAAAATATTCGGTATAATCGATGTTAATAGCGAGCTCACTATTCCATTCGATTTCTTCGCATTACCAAAGAAGAATGAATCGTCCAATAACGATATCAGTAAAGTAACTACTAGCATGTTGACAAAGTTGTAGTTGCCGGTAAGGACGAGAAAGATTTGGAAGAATATCTAGAAGAATAGAATGATTTACACGAGATTGATTAATTAACGTGATATACGAACTTGAATAGTGAAACCAGTGATTCGTACGCTTCGTATGGGTATGAAGAATAAAAATGGAAGTAATATCTCGCAGATATTAGCAGCAATAGCAGATAGTCGAAGAATCCAAACTGGTAAGTGGTGAGCGTACCACGACAACGGCGTTGGCAGAACTGACGATTGGAAGTGATATGATAGAGCTACAAATATAATATACATTCATATAATTTCATAAAAAAATCCTTTTTTATAAGCTTTTATTGAACATCACTTGTTAGTTAGGGTGAAATCTTGCAAGCTAATTTTGACCCCGACACACTGTTGCTTATATCAATCAGTTTTTAATCAATCGATCACTGTAAATCGTTCAATCGATAATTAAATTATTAAAATTTTCGTTTAAAATTCTCAGACTAAAAGCATAAATTAATTTATAGTAAAATTAAGTTTGCTTAGTTCTGCATTTAGTTTTTGCATAACTTTTAATATTCAGAATTAAATAATAATAAATTATACAATATTAAATAATACACATAAACTAAACTTTACGCCACACGCTTTTATTTCTAATCATATGCGGGAATTCGTTTAAGGCAGTCATTTAGACTGGTATTAAAATTATTTTTTCATTTTATAGATATCTTCTAGATGATCATGTATATATTGTTAAAATCAAGTTCGTAATAATTTAATAAGTTGAAAAAATCATCTACCAGAGAGGTCCCACCATTTCGGACAACCGCTGATAAACTTCATCACACCAGAGATTAATAGAAATCTGAATAAGAGCCATTTAACCAGCCAGAAGCTAATATTATCTTTAGGCGATATTTTAGATCCCTTGCGACGACTTGGCAACAATGGTGCTACCAATAAACATAAGAAGCCAGCTTCTAATAACAAATCATCCCTAAAATTTAAATAACGTCGTTGTTAAATAAAATCAGGGCAAATATATGATTCGGTACGATTCTGGCAGAGAATAGCTGAATAAGAATAATTTAGTGCATGTTCCGCGATACAGTTGTGTTTACGAAGTAGCCTACTCGCAAGGGGTATTAAGTTTGCCAGATTTTCCATGCATCAAGAGCTGACCTATGGAGCCTAGGTCAGGTCATTAATACCTAGTATTATAACTTTCTTTGATGTGGATATTTCTAAAATTTTACTTAATTTAATAATTAACAATTATGTAGCTAGAATATTTAAACCAATTGAATTTTTTTAGAGCAACGTTAGGTTTTGATCCTGTAGTTTTAATTGCCTATATTCATTCTCCTCTCCCTATACGACTATTCTCAGCCAGAATCGTATCTACGATTCTAATAGTATAATTTTGCGTTACATGTTTTGTGTGATTCTTACCATTGTGATGTGACGAACACTTGTCCCACTTGATACAAAGAAAAGTACAACGACCATAAGCCCGCAAATAATGGAATTGTGCAGAATTTTTGGGAAACGAAACTAAAAGCAAGCAAGAATACGTTTTTACATTATTCACACTCGCCGTACTTACTTACCCTGTGAAAGCTAGAAAACTTCCAAGCAGAGAAAGGACATCTAACGCATATTGCGTATCAAGACCCAGGTATGGAGCCAACCACAGCAGTGTGGGTTGGTAATGTACTTTTGCCGAGAATGTTTTATGTTTACTATTTTCTAGCAATGATTTAACCGGTAGTATACCATTATTTCCATATAAGCCTAACGTACAAATTAATTGGCAAGTATGTATTATAAATTTATATCTACGCGAAACTTACCCGGTATTTGAATGTAAAATGAAATGAATGCGAAGAGATAAACTACACAGATAGCACGCAAAAAGAAATTACGTGTATACCGTATAGGAGTCATCCTCGTTCGCTACGTGTTAATGATAAATTAACAAATAGAAAAACTGTTACTTCGCAAATTACCGTATCAAAACGCTCAATAAATAGAACGAGAATAAATTAAAACTAGCGGATTCTAAAAGCCGAAGAGAAGCGTAGGGTGGGAGGACGCCACAAAGATGACCTTGCAATTTAACCTCATCATCTGTCAAAATTGTTTGTGTAAATGGCGACATCTAGTGTAGGCATTTACACAAACAATTTTGTAGTGTACATTAAAAGCATTTTCTGGCATGGCATTGACGTACTGAAGACAGTCTATTTAAAATTCACGGGTTTTAAATTATTAAATTTAAAAAAGTATATAGTCATCTAATAATGGTTTAGATTTATACAGATAGGCATATAAGTATTCGGAGAAATCATAAAAATTGAGAAGGATTCTAGGTGTACAATGTAGTGTATTAATAAAATTAATATGAATTTACGAATTATTTATTAACAAAGCAACTTCTCGCATATTGTAAAATTGCATGTTTTTGGTATAACCACTAACAATATGGCAGTTTTAAATAGTTTACAATTCATCCCTAACTAGTTTGTATTTTGCTATGTTGTATGTCCCTTTATACACTAATATTTGGATATTACTAAACAAATTACATATTACTACTTTCTCGCTGTATTCGCGTACCATACGTTTTAGATACTAGATTCCACGAGTCCATATACCTATCCATGCACATTGCAACACATTTCTGCAATAACAAGAATTACGAAAATTGACCTTTTATTGACAAGTACGATTTTCTCAATTTTTTTAAATGACCTGTTCAGAACTATCTAGAGAGGTACCAGGCTTTGAAATGCATTTTTTAAAGCATTTTTCCGTCATTTTCTAAAAGCAAAAATACATTTTCATGTGAATTTTGTTCTAAAATACTTAATCTTTTACGGTAAGTAATTCCTGGGCATTTGCTACTGCTATTTGTTGTTTTACTTGATCCATTAATTCATCCTTCTGAGCTCCACTTAATCCAGCTGGTAATGAATCCATTATATAGTAGATTCGAACGAATTATCATATAACAAAATTAATTTTACAAATAAAAAGCAAATCTAAAATCCCTAGCTAAAATGTGATCACAACAGATAAAGTAAGGTTAGGTAATATAAGCAAAATTTGTCATAAATCTGCTAGACGTTATCGTAATGTAATTTGAATAAATCATAAGATGGCGCTGCCTTCATATACTGTCATTGTAGGAATTTTTGCGAATGGCCTGCCTCCTGAACCTAAAATGTTTAATCGGTAACCTCATATCTAACGTTAAAAAAAAAATTCCATTGAGTTTTTGTAATTGTAGTGATGGTAGTTATTAAAGTGCTGTGCTGGATAGAATGTAACGTATCACATTTAATCTCAAATAGGTATGTTCTATTTGTAGTTATATAATAACAATTGAGGGAGTCACAAGCAAAGGGGATAGTGGCTAAAAGTGAGTTTTGAGAAAACGCACTCTAAACGTTGATTCAGTATTGAAAAATATAGAAACCTTATAAACTAATATTAACGGCTCTATTACCATTCAATAACTTTGCTTGATCCAAGCTATGTGGAAAAAAAAGTGTATAAGGATTTTTTCCCGTTAGGGGAAATAATTCAAGTATCATATAAATTATTAAAGGAAATAATTAATTAAAGCATCTTTTTACTTACATCCCTTTGCTTCCAAAAATTGCACTTACCTCCATTTACCTCCAACCATTTGGATGAAAAAGTTAAAGAGAAATTGTAAAATCCTCACTACGGCAATTGTATAACAATCCCGGTGAGTGACAGAGGTATTTTTATTTGTTCTATTATTGTGCAACTGAAGATGGTGGTATAGCCTCCGAAATGCGCATCTAGATAATAAATCCTTTAAGTTACGGTATTTGGGTGCTGTTTTATACAATAATTTAACGCCGTATTGACGATGGAGAATATAATATATAATGACATAAACATATAGAAAATGAACATGCAATTTGAGAGGAATATTTTCTAGTTCTGCATATATACTACAAAAATACGTAACTTTCTGTTCTTTTAAATGATTTTATTAGAATATTAAAGAATATTATTATTATTATATAAGAATATTATTATTCTTAGCCTTTAAACATCCAGTTAATCATCAGTGTTTCCACTTTGGTTTAGGTTCAATCGAATTGTTGATAGATGGTAATCTAGGTCTGCGTTTAGCTTGTGTTTGTAGAATGGATATAGTATTAGAAATCCGGGTATTCTGATCTGGTAAATTGATGTCTAAATGGAACGGTTCTTTGGACTGCCGCCCAAGCGGTGGAGGTAAACTTGCTCGGGGAGCAAAAGATTTCCTTTTCCCTAAACATAGCGCACCAATGTAACATTCATTCTATTGAAATAAACCCTGGCCTTAGACAATTATCGTATAAATTAGCCACTTGTTAAGTTTATTGATAGATTTTACGAAGGGGTTGAAGAACAAAATAGTAGGGATACTTTCTTTATTGCGTAAGGCTCCTTCACGATATAAATCCTACTTACCTCCTTGCAATACAATATCCAGGTTTTTTAATATTCCTTTGGTAAGTTCATCCAGCTCTAGATGGATACCACGATGTTCGCTTGGCTTTATGAAGAACTTGCGCGTTAGCGTTGATACTATTATTGGATGATGTTGACTAGAATCAGCTATTGTTCTGATTGACGCCAGATTACAAATGTGGTATTGTCGTCCCAATTCTATCATGTTCTTCCCAAAGGATGCCACGTAAGATGATGATTTATCTAAGTAAATCGAGACGAATAGAAAAATGTACTTTGTTTTATTTATCACAAATAAGATTTATAGGTCATATTATATTCCAATTTTGAAGTACTTCTGTCTTGTTGACTAATTTATTTAATAGTATATCAATCACGATTTGTGACAGGTATTTTATTTAGTTTTATCTTGTGCTACTGAAGATGAGGGCATAGCCCTTGAAATGTACATCTAGCTACTGAATGCTTTAAGTTACGGTATTTGGGTGATATTCTATACTATAATTTAACACCGTAGTGATAATATTTAAAATATAGAATATGGATTTGTTTTGTTGCATTATCATTTTGATTATTTAAAAACGTCTAGATAATACTTAGTCTATTTATTACCTTGTTGTTTATTCAAATTTGTCTTTTGATAAATAATAAGTACATCGGCTTCATGTGGTGCCTCATATGGATCTGTAGATTTTAGTTGCATTTTGCAAGAGTCCACTTGTGGTGAGTCGAATGGTACATACGTCTAACGAAGAATTTAAATTTAAGTAAAAATTTGAAACAACATTAAGTACTTTAATTACGAAGAACATATTTATCTTTGGTTTTGTCAACAAGGTGTCCACTTTCACGAATGGCTTCCACAAGTTTCGGATATCCAAGATATGGTGGTTTAATGCTATCATTCCGTTGGAACCATTTGTATCGGTTTCACCTAACCAACATAGAAGTATAGCGGAGCAGTCATAAAAGTCCATTGTTTTGACTAGGAAATAAACAAGAGTTTCATAATTAGATATCATATAGCATTCGGTTCCTTTTACTAACCTCCCTCAAGAAAATCATCCAGGTCTACTTTCTTAGAGAATCTTATTCGCTGATATGTTGAGTAGCCACATTTTTCTAACGCCTTCGTTATGCCATCGGCATTTTCGCTCAATATCTTCTCTGACGCTTCATGAGCTGGACTCAAAATACAAATAAAAATCGTAGTCTTGTCTATGACGTGATCGTATGTGTCTGGAATTAATTCCGTAGCGGGCGGTATAACGAAATTCGTGTGCGAAGTTGATTTACTATCCGAAGAGATGTTCTGTTCTGCTTCAGTTTTAGGCATGTATGAAAAACAGGACATTTTAACTAGGTGTGTTACTCCTGCAACTAAGCACATCTGAAGTGTATGAGAATCACAAAAGTCAATTTATAAAAATTGCAGATACTTATCTGATCTAGATAAACCCGATAAAGCAAATGAAATTTTATATAAAATCTACATTAATATTATTTATACAAAAGCTAAAATGTATTCCAAACAGTGGCGGTTTTTTCGAAGCCGCACGGCCGCGCGCCCCCCTGAACATTGAGCGCATTACCGTAGATATATAATTGTATTGTGGTATTTTAACTAGGCATTATTTTTCATAAAAGATAAAGCCACTCAACACGGTGTGGCAGCGAGCAAGTATGAGTTAAATGCATATGCACTCATCGTATCTATTACAAGCGGTAGAGTGAGAGCGACCATATATTTCTATAGTTAGCGTATCGTATGAGCCGCAAACAAACTAGCGGCTCGGGTTGCTATCGCAACGTGACGTCACGCTGCTTCTACAGCTAAGAATATATCGTTGTTTTAAGCTATTCCGCGCCGCAATTCTTTAGCGTCCCAACAGAGGAGCCTAGTCTAGTATACAGGAAAATTGATATAGAATAGCCAGATAAGACAGTTGCATTGTTCTGTGTAGTTACGTATGTACGATTTTGCCACGTGTTTCTCCAAGAATATATTTAAAAAATAATTTAATAAAAATTAATAGTGTTAGTTCTTTATTGAAAATAGAGTTTTGTGTACTTTCTCTTGATGACAAAGTAAAAATTAAAGAATTAGGTAGGCCATTGCCTGATTTAAATTTATCACAAACTTGTGCAAGGAGTGTTTATATCAATGAAAGATAGAAGAGCGGAATACCACTTTCAAGAAATGATTGGATTTAATCATTTTGCATCCATTTTAGGTAAGATTTCTCACTATTATGTTAATTTTTAAGAAATGCCCCCCCCCCCCCCCCCCCGATTGAAATGTCAGGAGCCGCCACTGATATATATATATAGATAGATAGATGGTTTATTGAAGTATTACTGTTATCGCAACAATTTATACAAGTCGGGTAAATTAATTATATAGACATGTTAATCATGTAAATATAGTATAAAATAGTAATGAAATTTAAACAAATTTAAAAATACAAGAAAAGCAGCATTTATAATTTGATAATTCACATGTAGAAATTAAATCATGGGAATTTAGCTCTAGAAATACGATTTCTTACTATTATATATTTTTAAGAAATGCGCGCCCCCCTCGATTGAAATGGCCAGAGCCGCCACTGATTCCAATACAAAATATATTAATTCGTGTACATTCGGCAGGCTAATAGATTAGAACTGATGAGATAAGCAATAAATTGTGATAAATAGAATTCTGTTGGGAATTCAATGTATTTCTACATAAGTGTAAAAGGATCCATGAAATGTACGACAATACAATTTTTTTTCTCACAAACATAAAATGCGATAGCAAATTATATTTAAAACCGGTACTTGAGCGATAAGAATCAATGTATTTGTATTGACTTAAATATCGAGACTTTCGCTAATCTTTTTTTTTCAAAAATATGTTGAAATTATTTTTAGATTAGATTTTATTTGTCCAAAGTATAAAAATTTGGTTACGTTCGTCAACATCAAAAGTGACGATTACATTTTAAATGACTCATGCGTTAGATGCGCTAGAATAATGAAAATTGTCAGATATTTATAATTTAATCTGAATGCCCATAAATGAAAGTAGTATGGTAATCACAGCGTTATTTCTAATCATATTAAGCTTTTTCATTTTATAAGTCTGGTTTAATATTCATTATATTCCTTTATGTTGCTTTTTTATGAAACTCAATCATCAAGTATTATTTAGATAAAATCTGGACCTTTAAAGGTGATAATTTATTAGTATCAATCAATATGTTGCACACTTAGAAATATCTCCTTTGTGCAAACCATCTACGATTATAAATGAAAAATAATTGATTTTCCTTTGTTATTTATAGGAAAATAAAAGCCAAGAAAAATTCTTTACTAACTCGTTATTACTTTTAACAAATTGCTTTGATTTTATTTTAATATTAAGTGGTAATTTGTTTTTACATAAGCTATTATAAACTAAACATAAATTTACATTATTTTTTGTTATAAATTTACGCGACTACAGAAATTTACAATTCAATTGCTAGTAATGTTCAAATCATCCTAAGTTAAATTATAATAGTTATTTTTATGTAAGCAAGATATATTTACAAAATATTTTGCTTTACGTTTATCTGCTTAATGAATAATACTTCTTCTTATTGACCTATTTTTCAGCTCTTCCACTTTTGCTAGGGCATTTCTCAACTCGATCATTTTGTTAATATAGAAGTAGCGATCTTTGCTGCGGTTTATGTAGAAGTTCCTCAGTAATGTGGATATAAACAACGGCGTTTGTTTTTTATTCCTATATTTTATTCCGGTATAATAGTAGTTCTTGGCCAAACATTTGTTACACCTCATCAGAATACTTAGGATATCTTCCCGGTGGCCATAGGTGTAAATATTACGGCAGAATTCCTGAATAAACCACGATCCTCGCTTCGTGTCCCTGTAGGAGAAATCACCTAGAAGGTAATGTCAAGAACATTTGCATATCGTTGCAAATTTTTAGCGTATCTTAATCAAAGGCTGAGCGGCCATTTATCATAAACAACCGAGTCAAACAAATGGTCAATAATTGTGTTTCTAAACTATACATTTATGTAAGATTTGCCATATTTTGGTAAAGGGTTTATTCGTATTCTATATTAATTTAGTGCAAATGAAACTACTTTTTATGTATAACTATATATAAGCAAAAAAATAAATTTATTAGAAATTCATAAACACAAAACCCAAATTGTATTTTCAAAAATAGATTTAATTCCTTCACCGTTGTTTTACCTTACTGTATATATTATATTTTATTTTTATTGATGGTCTATTTACTGAGAATGTGTGAATAGATTCTAAATTATGGTATGCATTATTTGTATTTGGTTTTTATAGTCTTTAAACTACTGAGTTGTTCGTTAAATCAAAATTTTATATTACGGCCATTTGGCTTCGCAATTTGGACACCTTATCTTATTTACGCATGTATTTTGTGTCCATTGACTTGTAAATATTCGTCATTCAACAAAGTAATTTTATATTTTCCTTATATATAGAATTTATTATAGTTTCTCAAAACATAAACCTACGCGAAGAGATGTATGGGATGCGAAAAGAGAATGTTCTTGTTAGTATTTACACGAACCTATAATAAATACATATTAACCGAATATAACAAATTAAATACCTTCTAAAGTGGAAAAGTACATGAGGAGATTTGGTTCTGCGGTTAAGGCTGTATTCACGTACAGCTGTACGTCTACAACGCCATGCTGCTCTATTTCCGTTTGTCGTTTATCTTCATTTGTTTTACATGTCTAGAAATTATTAGTGTTCTTTAGCTTTATCTGTCTTTTGAAAAGATTATTTAGTACTAATAAAATGGATTTATAAAAGTTCTATATGTGCAATCAGAGACAATAGTAATATGTCGTGTGTAGGTCCCAATCAGTACATACTGAATATATACAGCGTGCACTGAATTGTTCATAAATGGTTTTAATTGCACATTCTGCACTCACCTGAAAGATGAATATTTTTGGTTTATTTTCAAACGACTTCACTTTTAGAAATGGTCCCACCAATTCTTCAATTCCGACACTATCATCGCGCACGGAGAATTTATTACCACTTTCACCATGGCTCAAGACAAAGACAAATAAGCTATTTGTATCATTCAATTCTTCCATGCATACTATAATAATAGAAATACAGTAATTTGGTATACAGATCAAGATTAATATATGAATATTACCTCGATTGACTTCCGCTAAAAGTTCTTCCTTCGTCGAATCATTAATAACATTCTTTTGGCCAATATTATACCCTTGTCTGCCAAAGCATTTAATTATTTCTTCTACATCAAAATCAGTGCCTTCACGATTTGTTAAATTGTTAAATTCCTTTTGATTAATTATCAAAATGTATCCTGGGTCATTTTTATCGTAAATATATTCATAGGGGTCCAAATAATCCCATTTTCTTTCTGTATAAATTTCCTTTGATTCTAAAACCAATATGTAATACTCATTTTTCTAATTTTAGTAGAGCAACAAAAAAAATTGTAAATTTAGATTCTAGATAGAGTTGATAATGTGGAGTTTATGTAGAATACCTGATACAGTTACATCATCGTCATCTGTAGTAGATGGTTGTCTTGATCTTGCTTGTTGGGGTACAGCAAGTAATACATCACTAGGATCTATTGGTTCCCCATCACTTCTTATATCAGACGAAGCCCTTTTAGCCATTTTTTAATTTAAACAGCACCACCTTCAATTTATATGTGCATTTAGAAAAATCATCGCTTACATATTATATTGTAAAATTTTATCTTATCATATTTTTGATAAGATATTATATTTATTGTCTAAATATATGGCACCATTTCATAGTTCGATATACTAAAGTTTTCGAAAATTTAATCAAGTATGAGCACACAATATGTTGACCTGATTAATTTTAATTTAGTTAAAATAATTAGTCTTAAAATTTTGCTCCGATATTTAATTCTAGTACTGACACCCAGAAAAATCCTTTAGGATTCTGCATTGTGCTGAAAATAAATCCTAGCTTAAATAAAACTGCATTCGAGATGTAAATTGAAGATGAAGGGGTATATTTAGTTTTTAAGATTTATCTTGGACGGTGAATAGAATGTTGTTTAAACTTTTCCGAGTCAGTTGCATGTATATTTACTTATAATACCTACTGAAGATGGGAGCATAGCCTTCAAAATGTACATCTAGCTACTTAATGCTTTAAGTTATGATATTTGATTGATATTTTATACTATTATTTAACACCGTAGTGATAATTTTTAAAAAGTATAATTCAGATCCAAATCAAATTATAGAATTTTATTACCCAATAACAATTTTGTTGAGATATATTTAAAATTTATTACTTCGAAAGGATAAGTATGAAATTATTCCTTTTATGAAATAAAGAATCCTGCTTTTTTTTAGTTTAGGCTAATCACGCAATAAAATCTATGGAGCTACTCTTCAGTCCGCTAAAAAATGCAGCGTTGCCAAATTTGGTTTAGTTTCCTTAGATTTCATTAAATTTAAGAGAAATGATTGTATAAAACATCACCCACAAGGCATTTATTGGATAGATGCGCATTTCGGTTTAGCAATCCCCAATTGTATAGCGATCCTGGTGGGTGACAGAGGTATCTTTATTTGTTTTATTATTGTGCTACTGAAGATGGGGATATAGCCTCCGAAATGCGCATCTAGCTAATATATTCTTTGTGTAACGGTTTTTGGGTGATGTTTTACACAATTATTTAACGCCATAGCGACGATTTTACAAATTTATTAACATATTTCAATTTGTTTTGCAAGTTGAAAATCATTCGATTTTATTTTTAATTTGAAGTTTTAGAATATTCTACAATTTTATTTAAGTATCTGTTATTTTCAAAAATAAAAATAATCATACGATTTTTAGAGCATTAGATTATGTATTGTATTTTTTCTTTAATGTTTAATTAATCTATATAAAGACGAAGAAACTCATATATCTTTTTATATAATTGAGCGAATGTTTATAAGATCTGCAAAAGATGTTCTTTAAAAGCAGTACATATTTAATTTATGTGGCAGCGCGGAGCGCTGCTAGTAGTTTTATGTTTACATGCATGCATATAAATTTATTCTAATAATAAATGAATCTGAAATTCATTTAAATTTTCTTGAAATAATTTATTGCTTGTAGGGAAAGAATCGTTAAAACGTAAAAGGATTTATTATGATTTATTTATTTGGTTTAGCTTTAAAGTGCTTACCAATTTCTCATTGTAAATTATATTAATTTGTACTTTATATTATATTAATATCTAGACAAATACATCCATTTTCCTTAAGAAAATATCATTGACCGGAGTGGGATTTGAACCCACAACTTCCCTGTGCCCCAGTTCTGACATGAAAAATCATGAGCATAGCTATACAATATTTTCGGAATTTTCGTAATCGGAATGACTGAAAAAATACAAAAAATCGATTAAAACTAATGTTAATATAGAATATCACCCAAATACCGTAACAAGCATTAAGTGGTGTATATGATAGTATATCAATCACGATTCGTGACACATGTATTTTATTTAGTTTTATGATGTGCTACTGAAGATGGGCGCATAGCGCTTGAAATGTACATCTAGATACTTAATAAGGATACCGTTTAAACCTTCCGTACCTCGGAACCATTGGGCTCTCGGTTTATTCCTTCGTTAAATGGCGTGTAAGCGTGTTTGTATTCTTATACAAACATATAAGCTTGTTTATTTGAGCACGTGTATTTGAGCTTGAACAGCAATCCAGTTGCTAGAGTTCCAAATTACTTAAATTTATTCCAAAAACTTAAATTAATCATCATTTTCAAACCGGTTTCTTTTAATTATCTATATATAATGGAGGTGGTCGACAGTTTCCAGTGCAATCAATGCAATAATAGTTTTAATCAAAGATCAAGTTTAAATCGTTACTTGAGGAATATGCATAAGGTGGATCTAGAACCCAAGACTACAAGGGAGTGTTATATTAAATGTATTCTGTGCACTTTTGATCAGGTAATTCATATTTATATCTTCATATATGTGCCAAAATTATTTATACTTCTTTCTAATACCATAGTACAAACGAAAATGCTATTTATTATAGATTATTGCGATGTTTCCTACTTACAACGACTACAATAAACATTTGGAGAATCAAACGAAACCGAATCTATAGACGGCAATCGACGGTTGGAGATGTTTAGAGAGCGTATTAGCAATTTCATAGATGAGATATGTTTGGCAGATGAAGATTCACTTAATTGTAAATAATATTATAAATCTATTTAATATTTATTGATCTTTATCAATGATTACTAACTATTCATAGATTATAAATACAAATATATATCTATTCATAGAGTTAGTATTCATTGCCTTCATAATTTTACTTTAGTTTTTCAAAGAGGCTGGAATTCATTGGAACTCCAGACGAGGAAGAAACAAAACCAAACAACGAACAAGAGGAAAGGAGACCCACAACATTATTTCCCCGAAAAAAAAGGTGCCTTTGAATTTTATTTTGATTAGAATTGTATTATAGCTATTGTTAAAAAGTTAACAAGTATTGTTGTTTTTACAATTTTAAATGCTTATTTTGGTTTATTTAAGATTTAAAGTTTTTTGCTCGATATATTATGTGTCATATTTTGCTGCTAACTTTTACTGATGTTTTATATTTATAGTGTTTACATTTGAAATACATTTTATATGGTTTTTATCCAATGAATTGTTTTATTTGACACACATATTTGTTATAATATCTCCTGAAACGATTATACTATTAGTTAAAGAGTCCGCAATCCTAAAGATTGGTTGGAAACAGCACGCCATGCCGATCTATCCTGAGCTAATCCCTTCATCTCCCTATAGCTATTCATCTCAACGTCTTCAACTATCTGACTCACATACTCCAATCTAGGCCTACCTACCCCTCTCTTTCCCTCCACTCTGCCTTCTATGATCAATTGCATAATCCCCCCATGCCTAAGAATGTGCCCTACTAATCTGTCTCTCCTACGCTGTAACACTCTCCAGATACTTCTCTTCTCCCTTACTAACTCTAGTACAGCTTCATTTGTTACTTTATCTTCCCAACCAATCCTCATCATCCTCCTATAACACCACATTTCGAATGCTTGTAATCTACGCTTCTCTTCCTTTCCTATAGTCCACGCCTCACACCCGTACAGTGCTACACTCCAAACATATACCTTCAGTAATCTTTTTCTAATACCCAAGTCAATATTTGATCTTAAAATCTGTTCTTTTTCTACGAATGCCTTCCTACCCTGTGCTATCCTACACTTTATATCTACCTTGTTTCGATTATCTTTTGTGATTCTACTGCCTAAATAACAAAAATCTGACACTTCTTCGATTCTATTATCTCCTATTGTGATCCTCATTTTTCTACTGCATTCCTTTTTGTCACACCTCATCACTTTAGTTTTACCTATATTTATTTTCATGTTAAAATCCCTAGTCAATACTGCCTGCATACCATTCAATACCCTTTCTAAATTCTTTTCCCTTTCTTCCAATATAGCTATATCGTCGGCGAATCTCAGCATATATATTTTCTCTCCCTGTACATTCACACCTACACTATACTCTTCTTTTACTTTGTTTATTGCATCTTCTATATATAGATTAAATAATAACGGTGAGAGTGTACATCCCTGCCGAACTCCCTTCCCTAGTTTTGCTACCTCTTCTTCCCCCTCAATTCTAACTAAGGCAGTTTGGTGTTTATATAAATTAAAAATTATTCTCCTATCCTTATAATCTATACCCGTTTCTTTTAAAATTCTAAACATTATGTCCCAATCTACATTATCAAATGCCTTTTCTAAGTCTACAAAAGCTATGCAAGTTACCTTTCCTACCCTCTTTCTTTTTTCTACTACCGTTCTTAGTGCTAGAATCGCCTCTCTCGTCCCTCTGTTTTTCCTAAAACCAAACTGATCTTCTCCTAGCCTTTCCTCTACTTTATTTTCTAATCTCCTATAAATAATCTTTAACAATATCTTCGATGCATGTGATAGTAGGCTAATGGTCCTATAGTTCTCACACAAATTAGCTCCTATTTTCTTCGGCATTGTTACTATTCTACTACGCTGAAAATCCTGTGGTACTTCTCCCTTCTCATATATTTTACAAACTAACCTGTATAATCGCTCCTGCATTTTTTCCCCTGCGTGTTTTATTAATTCGGCTGGTATCATATCAATCCCCGCTGCTTTGTTATTCCGTAAATCATTTAATGCTCTATGAAACTCTGACCTAAGTATGCTAGGACCTAAGTCATCCTCATCTATCTGTTCCACACTTTCTAGCTCCTCCATGTCCTGCCTACCTTTATATAAATCTTCAAGATACTCCTTCCATCTTCTAGCTTTTTCCTTATTTTCTGTGAGTTCCTTACCCTGCTTATCACATATAATGTTACCCTTTGGTTTTACTTTAGAAAAATGTGACTTAATTTTCCTGTAGCCCAAATCTACTTTACCTCTTCTCATATCCTCCTCAATATCCTCACAGTTTCCTTTTATCCACTCTTCTTTCGCTAGCTTGCATTTCCTATTAATTAAGTTCCTTAGTTCCTTATATTTTTTCTGTCCTGCTTCTGTGTTTTCAATTTTAATTTTATATAATATACTATATTCATCGTTAATGTTTTATAATCCGTTGTTTTGTATTGTATTGTATTATATATATTTATAAATTGTGTATTGAAACTAATTTATGCTGAAAAAGTATAAATGTAATATTTTGAATTTGCCGCGAAATATCTATATATATAAAACACGAAGTAGTAACCCGAGAGATGAACGGTTCCGAGGCATGGAAGGTTTAAACGGCATCCTGTATATCGTGCGATATATATTTAACTTATGTGGCAGCGCTGGCGCTGCTAGTTTTCACCGGAAAAGTTTGTATGCTTCAGGTCTTGAAACGGTGACTTTTCCTTATGGCGGAATGTTCCTGCTGTAGCATAGCGTGTCAGTTGTCATGCGCGCGCGCATTTCTAATGCGCATAGTAGAAATATAGTTCATAGCAGCAGCGCCGCCAGCAGCACTTACCCACCGAGGCAACAGCTATATCGGCTCCTGCTGCCCGTGCTATTGCTATATCCACTATATCCTTTATATAATATAGGCAAATATAGGCTAACATAGTATATCGACACAAGCGTAGGGCCGTATATTGCGTCGTCTTCGTCGACCAACGTGTCGTATGTGAGTGTATCGCGATTTCTGGGGCAAGTAGAGGTAGTGGTTGGAAGGAATTCCATACGCCAGAACCGGGATATTGACGGGAAGGCGGCTGGGGAATCGTCGTCGCCGTCGCCACCACAGACACACGCACATTCACACTGCGGGTTGTTTAGGTGCCATTCATATTCGCATCATACACATGGAGGATCTACCGTTTCTGCCACTGTTACAAGGTGGATAGTGTGCCGACAACAAGTAAGACGTAACAATAACAACGACGATCATCAACAATTAGTGCAGTGCGACTTAGTGGTACCTATATATTGTGTGTTCCTACAGCTGGGGGAAGATCTATATGGACTGTAATGTGTTTGTCCTCCTATAGGCACGGTGCTTGCGAAACGTATTGAGACTGGGCAGAAACTGGGCGAAGTTCAGGTACCTACCGGCTTCCAAATATAACCCACAGTGTATTATACCGTTTAAATCTGTAGGTAACACCATCTTGCCTGTATCTCGAATGTAGATCCTGAACATCCGTATATATAAACCGTGTGTATATATTACCTATATACACGAAACATCGAGTTGAACTCGCCGTGTACGCGTGTATATACCAGTCGAGTGTAATAATCACCGAGATTATTACACATAAATACTAGTTTACTCCGCTGCTGCCACAACAGGGCACACGCACTCGTAGTAGCCTATAGTATTTGCGTGCGATAGTACAATCGAATGTGCGTGGTCGCGGTACGACCACGACGGTGTCAACGATAACGCGGGCGACCACGCGACCAATTGTATGGTATGGGCCATGAGTTTGCTCATTGTCGGCGGACGCAATTACATCGCCACCAAAGACCATTTGTCATTGTCGTCACGAATTCAGCAACATAGGCACCAGCCCGAGGGCCGTCGTATCTGCTTCCTGGTAGTACCACTGCAGGACCATTCGTAGTCTGTAAGTCGGCGCTCTGGGCGTTCGGCGTTACAAATCACCGATCCACGCCAACGACACTTCTCTTCTCTGTGATTTATAGATTATATTTTAGGATAACAGTGTTTGGATTAACAGTGGTGCGTCCGCATTAGGTACCGTGTTGCCGATAGAAAGAGAGTGCTTACACGTGTAAGTCACCAGTGCGACCGGGTAACCCATATTCGCACGCGATTTTGTGAACACAGCACTACGAGAGGAGATTATGTCCGCAAACAATCAAAAGCAGTCTACGACCCAACGCATGATACAAGGTCAGTTTAATAATAAGCTAGCATTTACTAAATCAACTCCCGGCCTCCCAGTTTTTACCCTGTAAGGAACACGCAATGCTCACAATCATTCCCTAACATCACTCAAGCGATTGAGTACAATTAGTAGCATTAGAAATTATCCCATATACACGATAATGTAGCTATATATGATTGTGATAGAAACCTTGCTATCAAGGTTTCTCATTTGGATTATTCTATTGCCTGTGATTAATCGTCTGTTTATGTATCGTACGCTGCAAGTGTATTATGAATCTAGTCCCTATATGGGGGATAATTTCTAATGCTACTAATTGTACATGCTGCATGTGAGATTTATTTGCGCTCCTTTCACTAAAAATCTGAAAACACACAAACGATGTACTCCCAAGGATCATCGCTTCGTCCTTAGTATCATTTTTAGAGATCCAATCATATGGTTTTGCCCGCCATGATTGTTGTTTTGGTTCCTGGTGCAATATAGGGTATATTCTTCCGATCACGTGCGCGCGGTTGTTTCCTGGTTTTCCACTGCCGGTGATTCTGATAATTTTCCCTCCGTTTTCTATTGTCCATGTGTGGGCCCCAACGCGATTGTAGCGTGCGACTACAATGCAGAGATCCTCGTCGAGATATCAGCGGGCATCGGTGTAAAGCTCCGGTACACTTGTTTGGTACATGCTAACCAAAGTGCCGAGACAATATAGCAGCAGGTTGAATTGAACATATACAGAGAGGCTAGGCCAGGCCAGGCCAGAATTGATTTTCTCCGTTCTCGACGCCATTGATATTGATTGCAGCGAACCTTCCGCGCTCGTTCTGCATTATATACACACTTTTCACGCAAAACTCCCACAGCGCTATACGATAACACGCTGAAATTTTCACCAGCGTGAACAATTTCCCCCCTTGTTATTTGCCGAATTATGAAACATACATTCACTCAGTTTTTACATACATATAGATACAGACCAGACTATGTAATGCAATTTCAGCGAGGGTAGTAGCATATAAAAAGTTAATCTACGCATGCCAACAGGTATGACTTTATCATTCCGAAATTATTCTGAAGCATTTACTTCCCTCGGATTCGAAAGATTTCCCTCTTGGATCCTTTTCATTCTAATTGATTATATATTCTGCACTTTTTCTTCTGTTTAATCATCTGACACTTAATTTGTTTTTACTAAATTTTTACTAATTTGTTAAAACTATTTTTACAATTAAGTGGTGGTTATATTTTAAATATACATTTGCTCGACTCGACTAATTACTGTTTATGAGAATCTTCAATATCTCCCTTTATAGCTAGAAGGGCCAAATACCGACCGATATGTGCCTTTATTTAAACATCTTACCTTATTATATGATTTTTTTTAGTTTGAAATTGATGGAATTTAACAGATTTTTTCGAAATCTGATGCTATATGAGGAGGATGCGGTTGGCTGGGTGGATAGAAGTATTTGGAGAATATTACAGTGTAGGAGAGATAGACTAGTGGGTCATATTCTTAGACATGCTGGGAGTTATGCAATTATTTATAGAAGGCAATAGAAGGAAAGAAGTGAGAATAGAGAAATGAAGTATTTGGCTCAGGAGAAGTCTACGTGGCGTGTTTATTCCAACGCATTCCTAGGATTGTTGATTAACGAACTTTTGAATAGGTACATCTCTGAAGCTAATTTGCATTATGATCTAAAAATGATGTTAAATTTTCTAAATCGACACAAATGTAATAATGATTTGCACTGATGTAAAGATTGCAATCAATTATTTGTAACATACGAGCACATAATGCTTTTTAAAAATCACGAACAATGTCAATATAAAAGTTGTGTCAACTTGGTAATGATGCTGAATTGAAAATTTATCTCCCTGTGTATAATTATTCTTTTGATAAACACATAAATGCTTTTATCATTATCCCAGTCGCTATTTTAAGGGAGAATACTTCATTTTCGTCGGAAGTAACAAAAATTGTTATGCATATTTATTTATATCGAATATTTAATTAAATTTGGACGTTTAGCTTAAGGTGGTCGTTCGGAACAACACAGTCTGAGGAAATCTATTTCGGTTGTTGCCGATGATGCCGCCATTATAAATTCTAAGCACATGTTTGGCACGCTATGCCTACTTGGACGTTGTTTACATCATACACCGATTTATCTGTCGAGTGTTGTAGATAGCAATAATTAAAGGTGAAAAACTGGTCAACAAAAACGGAGATAATTTACGGGGCTTATAATAAAACGCTTTTCGCACTAGATGTTTATTTAGGCTTTTCATTAATAATTGCAATGATTAGAATATTTGGCAGTTATATGCCCGTTTCAACGTGCTGATAGATTTTCCAAGGAAATTGATAATTTGTGCCATATGCCATTTTTTTGTTTAATCTGTACGTATATATAATAATTTAAGAGAAGTGACTTGAGTATTGTAACCACGTCGTTGACCAATTTTATTTGTTAAAAAGCCCTTTTGGTTTTTGTTAGTAGATAAGTTACATATTGATATATTATTTGTTGAACAGTTTAAATTGTTCTTGACTTTATTTTAAATATGCAATTTAGCAACGAATGAAATATAATGAATTGATCATTGCTGGAGAAATTGTGAAGTTAGTAGTCATCAATATCATCCTAAATCGTTTCAGCAGTTTTTGCAAATCATTAATTAATTACATAATGCAAACAGTTTTTTTTATTACATTAACCTCGGGAGGACCTAATCGTTTCGGATTGGTTATAATATTATATTTCGCATTCGTGTGCTAACTCAATGACTTATTGATTAATAGATATTTTTTAATTATAACGATAGAAAAAACTGAGGTAGATTTAATGATTTAATTTGCTATTTATATTGTAATATAAGAGAAAATGGGAGGGGTGCCTAATATTGAATCTTATCGTGCGTATATTACTTTAAAAATTGCATTAAAACATCGCTATCGCTCAGAACTCGCGAGATTCTTTAGAATAATCCACAATCTTCTGTTATATATGAAGTTTCAAGAATTGATTTAATTTAATGAATTCCAATATGCCGTATATTTTCTGTATAGTTTTCGTTATTCGATTCTAATAAATCCCTGAGAAAATTCTATTTTGGATTTGTTTAAGTTTTGTAAGCTAGTAGAAGCGGTAAATTAGGTATAGCGAATTAGTTTTATTATAAATTAAACACATAATATATTAATTCGAGTCGCGATGCTCGCATATAATAAATTTCCTTTGTTTTTCAGAAAGACAATAATTTTTCTTAGTATTTATAAGTCGCGGACAGTTGGCGCATTTGCGATTATTTATTATAGAATTGGCAAGAGACCGCTATAATGCTATTATATTTTTATTGCTATTATATAAGATTGTTATTATATTTTTAACAAACGATTTTCGTATATTTGACCGAGCCTCTTATGGACGAGGCAAACAGATGATGTTAAAGTCGCCATAAGAATTTTAACTAGTAACTTTAAAGCTGTCAAACAATTAAACAAATATTTCACTTTTGTCACTGACTGGGGTTACTATATAATTGTACAATAAAAAGCATTAGTTACAATTTACGATTTTCAAAAAATGTCGACTTTTTAGTTTCTATAAAATCTTGAACAATTTTCGTTTTAGCAAAAAAAAAATCGAAAAGAAAATTTTTTCCTTTACAACTTTTCTCTTTTCAACACTTTTCTACCAAATTAGACTTTTATGTAAGAGAGGAGGAAATTAAGAGCAACAGTTAGTTCTGCAAGTTAAACTTTGAGAATGCTAACTGCATTGACCGCCCTAAAATTGCTACCATTCGGTCCTTATTAAAAACAGCTTGCCTAGGGTGATAATGAAATCGCTGTAATCCGTCCAGGGGCGGCACACGAATAATTATTCGAAAATGTCAGACAAACACACAGGAAAGCATGTTTCATTATATATAGATAATAAAATTTTAAGGCTCGTAGAACATCTCATTTCATATCTTAAAATCTGACAACGTAATCTTTTGATAAATGAAAGAAGAATAAATCAATCGTGAATTTAACTTGTCTGCAATGTGGTTGGGATAAGAATAACCTACATTGTTTTTTTGTATTTGAAATCTTGCCAGAAGAGCAAAACTGTGTTCATAAGCCTATGACAAAAAGATTTTTTCTCTCCAACATATGTGTTGCTAATTGTACGACAGGGTGAGAGCAGTAAATTTAAATATCTGTCAAATAGTTAAAGAATACGGATTTTTCAAAATTTCAACGGAACTTTAATCGCATTCAATTATAGTAGCCTGCAGTAAATGATCGCAGGAATTCACTCTAGTCGTAGATTTTGTAAATATCTTTGTATTCCTGTGGTAAGATGGCAAAATATGATATGTGCAATTTTATAAAATTTAGAGGACAGTAAAAATAAAATTCTGAAGGCATTGTATTTGATTGTACATATCATAAGTGTCTTGCGTGAATTTCTACGGATTTAAAACCGTGGACATTTTATTGGGGTAAAAATTAGATAATGACCAAAACATGTCATATCGTGTTTTGCCATCTTACCACAGATTTGATATATCCTAAGTATTTTTTTAAAATTATATATACCTTGTATTTCGTTCTAATTTCGTCTTTTCATTATAGGATTGGTTGCTTTTTTTTAATCTATATGATGAATCGAAAAATGGAAATGAATATTTTTTCGAATCAATGTGTACAATAGAAAATAGTTTTTGTTTGAAAAAAGTAATTTATGTTGCGGCATATCGTGAAAAAATCAATACATTCGATCGGTTATATGGCACTATAAAAAAAGATGTTTACGACAGAAATAAATTTATAGCTTTCTATTTCCAGTTATAAAATTTGAGCACGAATTTTACTGATATAGTTGTCAATTATTGTTCGTATAGATTATTTAGGATATCTTCGAAATATGAAAAATTAAGATTTTATGCTTCGTTGAACACAACTTTATTTCAGTGGCAATATATCAATGAATGTAATTGAAAAGTCCCAATACTTTACGCTTTCAAACAATTTCTAAGAAATTCGCGAGAATATGCCACTTGGCATTTATACAAAAATCATTCAACATTTCTGGGATATAATATAGGGCAATTATTAACACAGTGCACTTGAAATGGCAAATATATACTCTGACTAACTTCAAAGCAATGGATTCTTACAAATTATCTGTACGTAGTAACAGCCGCATTTTCACTCCTAACATGGCGTATACAAGAGTGTATAATTAAATAATCATATTTCGCTGTCGTTTTCAATGCGCTTCATAATGTACATACATTCATACCTTGATTAATCTTTTCTCGTAATCTCACATCAATTACTAAACCACGTACAATTAGAGCACAAACTATTTGATACCTACGGTTTACTACGAGATTTTCTGTTTTACTATTAGTTTAATTTTAGTGCAATAATCTAAGATGATCGAGTCGAAGTTTGCTCTAGTGTTCATGATTTGTAAGAATCAAAATATCGACAACTCTTAAGCTTATTCGCATTACAGTTTAATCCAGATTATAATGCCTGTGTAAAAGTCTAGGTAAATTATGGTTACACTATATAATGTCGCCAACATTTCAAAGTAAATGCCAATTGTTTGTGGACAATGATTTTAATTAGTTAATCAATAATACAACAATGCTCAGTAGTTAGGACGAAATTGAATGTGTCATCGTCCCAAGCAAGTCCCAAATTACTAACTTGTATTATACATTCGCGTTATATTACTTTGGATTATAGTCGAACAATAATACTTGGACAGGCCTTCAAAGTGGTTTTAGTAGTAGAATTCTTTTTCTATGCGATATTCTCATCAGTCATAGTGCACAATAGCGATGGCAAGCTGTAGGTCACTTTGAGAACCTAGTTCGTAGTTCGTTTCAATGTACCGTTCACGAACTATAGGTCGTGAACTAGTAACATCTTTTTAAAATGAACTGGTTCACGACCTATATGAAATACATGCATATAATGAAAATAATCTCTTTTTTTCTCAATATAAAAATATTAAGTGGTAAAAAATAAATAAATTGAAATACTACAATACTTATTTTGAATTAGGAATGAGGAAGAAAAGATAACAATGTTTATAATTTATACAAAACACATATATAAGGAAATATAATTTCGTTCCGTTCACCAATACACTTTATCACATAAATGTTAGTACTGCTATTGGTACTGTATATGTAATGTATATTATACTGCATCATTTACGAGCCGTTGTGATTGAATCGTTTAGTACACGACGGGTTCAGGACATAGAACAAGTACATCAATACGTACAGCGTTCGCCATGTAGTTCATAGTTCACGAACTAGGTCATAATGACCTATAGGTCGTTGCAAAACATCGTCACAGTACGCCCGTCATTTGATTGAACCGTTCAAAGTGAACGGTTCGCGAGTGAACTACACATCGCTAGTGAACAAGCTATACGTTGTTGATAACGCATAAGAACCACTGCTTTAACTAATGTAATAATAATAGTGCGCTCCTCAATAAATAAAAGAGAATCTTGCTAAAATATCGCAGAATATATTATTTATAGTGAATTAGATTTTGAGAAATTACGAAATACTATATAATCGAGATATAATCTGAATATGTATATGGGCGTTTCATGTCAAATATTCCGATTGTGTACGAATTAGCTGTTTTATATTGTGACGAAAATTTGGACCCCTAGTAATTTATTACTAGCGCAATTACACCCGTACAATTGTGTTATTGTGTGTATTATTGATTATTAACCCTTTTATATAGAATACAAGTTCAGATACATGATATACTTTCGATTAGTCTATTTGTAGAGCAGTCAGTGTTAGCCTTACACGTAAAATGTGAGCGTAAGAGAAAAGTGGTGGCTATATATATAATGCAATTGTTATATACTAGAATTGTTAAGGATAATCAGTTACGTCCTTGTAATAATTCCATACACTGTTCGTTAGCAATTGCATCCCTAAAAGTTGAAAAGGTATTTTAGGGTGTATATATATTCCTATAATTTTCAGATAGTCGAGTTAATGATGGTCAAATTCCTACAAAGCCACATGTAAATTCCTATAAGGTTCGGTCTCCAAGAAAATAAGCTCCTTAAACCCTCGTTACTGATATTCAAAAGAAATATTTCCAATTGAAATCAAACATTGGAGATGAAGACATAGATATAGGTTCCCATATATTTAACGATCGTGACAATTACCCAATTAACAATGACCCAGATGACCAAGTTGGTGAAAGTACAGAAATTTAGAATGCAGACGCCTACATTTTATTGCATGATCACCCCGAGGAAACAAAGTTACATGTGCAAGAAATAAGTGCTTCGTGCAAGAGGAAGGCGATGGACAACAGGCGTTTGTAGGAATTTGACCATACACATTTTCGGTTTCTTCTAATTGACCCATATTTATAGGAATTTACCATCCCCAGTATTTTAGATACTGGCCGAGATATAAAGCATATATGGGTCACCTATTTGTGACTTTTAACATTTCTTTGTTCATTTGATTGTTGTATAACTTTCAGTAAGCTTTTTTTTTTAATTAATAAATACTAGTCATTACAGCCATGTTGCTTTTACACTATTTCCATGTGTATGGCTTCAGAATTATTATTGAATAGTATTTTATAATTTACGTTAGTTTATTCCTAAGATTTTTCTTAGTAAGTCTTTGTTCAATAAACATCGTACGAAACTACAAAAATTGATATTAAACTAATTAATTTCAATTTTTCATATATCATTGCGTTATAATACTAGATGAAGAGGATATATCTTTGGAGATATTAAAGAAAATAGTTGTTTCTAGGAACAATTGCATCCCCAACCTATTCTCGCTGATGGTTCCTTTTGTCTAAATTTTCAATTTTCCACGCTCGTTGATTGATAATGCAATAATAAAGCTGTATGTTTTAAACAAGTTTGGAATCAATTGTATAAACTTTCACATTTAATTACTAAGTTCAGAAGTTTTCTTTATTTCTTCAACTGCGCAAAAATTTACCTTCTATTGAAATACGAAAAATATGTTATTCTAAATACCCTTCCGAGATTCAATATAGCCGCGATATATTGTTTATTGGCGAATTTTTTGAAAGCACCTCAACTTTTAAGCTCAAGTCTACAACTATAAAAGAAGAAAAACAACAGCAATAAACGCCGCAATTCATTAGACTCACTTGTACTTGCACCTTTCCGCATATAGTCGTAAAATGTACTAGTTTTATTGTGTTTGTCCAAGATAAAAATTGCTGGGCTTTTATATGGTGGACGTAATTTAATTAAGAAAACGTACCTACGTGCTTTATTTGTTCCCTATGAAATGTAACGTGTTCGATTAGGCTTAGGGCACAAATGAAATTGGGGCACAATTTGAAATGAAATTGGGGCACAAACGAGTTGCATTTGAAATATTTGTAGTAATCATGCTACAAGTACAATTATTTAGCGTCACATTCGTTTTCTTTGTGTTCTCTATTATTAACATTTTTAAAAAAAAAATTTCGAAGTAGCGATTTTGCTTTCATTTACTAAAAATATTTTGACATTTAGACACTGGTTTTTTATTGAGGATCCCTGAAACTTATTTTATGATTGTGTATTTATTTTAAAAGCATTTTCTCTTTAAAATATATACGTTAAGAAATATTTTTGATACAATTCATATAGTATGATAATTTTGTAATAAAATCATTATAACATATCAATAAGCAATTATATATTTTTAATGTTCTATCAGATGAAAGCAGCATTATCACGTTTTTATTACGTCTACATGACGTGACGTCTACGTTGTTGTTAAATAATTCTGTGATGATTTTCTTGACGTAGAATGAATTGTTTTGATATTGATAAACCAAATTGTTCACTGCATGAAAAAAAATGCATATTTTGCACTAGGAAACTATAAAATTTTATGAATGATGTGTTGTAATATAATTACTATCACATAGTTGTAAAGTTGCTTTTAAAATTATGCATATTTTATTATCGGAAAACAATTTTTGGCGCGTTAGGTATATTCACATATATTCTGAAATGTTTTCAACGGAAACCATTTTTCCATTTTAATATTCAGTTTTATGTTGACAATAGAATATATTCGAGTTCGACTTTTAAATGATTTGAATAATAAAGAGTGCCAATAGCAAACAATAACACACATTTGAATTTCACGAGTATTTTTAAACAAGTAATTTCTATATTATCGCGTAAGAGCAGAAATTGTATTGATTTGTTTGAAATCAGAATTTCAGTCATAAATATAATAAAAATCAAGGATTTTTTCTTGTGTAAGAATAAATGTCAAATGAATTGACAAATTATAGAGCGAGGTACTACAATATCACCGATATTTAATATTTACTTACAAAAATTTAATTATCAAAATGTGAAAGTTATTTATAATTAACTTTGAAAATGAATGTACTGTTCTTGATTTCGTAGATATTTTAAAATGCATACATCATTTTGGTGCTTTAAATCTATGCATTTTAATCATAGAGATTTTGTAGTTAATCGTCTTTGGACTAAATATAAAATAATAAATAAGCGGAGAAGATCATTATTGTTTCACATGGTATATTAATAGATCTTCCTATTGCTTAATGTTGGGCACCTTCAATATTTGCGCAAAGCATTGCTTGGCTTAATTTTTAAAGTAAATAAAATAGACTGTGCAAACATTGCATATATATATATATATATATATAATTTGACAACAAACGAAAATGGATATCGCAAATACAAATCTGAATATATTTTCCACTATTTGAATTTATTGGAATTCTAAATCCGATCTTCTCTCGCAAATAGCATTTCGAATTGAATCGCCGATTTATTTAAATTATATATTGAATGATCCAATTTTTGGATATACACCGTGTTCATATAGAACACTCTACTTTACTATAATTCATGGGTGGCCAGAAATTATATATTTTTGCAACGAATTATTGTATTTATATTTCAAGGTTTGGCAATTGGTAAAAAATCGCAGCCTCTGAGGTGTTTGGAAAATTGATTAATAACGTCAAATATTATTCTAAATCACAAATGTAAATTATCTACATAACTTTGTTTTATGATTTTAATACTTTTGACATTTTCACCTTTCGAATTAAGAGAATGCAAGCAAGCTTTTTAATATGGTACGTGCTTATTAGTTGGAAGTGCGCACAAGTCGATCTTTGTATTTGATTTTGATTCATTTGTTTGGATATTGTATTTTAGATGTAATTTTAAATTTTTACGTTGCGCAATAATTCTAGCAGAGATACTCAACAATTTCAATCAGAAGTTGTAGAAAATGAAACTTTGCTACCCAAGTATTTTCATTCGATCTGAAGAAATGTACTTTCCCAGAACATTTTTTGTTGATGAATACCAGCTAACAATCAGTATTACAGTTGAAAGGTATAACTGTGTTCATTAGCGATGTATAGTTCACTCGCGAACCGTTCACTCTGAACGGTTCAATCAGGCGTACTGTGACGCTGTTTTGCAACGACCTATAGGTCACTAGGACCTAGTTCGTGAACTATGAACTACATAGTGCACGGTGTACGTATTGATGTACTTGTACTAGGTCCTGAACCCGTTCATGAATCACGACTCGTAAACGATGCAGTATAGTATACATTACATATACAGTACCAATAGCAGTACTAACATTTGTGTGATAAAGTGTGTTGGTGAACGGAACGAAATTATATTTACTTATATATATGTTTTGTATAAATTATAAACATTGTTGTTTTTTCTTCCCCATTCTTAATTCAAAATATGTGTTGTAATATTTCCATTTATTTATTTATTACTATTTAATATTTTTATCTTGAGAAAAAACGGGATTATTTTCAGTATGTGCATGTATTTCATATAGGTCGTGAACCAGTTCATTTAAAAAAGATGTTACTAGTTCACGACCTATAGTTCGTGAACGGTACATTGAAATGAACTATGAACTACGAACTAAGTTGTCAAAGTGACCTACAGTTTGCTATCGCTAGTATTCATCTCAATTTTCATGTAAGAAATTTATTATTTGGAGAAAACCAAATAAAAACGCAAAAAAACTTACGTGGCACTTTTATCCATCCACTTGAGTCTTCAAAAATTGTATCTTAAACTGGACTACAGTATTGATTGGTCCTGTCTCCATTTTTATAATTCTTTGGATATTGTTATAAAAAGTTATCGCCTCGTATGTCTTTCACAAACATTTTTCTCACAATCCTATACATTTAATTATATTTGAGTTGTTTTATCTTCATTCTTTATCTCGTGTATGTTTCAATCGAATTAGTACACAAACGGTGTTATTGTTACACGAATTCTGTATACCATTCCATATTCAGCGACACCAGGGCAAATAAGTTTGCTTTATATGTTAACGCAATTGTTCAGTTTACTTTACGGTTAATTGGTAATTAATTACGTACAGACTTTAAACAGTACCGACATAGACATTTAATTATCGCAAATGGCGCATCGAATTACTTGTTGCAACCTTGCGAATTAAATACCGCCAATTTAATACCTCGAGGTAAACTGACCACCTATCTAGTACAGATAGAGTTTCAGATTTTAAGAAGAAGTAAGTGCATTTTTTATATTTTCTTTTAGGGTAAAAGCAACTAGGTACTCTTTCATTGTTTAATTCGATTTAATAGCGCTGATCTGCACTTATATAAAAGTAAAAATGGACTTGATCCCTTTTGCCCCGGTTTGTTTAATAAATTATCAATTGGTTCTTCAATCAATTTAATAGGTTTCAAATTATATTAGGTATATCTTGTAACCAGATTGATTGTATACAAAGCATAATTATCGATTTCTTTCCACAAACTTTAACATATACAACACTGTTAACTTTCTGCACTAATTGTACATTATTTAAAGATGTCGTGGATTTAATAATGATGCATTTTATTATTGCAATGTTAGAGATATTTATGAAATTGCGAATATTGTTGCGGTATAATCTTGCTTTTCTTCGACGAATGCTTTTTTAATATATTTTATATAAAATTTTATACAAATATTCGATTTTGAAGCACATCGATTTTAAAATAAACGCAAGAAGATTTTATTTTCAATTAACTAAAGCTATTTAACGAAAAGGGTTCATACGCAAATCCTTTTTGCACACCTTCAGAAGTTCGTCAAGATGAGCCTATTTCTTTTTCGCTGCTTAATATTAGTTGAGTTTAAGCTAATTTGGGCAAGAAAAACCTTACTTTAATTGAAAAAAAAAAGTTTTGAATTTAAGCAATGTACTTTTAAAAACACATGTTCCGGGGTAACTTTATAAATCGTTTTTTTTGCTGCCGTAATATCAAGATCAATGGACATTTAAAAATAACGAAAATTTCATATTGATGCATTGGTAATATTTTTTATATTATATAGAAATGGATATAGCTATATTGGAAGAAAGCGAAAAGAATTTAGAAAGGGTATTGAATGGTATGCAGGCAGTATTGACTAGGGATTTTAACATGAAAATAAATATAGGTAAAACTAAAGTGATGAGGTGTGACAAAAAGGAATGCAGTAGAAAAATGAGGATCGCAATAGGAGATAATAGAATCGAAGAAGTGTCAGATTTTTGTTATTTAGGCAGTAGAATCACAAAAGATAATCGAAGCAAGGTAGATATAAAGTGTAGGATAGCACAGGGTAGGAAGACATTCGTAGAAAAAGAACAGATTTTAAGATCAAATATTGACTTGGGTATTAGAAAAAGATTACTGAAGGTATATGTTTGGAGTGTAGCACTGTACGGGTGTGAGGCGTGGACTATAGGAAAGGAAGAGAAGCGTAGATTAGAAGCACTTGAAATGTGGTGTTATAGGAGGATGATGAGGATTGGTTGGGAAGATAAAGTAACAAATGAAGCTGTACTAGAGTTAGTAGGGGAGAAGAGAAGTATCTGGAGAGTGTTACAGCGTAGGAGAGACAGATTAGTAGGGCATATTCTTAGGCATGGGGGGATTATGCAATTGATCATAGAAGGTAGAGTGGTGGGAAAGAGAGGGGTAGGTAGGCCTAGATTGGAGTATGTGAGTCAGATAGTTGAAGACGTTGAGATGAATAGCTATAGGGAGATGAAGGGATTAGCTCAGGATAGATCGGCATGGCGTGCTGTTTCCAACCAATCTTTAGGATTGCGGACTCTTTAACTAACTAATAGAAATGGAGCGCACTTATTTATAATAAGTGGCATTACATTTAGATATTGTAATTATGATTTAAAGTTTGAGTTACGCAAACAGGCGGAGGTTTTATAATTAATAGAAGAATAGGATATAGTGTATTGAGTTATTGTCAAGTTAGTTATAAATTTATAACTATTAGGTTAGACACGAAGCCAAGAATAATAGTGCAGGTATATATGCTAACTACAGGTCACGATGGTGATGACGAGGATGGTAAATTCCCATAAATATGGGGTCGGGTAGAAGAAAACGAAAAAATGTGCATGCTCAAATTCCTACAAACGCCTGTTGTCCATCGCCCTCCTCTTGCACGAAGCACTTATTTCTTGCACATGTAACTTTGTTTCCTCGGGGTGATCATGCAATAAAATGTAGGCGTCTGCATTCTGAATTTCTGTACTTTCACCAACTTGGTCATCTGGGTCATTGTTAATTGGTAATTGTCACGATCGTTAAATATATGGGAACCTATATCTATGTCTTGTTCTTCAATGTTTGATTTCAATTGGAAATATTTCTTTTGAATATCAGTAACGAGGATTTAAGGAGCTTATTTTCTTGGAGACCGAACCTTATAGGAATTTACATGTGGCTTTGTAGGAATTTGACCATCATTAACTCGACTACCTGAAAATTATAGGAATATATATACACCTGGTGATGAGGTAGAAGCAGTTTATGATGAGATTGAATCTAGGTTAGCAAATGTAAAAAGCCAGGGAAACACAATTATAATAGGAGAATGGAATGCAGTAGTAGGTAAGGGAAAGGAAGGATCAACGGTAGGGGATTATGGGATAGGAACACGTAATGATAGATTAGTAGAGCTTTGTATTAGAATTGAGCTAGTGGTAGAAAACACGCTCTTTAAGATTCATAAGCGCAGGATATAAACTTGGAAAATACGAGGAGATATAGGACGATATCAGATAGATGACATACTAGTTACGGAAAGGTTTAGAAATCAGATTAAGAATTGTAAGAGTTACCCTGGAGCAGACCACAACTTAGTAGTTCTGAACTCCGTAATGAAATTTATGAAACTTGTACAGAAGCTTACACAGGTTAGAGTAGATGTTGATAGTTTAAAATTAAATAATGCAAGTGAAAAACTCAAGGAGAAAATGGAAATCGTAGATGTTCAGACACTTAAAGAGGACGTAGATAGCGAATGGATGGAAATAAAAACTAGATATAAACTCATCAATTAGTCATCAATTCCAGGGATTATTTGGAAACAAGCCGATCTCTCTTCAGCTAATTCCTTTATTCTCCCCCTAGCTATTCATTCTAACGTCTGGGTCTACCCGTCAGTAATCTAGGTCTACCTACCGCTTCCTCTCCCGCTACTCTTCCTTCTATATCTGCTTGCATAACTCCCTTATTTAAGAATATGACCTACTAGTCTCTCTTGCGTTTTACAAATGCCACCTCAAATCGAATCATCACACTTACAGTTGAATATAATATGCATGATGAAAAATAAATATTTGTTTTGTGTAGTGTGTTAAGTCAGGATCGACTGGCGACTGAATGTGTGATTCACTTGGCAGGAGAAATCAAGGTAGAAACCTGTGCCTCCGCTCCATATGCGAAACTCCACCATTGGGCACATATACATTTTTCCTCTTGCTTATCCGTCACATACCTATATACACACACACACCCAGCTTATATTTAAATGTAATAATAATGGGGGCAACAAGCTACGATCTATTTCAAGAGAATACGGAGCAGCAGTTGCCTAAAATTATCTCTCGCGCCCGACGCCTTCTTGGTGTGTCATACCCACACAATGTTGATAGTTCCCGTACCTACTGTACTGGTTGCTTCAAATCGTCCAAATCTCAAACAAATTCCGCGAATTCGGCTTAGCCTTAGTAGATTTTTGGACATAGGGACGAAGTATGTTTACTTTACGAATAATAATAATGATAATCTTTATTATGCCAACGGCAATTTCAAAGTAAATGAATATACAGCGTAACTGTTGTATTGCACTGGAATAGTCTTACATATTTATCCGAATAGATTAAATGGTTAATTCTGCGATATATGGTTGGATACCATACCTAACCTTAAAAACTTCGCCACAGTAGGCATTTTAACTCGACGGCCGTCATTTATGAAATGGCTGATTTGTTGCCATGGCAGCATTTGACATGTAACGTCAGTGCGCATTTTTAGATTATAATTGAAACATGTAGTATTTCGGTATTTCTTTTATTCTAAGTTACTTTGATTTACGAAATCAGCTGAAAATATTGTTTCCATGTAGTTTAGTGTGTATTTGTTAGTTAAAAAGTTTCTATTTTCATCATTTTTCGAGGTACGTGGTTTTTAGTTTTGGCGTGAAACTCCAAATGTTAGACTTTATTCAGTTTTTAACGTTGTTAAAGGTAAATAAAATATTTTAGTGAAAATAAAATAAAGCGGAAATATGATTACGAAAGTAGCAAACCAACCCTTTACCAAAATATGGCAAATCAGACATAAATTTAAATTATAGTTTAAAAACTTGAAGAAAACACAATTAATGACTATTTGTTTCACTCGATCGTTTGTGATAAATGGCCGCTAAGCATTTGATTAAGATATGCTAGCTAGATGACGCTATTGCATATTTATTTTGTAATTTATAAATCCTACATATTTTGCTATAGTTAGTTAAAGAGTCCGCAATCCTAAAGATTGGTTGGAAACAGCACGCCATGCCGATCTATCCTGAGCTAATCCCTTCATCTCCCTATAGCTATTCATCTCAACGTCTTCAACTATCTGACTCACATACTCCAATCTAGGCCTACCTACCCCTCTCTTTCCCTCCACTCTACCTTCTATGATCAATTGCATAATCCCCCCATGTCTAAGGATATGCCCTACTAATCTGTCTCTCCTACGCTGTAACACTCTCCAGATACTTCTCCTCTCCCCTACTAACTCTAGTACAGCTTCATTTGTTACTTTATCTTCCCAACCAATCCTCATCATCCTCCTATAACACCACATTTCAAGTGCTTCTAATCTACGCTTCTCTTCCTTTCCTATAGTCCACGCCTCACACCCGTACAGTGCTACACTCCAAACATATACCTTCAGTAATCTTTTTCTAATACCCAAGTCAATATTTGATCTTAAAATCTGTTCTTTTTCTACGAATGCCTTCCTACCCTGTGCTATCCTACACTTTATATCTACCTTGCTTCGATTATCTTTTGTGATTCTACTGCCTAAATAACAAAAATCTGACACTTCTTCGATTCTATTATCTCCTATTGAGATCCTCATTTTTCTACTGCATTCCTTTTTGTCACACCTCATCACTTTAGTTTTACCTATATTTATTTTCATGTTAAAATCCCTAGTATTTTGCTATAAGATATTAAAAAAAAATCAAAATAAAATATTGAATTTTTACTTAAAAAAGAAATAATTTTTAGAGTAAGAAGAGTTTAAGTGATGGATAGAATCGTCGTTGTTACGAATATTTACATGAAACAAATTATTATCGGAATAAATGTTTAAACAAAATTCTAACAACTTTTTAACATGTAATCAACATAGAAAAAGTAATTAAAAATTGTTGTACAAAATCCAGAACGAAATAATAATTTTTATTCTATCGTTTTTTATGTTATTACATAAGTATTTTATTCTATAGTTGAGAATTGAAATGATTTTCCCAAAAGAGTTAGTTACTATTGTAACCCACTATCAAGAAAGAAAAAATGAGGATTCCATTCCTCGATGCAATAAGATAAAGATTTTTTGCTACAATTGGCCAACATTTAAGAAGCTTATGGTTTTTGTAATTTCCACATCTTATACAGATGTTATTTTCGCGTTGATCGATGATCGTTTGTTTTCTTTAGGTCTCTTGTCTGTTGGAAGGTTGTTTGTTTTGTCAGTTTGCGCTAATTGTTTCATATTTCAGTCAGATTTGCCAACAACATGCTGCTGTATAATAGACGACAACTTTCAAACTGAAACACATTACCATTTCTATTTTATAATATAGAATATCACCCAACTACCGTAACAAGCATTAAGTAACTAGATGTACATTTCAAGGGATATGCCCCCATCTTCAGTAGCACAAGATAAAACTAAATAAAATACCTCTGTCACGTTATAAAATAAAATACTAAAATACCACACACATTCAGTATTATAGTTAACCACAAACTTTTCGCCAAAGTAGGCAACTAATTCGTCGTACATCAACGGCTGATTTATAATCAGTTATGACACATTACTTGTATCGTCATTGCGCATTTTTCAATTATATAACATTTCGGCATTTATTTATAATGCATTTTAAGTTAGTTTAAAATGTGATTTCACTGTACTTTAGTATGTATTTGTTAATCAGTTTTAATTAGATGCAGGGTACAATTAAACTAGTGTTGAACGTGTGTTATAAACACAGCTTTTCATACCTACCCAATATTTATTGCTATGTTTTTGCCTGAAAGTTGACACGTGTTAAAGTGCATATATAATCCTCCTGCCAAGGAAATTGAAGACCTCAGAATTAGCGATTGCAAACTATAGGTCACTTTGAGGACCTAGTTCGTAGTTCGTAGTTCATTTCAATGTACCGTTCACGAACTATAGGTCGTGAACTACTAATGTCTTTTTAAAATGAACTAGTTCACGACCTATATCAAATACACGCACATACTGAAAATAATCTCATTTTTTCTCAATATAAAAATATTAAATGGTAAAAAATAAATAAATTGAAACATTACAATACTTATGTTTATATATATGTTTATAATTTTTACAAAACATATATATAAAGAAATATATTCTTCTCTAGGTACTCACGATTATTTATATGAAGTTCTAAAATACTCATTGGTAGTTACTGAGGAAAATGTTTACTACTTTACCAACACTTGAAAAGTAAATGTACAAACTATAATAAAATGAACTAGATAAAATCGTTTTGTTTGGCGTTATAATTTATATTTTCTATTCCGAATCTTCTCTGTTCAAACTTCAAAGCTTTGATTTGATATTAAGTGATTGCATTGCACTCAGTATGAAATAGAAGAACTATAAGATTTAGATGTTTATTTTGGCATTATTGCAAAAATTTGCTATGGCATGACATATTTAAGAACACATTTAATCTTGCGAGTATATTAATTATATTATTCCAAATGAAATCTGACACCAACATATAAATATTGCAGCGAGTTTCCTATTTCGTTCCGTTCACCAACACACTTTATCACTAAATAATTGTTAGTACTGTATATATAATGTATAATATACTGCAAGTATATATATAGTAGAAGTACATCAATACGTATGAGATCATAGTTCACGAACTAGGTCATAGTGGGTCAATATAGGTCGTTGCAAAACATCGTCACAGTACGCAAGTCATTTGATTGAACCGTTCAGAGTGAACGGTTCGCGAGTGAACTACACATCGGTACTCAAAATGAAAAGTGGATAAAAACCTTTTTTTTTTTGTAATTTGAAATTTATAGAATACATTTGTTTTTTTGTAATGTTGATCTCGCTGGTATTTTCATAATATCATAATTTACATAATATCATAATGCAGTAGAAAAATGAGGATCTCAATAGGAGATAATAGAATCGAAGAAGTGTCAGATTTTTGTTATTTAGGCAGTAGAATCACAAAAGATAATCGAAGCAAGGTAAATATAAAGTGTAGGATAGCACAGGGTAGGAAGGCATTCGTAGAAAAGGAACAGATTTTAAGATCAAATATTGACTTGGGTATTAGAAAAAGATTACTGAAGGTATATGTTTGGAGTGTAGCACTATACGGGTGTGAGGCGTGGACTATAGGAAAGGAAGAGAAGCGTAGATTACAAGCATTCGAAATGTGGTGTTATAGGAGGATGATGAGGATTGGTTGGGAAGATAAAGTAACAAATGAAGCTGTACTAGAGTTAGTAGGGGAGAAGAGAAGTATCTGGAGAGTGTTACAGCGTAGGAGAGACAGATTAGTAGGGCATATTCTTAGGCATGGGGGGATTATGCAATTGATCATAGAAGGTAGAGTGGAGGGAAAGAGAGGGGTAGGTAGGCCTAGATTGGAGTATGTGAGTCAGATAGTTGAAGATGTTGAGATGAATAGCTATAGGGAGATGAAGGGATTAGCTCAGGATAGATCGGCATGGCGTGCTGTTTCCAACCAATCTTTAGGATTGCGGACTCTTTAACTAACATAATTTACAAACATGTAATGTTTAATTCATAATTTCAAAGCTATATATTTTGTTTCATATAAAGCGTTGTATTTTTATGTGTCATATTTTTTAGGATTGCCACTTTTTCGGAATATACGTATGTACTTCTCATTTTTCATAATATATATAATTTACCAAAGAAATCGTTGAACCAACCAAATATCGAAAGAATGTATCAACTTTAATCTATTCTTCTGAACGAATATTATTATTTTGTTCATTCCATTATATTTCAAAAACCAATAACTTCTCAATATCGTCGACGGACTATAACAAACACGAAACCAAATCCTCTATAAGTAACTTATAAGAATACTAGATCCATACTCCTTCGAGCTCTTTATAGGGTTCGTCATAAGTTCACCATAGTTTCCTCCCAGCGATATTTGCGATGTCATATTACGAAGACTTGTGGCTCTGTTCCTGCGAACTAATTTCGATTTAATCCCGTCGTTACTCGCTTATTAGAAATGTTGCACACAATGGCTGACAGTATCTTTGAACAGAGCTTATGATAAGGCTTTATAACATGCCATCTAACTCACAAGATGCTGTTTGTTAGCAGCGTGTGTTTGATTTCCATATTTGATGATTGCGACTCTGAACTCTTGTTATTGCACAATTCAATTGGCGCGAAATATGAATGGAAATTGTTTGACAAAATATTATTTTTTTAAATAATAATATATCTCAAAAGTGGATAATTAATAAGGGATAAAGATATATTAAGAACACTTCGCTGTTGGTGGTGTATTACAAAGAAAGAACCGATTTCAATAATATTATTACTATTATCGTTTCTAGAAAGATTTTTATAAATATTTAATGTGTAAATTGCATTTACGTTCTTTATAAATGCATGTTATATAAAAATAAGCAATTATGCTATTTCATAATTGATGTGTACTTAAATTTTGCACTTTGAGTTATGTTTTCTGTTATATACCTATCATCGGAGAAATGACTTTTTTAATAGATATTTTAATTAGTACAATTAATTAGTTTTATATGTAGGTAAAGGTCACCAATAAAACATTTCTTGAAATAACATATTTTTGAATTTCTTGAATCGGATGGACATTTTTGCTCGTATGTTTATTCGTAATACCTAATAATGTTCTACAACCAATTTATTTATATTTAACACATAATCTCATTTCAAAGGGCTTCTAGTTTAAGTATATTTTATATAAAAATTATGTTTAATATCGAAAGTAATTCTTTTTAAAATTATATTGTTTAGACACAATCTTATTAGGGACATTTTGTTGCAATAGGCAAAGGAAAAGCTGATCTGTTTATTTTACCGGTATTTTTTTTGCAATAATTGACATGTAAATACTTATTCTTACATGAAAAAGCAGACTATTGTTTGCATCAGTGCGTAGCTAAAACCTGCATCAATAAAATAATTATTTCATTTACTTCTGGATGAGTGATCCAAAAGTACCGTTTATTGCAAATTGCTATCTTGATATATTATTTCCTATTGCCTTAGTGACGAGGAAAACGATTTTCTTGGTTGGTCAGATAATAAAGGACAGTCTTCTCGCGTATAATATTTTCCAATCTAGCGTTGATTGTCCGAAATAGCACCGGTATATAAGAATGCAATTAAACGTTTATTGCAAAGGACTTGCCCTATGACAGCGGAAGATACACCAGGCTAAATTACCGGGGTTGATATTTAAAATGTCGTTAGGGCCTGCCTGAATTGAATCTTTCAATTTGGAGGGTAAAAGGATTTCCTTGCTATATTTATTTTACGAACCTCTAAAAACTCCAAATGTCTCCACCCAGACACTAATTTCAATCAAGAGATGATATCTAATTAACCCATATACTCTTCCCTATCGCGTTTTTAATGTCACCATACCTAAAAAGTTTCTTTTCTTTGAAATTTGTTCCTTTAAAGATTCCTTAATGTCTCCCATAATATCGTTTTGATTTAGGGCAACTGTAAAATGTTGGACTTTTCCTTTTATAATTTTTTTGTTACTGATATTGCGAAAGTTAAGCAGTCTCTCGATTTTATTATTTTTCTTACAATGCCCGTATTGTATCCATTACTCTTTTTGGCATATTCTATTAAAAAATACAATTTATCTTCTCCGCGACTTATGAATATTTAATCTATATATCTTGGCATATCTGCTGAAGAATATATAATTTATCACACATAGTTCCCAAAAGGAAATGATTATGTAGACGTATATTCATTCATTATTTTATTCCGATTTCTAAACGTAGTATCTTCAAGAACGTAGTATCTTTTTTTCTGAGTTCTAAAATGACTCGGTGGTAACATTTCATGTTCAATTCCCTTTTCCTGGTTTTGTCCACATTGCACATATACTCTTACATATATAATTTCTATACAACAAGAAACTTTCGACTTTCTGAAAATATACATCAACAAATTATTCTTGTAACCAATGTTAGCAATGTTGTAATATTGATGACAGTTGGTAGAAGTTGTCCAGCTGCTGAAACAGTTTCGCTCCCCAATGGCATGCGATCTGCACGTACACTCTGATAGGTATAATCCGTTTTCCATGTTGGATGATCATCAACTACAAGTCCTTTGTGTTTCTAATATCTGATCAGGTCTTCGTAAAACAATCACCCAACTAACATATTTATCGTTACGGTCGTAAGTAATTTAGAATAAACACCACCCGAAGCATTTATAAGCTAGATGCGCATTTCGAAGGTCTACCCCCAATTTTTAGTAACACAACAACGAAATAATATACCTCTGTTACTAACAGGCATACAATTTATCGATGGATCGAAATTGTAATATGCGATGGTCTTGTATTCGGGAATATTGCCGCTGGGCGAAAGATGAAACAAAACAGAGTATATCTTGGGATCTGGTGGTTTATTCCCGAAGTTTCCAGACTTTCTCGTTCTCTCTAGACAGCTGCCAGGTTCGATGGAATTGTTGCTAGACTGTTAGCGATCTTGCAGACTACTGGTTCTAGTTGCCAATTACCAGTTACTATCAATTCCCTTTGGTCCTGATACATCCAACAGAAACATATCCAAAATATCTCGCCAGTATGTACATAATAATACTATTCTTGCACACAATGTACTTTTTCGTTGTTGCGTTCTTCTTGTTCCTTTTGGATCTACGTGTATGTAACGCAATTTCTATTTGTGTGTCATTTGGGAATTCGGTTAATGTTATACATGCTGGGGACCAAAATTTTACAATATGATATCGTGTAAAACGTTATCAATATTCCGCCTTCAAAACGACTTAAAAATATTTTTATACACACGCCTTTTATTCCTTTCAGGAATTTCTAGAGCTAAATTGCCATGATTTAATTTCTACATGTGAATTATCAAATTATAAATGCTGTTTTTCTTGTACTTTTAAATTTATTGCCATTTCAATCTGGGGGGGCGCATTTCTTAAAAAATAACATAATAGTGACTAACCTAAAATGGATACGAAATGATTAAATTCAATCATTTCTTGAAAGTGAATTCCACTCTTCTATCTTTCATTGATATAAACTTTTCCAAAACTTTTTCATTAAAATTATAAATATCGCGCACCACATTTTTATTAATACACATCTATGCCAACGCGTTTAAACGATCATTACCCATAGCATTTCGCAAAAAAGTCTTGATTCTTTTAAGTGTTGAAAAACACCGCTGATTCAGCAGTAGTCATCGGGGTTGTAAAAATAATTTTAAATATTTTTATAGTTTCGGGGAAAGTTTCATTGAGATTATGTTGTAGCAATAATGAAAGAAAATTTGTGGCTCCAATTATTTGATAAAGATGCGGACGCGAGTAAATGACTTCTAATTCTGTTTTTAATCTAGTTTTATTAAAAAAAATGGATATGCATGACACACGGTTTCCAAAAGGTCCACTGAAAATTGTTTAGAAAATGTTGGCATCGATTTTGTGTTAAATAACTCAGCGGCTTGTAGATGGCCACGATATGAGAATCTGTCCATCTGTGTTATAATTTTTTTTTTGTAAATGTCCGATTTTGAGCACTCCTTGCACAAGTTTACAAAAAATTTAAACCAGGCAATGAATGGCCTACCTAATTCTTTAATTTTTACTTTGTCCACAAGTGAAAGTCTACAAAACTCTATTTTCAATAAAGAACTAACACTATTCATTTTTATTAAATTATTTCTATTAAATATATTCTTGGAGAAACACGTGGCAAAATCGTACATACGTAACTCAAAGAACAATGCAACAATATCTATATCAATTTCACTGTATACTAGGCATCTCTGTTGGGACGCCGCTAAAGAATTGTAGCCCAGAATAGCTTAATACAATGATCTATTCTTAGCTATAGACGCAGCGTGACGTCACGTTGCCATAGCAACCCGGCCCGCTAGTTTGCATGCGGACAGATGAAACAGTTGATATACTGCACACGGTCGCTCTCACTAGATAGGATATATATATATATATATAGCGCTTCCAATAGATATGATGAGTGCACCATATTAGCGATATATATATACCACGCGAACGATAGATACAACATCGGTCGCTGCTGTGACTTGCAACGGATACCACAACGAACGCCACACCGTGTTGTGTTGATTGTTATCGCGGCGCAAGTTTTATCTTTTAAGAAAAATAATGCCGAGATAAAATATCGCAATACAATTATATATCTACGGTGATGCGCTCAATGTTCTCGAGGGGCGCGCGGACCTGCGTCCCGCATAAGGAACCGCCACTGCTATATATACAAAAAGTGTTGCCCTAATTGCACTTTGATAATTTATATCACGTGGAAATAAAAACCCAATTATTATGTCACTTTCCAAGTGAAAAAGAAAAGCAAATTTGTCAATTAATTTATATATATTTCAAAATACTTTCTTTCATCATTTCTCATATTCTGAGATTACAGAGCTATTTACTTTACATTATAACTTTTTTTTTTTTCTGAGATCCCGCTGTCTTTCTGTGACTTGATATATAGTAGTTCTTTGCATTCGCTTCCCTTCCGAATAGTTTTTTGTTGGTACACGCTTTGATAAGAAGTTCATCACTCTTACTTCAGATATAAACTTTTTTTCACTGCTAACCATATCGAAGGTTTTGCGGTTTTTATCGAAGGTTTTTTTTCTTGTATAAATCTATCTTGTAAGCGCGTTTTTGTCTGTCCATTTTCTGCAGTCGCTTCATTGTAAATATCACGACACTTTTCAGTGTAAAATATAACCTAAGAATTCATATCAAGTGTACTTGAAAAGTTTTTTAAAATTCCATTTATGTTTCTTTGGAAAAAATAAAATAAATAAACGTCTAGTTTCAACAAACAAATAAAAAGTAAACAATAAATAAAAGTCCAGTGACAACAAGTTGGTTAAAAGTCTAGTGACAAATTGATGGAGAGATATTTCGTCCTTATTCGAACAATAAGGATAATCAACGACTTTCACGTAACAAAAAAAAATCTCATCACGTTCAAACTTTTTCTAAAACTCTACCCGTTCTGCTCAACGTTTTGTTCTAATAGATATTTTCCGTATACATATGTTTGCTGCTTGTTCTTTCTTCTTTTAACACTTTTGTTCTATTGTACTGCAATTATACAAGGACATACAATACAAGATTTTCTAAGTTCGTGTTCATCCAGTATGTTTTTATATGAAGATTTGGCGTTGGTATGAAATCATAATATTTATTAGTGATTCTACGAGGGTTTTTATTAAGTTTAAGTTTCATTGTAGGTTGTGTGTTTTGATAACAAGTATTGTTAAAAAAATCGGTCCATGCAAACATTCGACTCCTACCGCTTAAAAGCAGCGATCAATTTTTTTTGGACTGAACAAAATCATGAAACGCATTTAAAAGACCGAAAGACATAATCATATAAAACGTTTAGTGAAGCGATTTTCGGTTGCACAAAAATTGAATTACATCCTTCATTAGTTTGCCATTTTGATTCCTGTAATTTTCATTGAATATCCAGCTCAGAATGTTTGTCCCAATGAACACTATCATCCGATATCATTTTTGTCAGAAATGTCTTACAGAATTTCCTTAATCGAAATCGTGCGCAATGCAAGAATATCCACGGATTAATCACTATTTTGCCATCATAAGCAGATTATATTATCTCATTATCCTGTGCTTTAATAGACTGAAATAAAATCGTCATTTTCTTAATATACAAAAAATAAATTAAATTGAATTATTCATCTACTATTTTCATATATATATGTGCATGGTAATTTGTAAATTTTACTCCTTTATTTTTAACAAGATAATTTGGTACGTAAACTGTTTATTCTTCGGGATTACTTTGTTGTTTAATTAATAAAGTTTCATCGTTAATTGATTATGAATAGGACACTCGCTGTAAATTAAGTCCTCATCTTCAGTAGCACAATAATAGAACAAATAAAGTATAGCAATTGTATAAACAATTGTTTAGCAACCTCGGTGAGTGATAGAGGTATCTTCTATTATTGTGCTAGTGAAGATGGTGCATAGCCTCCGAAATGCGCATCTAGCTAATAAATGCTTTGTGTTTTTGGGTGATGTTTTATACAATCTTTAAACATGTTGGTCTTTAAAAGAAAATATTACAGCAAATAAATTCTTTCTTTCACACAACCGTTGGTGCGCATCAACAGAAAACAAAAAAATTAATATTATTTATTTTGGCGCCGTATCTGACATTGCCGCTTAATTCCACTAAAATATCTTAGTGGTCTGTTCAAATATATAATAATTTGTCCACTAGGAAACCAACATTGATCAAAAAGCGTTCACACTTCTGTTCGATCATTTTGCGTTTGTTCTTCTGCTGTAATAGATTTTCATTTTAAAACTAAAGCAAAAAGAGAGAATTTTATTCTTTAGGATATGATTTGAATCGATTCAAACTACGAATTAAAAAAACGTTTAATGTTGATTGCTTCGTTTTTTTTTATAGCTGTGCCGTTCCCCCCGAGCCACAAGCTCACCGAGGCGGAGGTGTTCGATGGCCGTACGGCCAAGCCGCGGCCGGACGTCCTCAAACAGCACTTCATCCTCGAGGGGCGGATAGACGAGTCGGCGGCGCTGCGGATCATCAACGATGGTGCCGCACTCCTTCGCTCGGAAAAGACGATGATCGACATCGAGGCACCTGTCACAGGTAATGCGTTTATTCTATCCCTTTGCGGTGTCCTTGTGCAGGATATTATATATTGCGGTGTCCTTGTGCAGATATTATATATTGCGGTAGATATTTCGTGCAGATTATTCACCCTGATCGAATTCACCAGGCGTCTCCACCATGTATTGTATTATAATAATATAACATATTTTACAACCGTCTATATAAAAGATAATAAAATAATATAAAAAAAAAAATAATAACACAAAATCATTCACTTTGTAGACAAACATTACTTAAAAACTAGACAATTTTACTACAGTTTATAAATTCATGAATGTATTGAATGATCACAAATGTAGTGAATGATCACTTAGTTGGCGTCGTTGTAAAAAATTCACTGGTGTTAATTTTTGAATTAGTTTGACTCGAACTTAATTTTTGCACAACTATAAAAAGAACACTGTGAAAGCAATGTCAAAACAAATATAAGAAATTTTCTTATTTTTTTTAAAACCATTTTAATCGTTGAAGTATATTTTGTTCATTCAAAAATTATTTTATTTTTTATTCTAATCGAATCTACGAATGAAAATATTTTTCGAAAATATTAATCCAATAAAATTTCAATGTGCACTAATAAACTCCAATAATATTTCACCATACACAATTTCTCGTAACGTATATGTGTTCAATTTTAATAATAATATTTATGCGGCTCTAAAATTAGCATTAAAAGTTGGAACATAGTTCTGCTTTTATGATGACATTGATAAAAGCAAAAATTAATTTAATAAAGAACCTACCTGCGTGAGAAATTCATGCATAATGCGCAAAATGCAATAAGAACAAATGCTTTAATTAGTAAATAATTGATTAATAATTAAAATAACAATAAAAATATTAAATATAATAGGGTACTTGTAGTAATATATATATATTAGGATGTTGCAGTTATAGAAGGTAGTATAAAGAAAATAATTTGGTGGGCAGATAAAAAGACAAATAAAATCGAGCTAAAGTTAGTAGGGAAAATGAGATTATACACGGGAGTAATATATAATTAATTATATATATGGAAGTGAAGGAATTAGCTTAAGTGAGCCAACAAGTGGTAACTAGCTATCTAATATTCTAAAAATGTTGCCAAGACAATAATAGTAAAATTAGGAAATATTATTTAAAGGTTTGCTGATGCATTAAATTAAAATCTGCATACTTTGCAATTACCACAGATTTTCCGCCTTATTGTAATTTTTATTGATATTTATATTACCCACCAGTATTGGTATTTTGACATTTCTGACAAATAATTGTTAAGTACAATTTCACGCGATAAATGATTCTAGTTGTCAAAAACTGTAATAATAATATCGGTACGATATTAATGATGATTAAATATGACCGTTTGTTGTTTGTAATCGAAATATTTAACAATTGTTTTTTTTTAATAATATATATTATCTGGATATCATGCAATTTAAGTTCCTTAAAGACCATTGATTGATTTGACTGCCATCTAAATTAACTAATCCTAGCCGTATATATCAATTTATTTATAAAAACTTATCAATACTGTAATTCGTTGCAATTTATATTTAGACTTGCTAGTAAAACAATTAGCAAATATTCTGAAACGAACAAGTTTCATTTTGATAATTTCTTAATTAAACTTTTGTAAAAATATATTGCAAATGATATGTTTTTAGTGGCGTTTTTTTAGTAGTGATTTGTGGATTTTAACAAAAGCACAGATATAAAATGAACTGGAAAATAGAAAGACTTTTCTGTCGATTAGCTTTTAATTTACCTTATGAAAAACATGTATTCTAATAAGTAAAAGTTAAATTATCAGAGCCAGCCAAACATAATTATTTTTCTAATAAAAACTATCGATATAAATATAACCAAAAAATAAATAAAGATCTTTCTTCCACACTAATTTCTTTTGCGCGCGCGCGCGCAATAAATACTATATAAATATAAGCATTAACATGAATCTAAAAATCATATATCGAGTTTTGAACGAATTTCACAGAAAATCCATTCAGTCCAAAAAATATATATTTTTTTGTGAATATGTCTATCTATCAGCCTGTCTACGTGTTAAAGATTTGATTGAACTGTTCAGAGGGACACATCGCTACTGTGACGATGTTTTGCAACGACCTATAGGTCACTATAACTTAGTTCGTGAACTATGACTACATGCTGAACGGACTTATTGATGTACTTGTAGTAGGTCCTGAACCCGTCGTGTACTAAACCGTTCATGAATCACAACGGCTCGTAAACGATGCAGTATAGTATACAATACATATACAGTACCAATAGCAGTAATAACATTTATGTGATGACCTACAGTTTGCCATCGCTACTGTCTACGTGTTAAAGAAATACAGATTTTTAATAATTATAGTCGTTATTCTAATAACTTCTAAAAACTGATTCTAAAAAACTTTTTTCTTTAAAGTCGCCAACAGTGAACTAGTCACAATTTACATAGCTACTTCAGATTATTGAATTTAAATTTTTTTTCTACATACTCTCTTATAATATCTCCCGAGATATTTCCAGTATAATTTGCATTTTGTTATTTGATATCGCTCTTCCATTATCTCATGAAATATTTGATTAATTGGATTAATTGATATACCGACAGGGGGCTATAGATTACCAATCAAACATTTTCTTATCGTATTGTATAATATCGCGGCTAATTGTCGGTATAAGTATAGAAGAATGGGCGATTATCATCATCGCCATGGCGGATCTTTGTAATATAACGATATTTAGTTTGATGTGGTTCAATGACCTAATACCCACAGAAAAAGTCTGCTCGGAGTATATCCATCCCTGTGAAATATATACATATATATATACCCCTACTTTGTGGTACATGAATTTATCGTTGCCGCAGAACATAATTATTTTGCCGGCAGGACAAACTGATGGGATTTCGAATTTTTCTTTCAAGGTAGTTCCACCTTTTTCTAGAAATCTTTTTACCGTTATTGTTTTAATCGCTTTTATAACGTAGTATTTTCAGTTTGCTATTGAACTTGTGGATACCTTCATATTTTTTTTTAATTTGATTACAGTAATTATCGATAAACAAAATTCGTTTTTCATTTTTCAAAATTCATTTCGTGATAATTCTTAATAAGCGAAACTGTAATCGAATAAATCCTCGTTTTTAACCGTGATATAAAAAATTGTATTTTTTATTTCTCTTCCCCAATTATCAATAGTTTATTGCGACAAATCAAACTATTTTTTGGATAAAATAAGACGAAACAAATTTCCCAAATTGTGATTTTTCACTAAAGCATACCGACTTACTAATCTGACTGTAACACTTTGATATAATAATACTGTCAATTAATTTAGTCAATTGGATTGAGTTTTCCAACGAGACTGTTATATTATAACGCTCTCAAATAATATTGAATTTCAGTTTTTAACGTAAATTAATGATTTTCAGTAATGGACTTTCGCAATTATGTAGAAAAGTTAATTAATAGGGGAACGCAAAAAGTTTTATTACATAACGTATATATTGACGAGATTCTAAAACGTTGATTGGAATACCAACTACAAAAAATCACAATGATTTTTTTTATGTTGTTCTTACAAATTCCTCTAATTACTATTTGAGTTTTTGTTACAAGATTAATCAGTTTGGCCCCTAGACAAATTAATTGACGACTTGGCGAATCTACGGATTTGTTTTTGCCAAATAAAGAATAAAGAAATAATTTCCATTCCATTTTGTAGCATCTGTATTTAGTTGATCAGGCAACGAAAATGATATTCGTTACTAAATATGTGAAGATTTAATAATGCGGCGTGGAACGATATTTATGCAATGCCGCACATCTGATTTTATGACATTGTTTGCGACTCTTTCCGCAATCAAATTCCCATGCAAATACCACGCCGTTTTTCGATTTTATGGATGCGTTCGTACTTTTAATGGCAAATGTACATAATTTTATATGCTGCCGGAAAATACCGAGAATATCTTTTGTAACATTGTCTTCAAATACGTACATTCTAAGCGTGTGATTTATAATTTTGTAATTCTTTATTATGTTCCATATGAATTGGCTTTTATAGTAGAAAATAAATGCTAAGAGCTGGTGAACAAATGTAAAAGTGCAGCATTTATTAATGTGTAAAGATGGATGGATTTTTTTTGAGAATATAATATATAGAAGACAACGTGAATTGAAAGTATCGAACCATATGAGTGGATGTTAGAAGATCAAGATCATAGGATAGGCTTAAAGATATGTTTAAAAAAAGAAAATCGGGGAATTTCAGACAATCTACGAAATGCTGTATTTTAATGGGAAAATCAAAGGAACTGTCAGGATGGGAAATGTGGAAAGTATATATGAAGGTATATCGCCACATCTTCTCTTTTAGAAATACACAAAGATGTGTTAATGTGTTGATACATACAATTTTATAATTAATTTTTTTTATTATTAAAAATGAGTGTAGCAAATTGCAATTTAGTAACTAATGAAGCTGTGAAAATTATTGCGTTTTACACAATTCTTTTCTGATTCTCTGAATTGTCTATAACATTTAATATAATAATTTGAGTTTAGTGTAAGCATCGCGTAAGTAAGTTTTCAGGAAAAGAACTAAATTCAATCCTCCTGTTCTTTTTCTGCAAATTCGTTAAATGATTGTAGAGAAAGTCGCCTATCAAAACCACATGTTTAATTCAAGTACATCAAATTTAGAAAACTTGCACTAAACAATGAATAATGTGCATTGAAAACTCCGAAGACTAAATTTTAAAGAATGAACACTTTAACATTTATATCACATAATCTTTTGGACTGCCTTCAATCTGCACAAACGTAACGTCTCGTTGATTACCACTTCATTCAATCACATACGCACCATAATGAAAGCGAAAGCTCCGTAACTTCCCATTATTCCACCTGTATTAACTTAACACTTGACCTATTTCGAACTAATTTATTAGATCCCACAACACGGTAGCCATATATGCATATATGTACAATGAAAGACAATTGTAAAGCGTCTGTAGAGGATAGGAGTTCCATGCAGTGTATGCCAATGAGATACTACTGCTGCGCTTTGGTATAGCGACGCATTACTATTGTCTTTGATTGTCTCGGGTCGTGCCCACTACTGCTGCGCTTTCGTATAGCGACGCATTACTATTGTCTTTCATTGCCTCGGGTCGTGCCCACTACTGCTGCGCTTTCGTATAGCGACGCATTACTATTGTCTTTCATTGTCTCGGGTCGTGCCATCACATCTTTAATTCACCCTGAAAGAATAAATGGCAATTTGTACATCTTTTGTTTTTCTTTGCACATATTTTCACGAAACGAACGAAAACAACGCAAGTAATTACTTGTTTTTTTCTTCTTCAGATTCTCGCTTATAATGCTCGTAATTTTCAGTTAAAAATGTACAAATATTACTTCAATTAGAAAATATTTTTTTTTACGATTTGAAAATTGCAATACATAATTCATCACACGCACTAACATTTTGTTGTTAACTGCTTGGCTGTTAATTTGGTTCCAATAAGCTTTTATTTACAAAAAGGAACGGTTAATAGAACAACTGTTTACTTGACCTGACCTGACCTGACCTGACCTGACCTGCATTTTCACACATACACTATACTCTTCTTTTACTTTGTTTATTGCATATTATATATACATATTAAATATACACACTTTTTCAGAATCACAAGCGCAGGATATATACGTGGAAAATGCCAGGAGATATAGGGAGGTATCAGATAGATTACATACTGGTTAAAGAGAGGTTTAGGAAGCAGATTAAGAATTGTAAGAGTTACCCTGGAGCAGATATTGATAGTGACCATAATTTAGTAGTCCTGGACTCAGAGGTCAAATTCAAGAAATTACAGAAGTCTAAACAGGTCAGAGTAGATGTCGATAGGTTAAAATTAGCTGATGTATGTGAAAAGTACAAGCAGAAAGTAGAAATCATGGCTAATGGAACATCTAGGAACGACATCTAGATTGCGAATGGAGGGAAATCAGAAATGGGTTAACTACAGCAGCAAATGAAGTATTAGGCACAAAGAAAAGGAGGGAAAAGGCAGGTAGGAGGGAATGGATCACGGAAGAAATAGTGGAAATGATTGAAGCAAGAAGGAAAATTAAAATAGGAAACACAGAAGCAGGACAGAAAAAATATAAGGAACTAAGGAACTTAATTAATAGGAAATGCAAGCTAGCGAAAGAAGAGTGGATAAAAGGAAACTGTGAGGATATTGAGGAGGATATGAGAAGAGGTAAAGTAGATTTGGGCTACAGGAAAATTAAGTCACATTTTTCTAAAGTAAAACCAAAGGGTAACATTATATGTGATAAGCAGGGTAAGGAACTCACAGAAAATAAGGAAAAAGCTAGAAGATGGAAGGAGTATCTTGAAGATTTATATAAAGGTAGGCAGGACATGGAGGAGCTAGAAAGTGTGGAACAGATAGATGAGGATGACTTAGGTCCTAGCATACTTAGGTCAGAGTTTCATAGAGCATTAAATGATTTACGGAATAACAAAGCAGCGGGGATTGATATGATACCAGCCGAATTAATAAAACACGCAGGGGAAAAAATGCAGGAGCGATTATACAGGTTAGTTTGTAAAATATATGAGAAGGGAGGAGTACCACAGGATTTTCAGCGTAGTAGAATAGTAACAATGCCGAAGAAAATAGGAGCTAATTTGTGTGAGAACTATAGGACCATTAGCCTACTATCACATGCATCGAAGATATTGTTAAAGATTATTTATAGGAGATTAGAAAATAAAGTAGAGGAAAGGCTAGGAGAAGATCAGTTTGGTTTTAGGAAAAACAGAGGGATGAGGGAGGCGATTCTAGCACTAAGAACGGTAGTAGAAAAAAGAAAGAGGGTAGGAAAGGTAACTTGCATAGCTTTTGTAGATTTAGAAAAGGCAAATGTAGATTGGGACATAATGTTTAGAATTTTAAAAGAAACGGGTATAGATTATAAGGATAGGAGAATAAGTTTTAATTTATATAAACACCAAACTGCCTTAGTTAGAATTGAGGGGGAAGAAGAGATAGCAAAAATAGGGAAGGGAGTTCGGCAGGGATGTACACTCTCACCGTTATTATTTAATCTATATATAGAAGATGCAATAAACAAAGTAAAAGAAGAGTATAGTGTAGGTGTGAATGTACAGGGAGAGAAAATATATATGCTGAGATTCGCCGACGATATAGCGAAAGCGAAAAGCGAAGAAGAAAGCGAAAAGAATTTAGAAAGGGTATTGAATGGTATGCAGGCAGTATTGACTAGGGATTTTAACATGAAAATAAATATAGGTAAAACTAAAGTGATGAGGTGTGACAAAAAGGAATGCAGTAGAAAAATGAGGATCACAATAGGAGATAATAGAATCGAAGAAGTGTCAGATTTTTGTTATTTAGGCAGTAGAATCACAAAAGATAATCGAAGCAAGGTAGATATAAAGTGTAGGATAGCACAGGGTAGGAAGGCATTCGTAGAAAAAGAACAGATTTTAAGATCAAATATTGACTTGGGTATTAGAAAAAGATTACTGAAGGTATATGTTTGGAGTGTAGCACTGTACGGGTGTGAGGCGTGGACTATAGGAAAGGAAGAGAAGCGTAGATTAGAAGCACTTGAAATGTGGTGTTATAGGAGGATGATGAGGATTGGTTGGGAAGATAAAGTAACAAATGAAGCTGTACTAGAGTTAGTAGGGGAGAAGAGAAGTATCTGGAGAGTGTTACAGCGTAGGAGAGACAGATTAGTAGGGCATATTCTTAGGCATGGGGGGATTATGCAATTGATCATAGAAGGTAGAGTGGAGGGAAAGAGAGGGGTAGGTACGCCTAGATTGGAGTATGTGAGTCAGATAGTTGAAGACGTTGAGATGAATAGCTATAGGGAGATGAAGGGATTAGCTCAGGATAGATCGGCATGGCGTGCTGTTTCCAACCAATCTTTAGGATTGCGGACTCTTTAACTAACTAAAGTATACATCCCTGCCAGACTTCCTTTCCTATTCTCGCTACCTCTTCTTCCCCCTCAATTCTAACTAAGCAGTTTGATGTTTAGAAAGATTTAAAATAAAGGCTAATATATGATATTTTACAAAATAATTTCAAGAACTGATTTTTTGTACTGGTTTAAACGTTAAATATAATTGTTTTCTATGGTTATGGAAACTTTGTTTGCTCATCTGTAAAAATTTTCTATAAGAATCATGTGACATGACAGGCGCGGAGATATAATGCCAAATAATACTCTTTAAAAAAGGATGGGAGTCAAATCTACTGGTTAGTCCACTTTCAAAAACATGATACTTCTTTAACATAATCAACGATACTAACATTTTATTTTTAAAAATTATCACTACGGTGATAAATTATAATATTGTGCTACTGAAGATGGGCGCATAGCGCTTTAAATGTACATCTAGCTACTTAATGCTTGTTACGGTATTTGGGTGCTATTCTATATTATAACTTATTTGTACACAAATAAATTTGAAATCATAACTAAAGTTGATCTTAAACTAAAATTTACGCTGAAAACTGTTTTGCCTTCGAAACTAGAATTATTTACAGGTTTATATGATAGAAAAATAAGATCAAGTTAGAATAAAAGTATTTGATATATGGTGCTGAATAATACAAAAATAATTTCGAATTATTAATGTGTCAAATTGTCACATTAATAATAAATATCCATCGAATTGATTCCACTTTAAATTGTAATATATTTATGCAATCTCGCGTAAATAAGTATTGATATAAATCATATATTATTATTTAAATAATGCAATGTATAGGACTTCAAATATTTAGTCCAGCTGAAAATACATTGCAATTCAATTTTAATTAAAAACTTAAATTATTCGTACGATTTTCAAAATCAAATCTTATTTGGAATTTTGATTGATTTTCCGTATTGGTATTTTTAATCAACTTTCAAGCTAAAAATATTTCTGTTGAGTTGCGATTTTTTTTATTAGCGTTAATCATAAAATCGCATATATTATCCCAGGTAGTTGAAAGCGCAATAGTTGTAACATTCCTCTAGACTAGAGTCCAAATATTAAGGAATTACTCTTAGTAGTTCTAGAAACACATCAAACTTGATTTTAATTACATGTACCTCATGTTTGTTTATCTAGCAGTAATTTATTTGTAATTACATTGCACTTTATGTGTATATAATTAATTAAATTAGCTGGTTTTTTAACAACTTTATTTACGATTTGCTTTTACAAATTTACGGTAATTACTGATTACGAAGTGGGAATAAAACACGATTTTACACAGGGCTGTTTAGTGAACAATATGTCAAACAATTCGTAAAAACGTTCATTAGCACGAAGTAATAATTGCATTACATTTGATGTTATTATGGGAAGGTAGCCAAAATGAGAGTTCATTCTCTTCAGTTCAACAGGATAGTATGTATATGGATGTATTCACATTCACCGTTTTACTGGCATGCTGACAATTTACACATAATATTCATCGAGTTTAGTTTCTGCAATTTTTTTTGTTGGAATAAGTTAAAAACTAATATTGAATTTTATAAAGAAGATTTTATTATAAATTTTGTTGTATAAAAATAAGTCTTGTCCATTGGATGCGAAATGCATTATATCATGTTTCATAGTTCGTCACTTTTAGCATTTTTTTTATCCAAAACCCGCGTTTATAAAATTTAAGCACATGTAGAAAACAAATATTATATTAATCCGTTGTTGAATAGCTTTTCATTATTTGGACGTTTTGCGGATCGCATCTCAAGTTCTCATTATTGCATCTTCTGCGATTTTTTTTTTAAATTACTCCCGATGTAAGAATATTTTCAATTATTCCCAGGTCAATTGCCAAATAGACAAAACAACATTTCAATAAATAGAAACGTAAGTTTATATTTATATAGTACAGCTTTTTAAGATTAATTAATTAATTAACATATATTGCAACGACCTATAGGTCACTATGACCTAGTTCGTGAACTATGAACTACATGGTGCACGGTGTACGTATTGATGTACTTGTACTATATATATACTTGCAGTATAGTATACATTACATATACAGTACTAACATTTATTTAGTGATAAAGTGTGTTGGTGAACGGAACGAAATAGGAAACTCGTTGCAATATTGTAACAGCAGCATTGCCGAGCTGAGTCACAATTTATATGTTGGTATCAGATTTCATTTGGAATAATATAATTAATATATTCGCAAAATTAAATATGTTCTTAAATATGTCATCCCATAGCAAATTTTTGCAATAATGCAAAAATAAACATCTAAATCTGATAGTTCTTCTATTTCATACTGAGTGCACTGCAATCAATTAATATCAAATCGAAGCGTTGAAGTTTGAACAGAGAAGATTCGGAATAGAAAATATAAATTATAACGCCAAACAAAACGATTCTATCTAGTTCATTTTATTATAGTTTGTACATTTAATTTTCAAGTGTTAGTAAAGTAGTAAACATTTTCATCAGTAACTACCAACAGTATTTTAGAACTTCATGTAAATAATCGTGAGTACCTAGAGAAGGTTATATTTCTTTATATATATGTTTTGTATAAATTATAAACATTGTTATTTTTTCTTCCTCATTCTTAATTCAAAATAGTATTGTAATAGTAATCATTTTTAAAAGACGTTGTAGTTCACGACCTATAGTTCGTGAAGGGTACATTGAAATGAACTACGAACTAGGTCCTCAAAGTGACCTACAGTTTGCCATCGCTACTATTACCATTTGACTTCTTCTTTACCTCCGAAGACGACAATTTCGAGAGATGTGTATGCATGTATCAGTCGTAGAAAGGGAAAATACTTTACTTATTTCTTATAATATATTTTCATTTAACTTTTAATAATGTGATTATAACTTTCTTTTATAGTAGTTTTTACAAAAATAATGTTGAGTCGTAGTACTATGAGTGAAATGGGAGAGTGGGAAAGCCATTGGGAGTTACTGATAAGATTTGGATGTGCAATTGAAATTATATAGCTATGTCATTCTTCTTGAGGAATCTCTTGATAATTGTATACGTTCTGGGAATGTTCCTCAATACGCTCAAAAGGTCTTTGTAGGTATATGGGGGGAAGATAAAGATACAGGTTACATCCAGTATTGGATAGACTGATCAGAAATTTAATTCTTTTATATTTAGAGCACATTTGAATATCTTCATTGGTCAATCATACGAGAATCCCCAAATGGACATTATAAGCTTGTATTTTGCTTGAACGTAAAGAAATTTCGAAGAATTTTGCCAATTTATTAAACTGGCAAAATCGTTAAGAAAATTTAGTCGAGGATGGTAAATTCCTACAAATATGGGGTCAGGTAGAAGACACCGAAAATGTGTATGGTCAAATTCCTACAAACGCCTGTTGTCCATCGCCTTCCTCTTGCACGAAGCACTTATTTCTTGCAAATGTAACTGTGTTTCCTCATGGGGTGATCATGCAATAAAGTGCAAGCTTCTGCATTCTGAATTTCTGTACTTTCACCAACTGGGTCATCTGGGGATCATTGTTAATTGGGTAATTGTCACGATCGTAAAATATATGGGAACCTATATCTATGTTTTCTCCTTCAATGTTTGATTTCAATTGGAAATATTATAGGAAACCTTATAGGAATTTACATGCACCTTTGTAGGAATTAACTCGACTACCTGAAAATTATAGGAATATGTATACACCCAATTCAATAACTATCGACAATAACTCAATTGACGCGAGTAGGCAAACTATTATTTGTTGGGTTCCTTTCGTGCAAACCAAGATATCTTAAGAATTGAAGGTACAAATATTTTACGTGTCAACAATTTTTTTGGATGTGCCACCTCTGGCACGCATGCCATGGTTTTGACATGGGGTAACCAACACTCGCAACCACCTGCCCCGAACAAACGAATAATACTATACATTCTGATCTTATACTGAGTGTTTTTCCACTTTAAATTGAATGCAATGCAATATTTCATTTACGCCCAAATTTTCCAGTAAATTAGTATCCACGAATCAAATAATAATAAACGTTTCTAAAATGTACTTATTATTAATTCCAATTTTATATGCACGAAAACGTAATGGGCATTCAATTTTAGGATAATTTATTTTTTATTAATATTAAAATTGACATCGCTTACGAAGTTAATTTGTTAAACGGTATTAAAGCATTTTGTATGCACACCCAGTGGCATATAAATTTTCTGATCGAGGTGGAAGATTGTGGATAGAGGCTTCGCCCAGGTCCATAATATCACCGAGGATCCTAAAATGAACTACCGGATTACAAAGAGATAAAATCAAAATTTCATTTTCAAGTTACTGAAAAATGGTCAATATGATTAAATGTTGGATTACGTTGCACCAATATCCATATATCTAATATATTGCCTTAAATTGCGAGAAAAGGGAACTATAATATTCTATAGTATCTATTTCACGAGGATATGTTGATATTTTCTACACTAACAGTGAAAAATCCGATATTTGAACTAGGCTTTATTTTTTAGGACAAAAACTGGTTTGTTTTTTAGGCTTTATTTTTCTTGTGTTATATTTTTCATGCGTGTTTTGCATTATAATTCCATATGTATTAGCGTGTATGTTTTGCGGAAATTGTCACATGGATTACGCCGTATGTCGACTACGTGATAGAGGAGTGCCGAATGTTCGTAGGTGATAGCTTTCCGAGGAAATATGCCGTGACTATGTTCGTGAGTGTTCGTTCAAGTTGAGGATTTTATCTCTCAACCCCCATATGCAAAAAAAAAAAAGTGTTTTGAGTGCTGCGCGAATTAATTTTGTTGTTTTTCTTCACTAGCAGCAGCAGATCAATATTTAAAAGTACTCTAAATACAATAGCGAAAGGAAAATGCAATAAGCATTGAAAATAATCCAAATATTTAACTAACTATTATCAAAGTTATAAAATTTGCAAAAAAAAACGTACCGCATTGGAATATTCAATGTGCCGTACGACGGACGCCATACTGTTTTCAATAGCACAGCTCTGTACTGTATTGGTCAAGCCATTATACAGGTCTTGATTTATGATGCGTGAACTTCTGTCACTTTCCTGCCACTTTCAATAAAACGGTGTATAGTTATCGTAATATGTGAAATTAATTGTATGTGTGTGGAGTTTTTTGTCTATTCTCTAACTTATGGCACAACTGATATAAAATTGCAGATTATCTGTGAAAATATACATTTGCTAGTATACGTCCCTTAATTTTATACCGCAATATACAATACTACAATTGAGGGGGATAGGATAGAAAGGGTATAAGTAACATTTTTTTAGTTTTGAGATAATTAACATGAAAGTTGACTGGACTTTATTAATTATTGAATTAAACAATAAAAAATATTTTATCACATATGGTATAGCATCTGAAAAGGCTAATATTTCTATGTAATAAGTATAAAACTTATCCAAACATCATAAATGATTACGTACAATTTTTTTTTTTTAAATTGCACTTATACCTGTACTATTCCTAATCAATGCAACATACATGCAAAATATCAAAAACAGTTTTATTTAGAAAAAAAAATGTAATTTTACAAGCTAAATTTCATAATCCGAATCTATTAATATATCCTTTTCAACAACCGAGTCCTGATCAGAGTCTTGAGTTTCAGTGTTAGATGTAGAAGCCGTAGGAATGATGTTTTCGTCTTCTATAATTTTCTTCTTTTTGCAAGCCTTGGATCCGTGCTCCATGTCTTTATAAAATTTGTGAAATTTCGGTGGCACCTAGTCCAATAATGTTTGCAGATTACTCCATTTTTCTTGAGAAATTTTTAAGGCGCTGTTATTTGACAACTTAGAAAAAACCATATTCAATTTTGTTGGCGGTCGACCAGCTGTAGGAGCAATAATACATTTGGAAAATGGAAAATCATTATCTAATGTACGTTTAAATTCAAAAGAATAAACTTTTGATTTTTTCGTATATTTAAAGTTATATTTAAATTTTAAGCTCTTTTTATCGGAGTATTTTTTTTGGATCGTGAATCAAACTGTTCAGATGTAGAAAAGAAAAGAAAAACATTCTTTTGTCATGTCGTGAATAATAATAATAAAATAAAATCTTACCTTCGTCACTTTCCATATTAATAGATAAGAGTTCTTTATTTAACACGAATAACACGAGCTTTTGGTTTTACCGGTTTTATACGAGAATTACATGCAACAAGTTCTCAATAAAAACAATATATTTTTTGGAATAGAAAGGGTATAAGCTCACTTGTACCCTTTCTATTCTTAGTTCATTAGTGATGTAAGTTACTTCATATTTCTACTCGACGATAAATAGCACTGGTAGTATGAAAAATCACTTGAACCTTTTCTCCACTAAAAAATGGGTATATTAATGTTCATAAACTACACTTATCTCAATTTTTTTTTTAAAGTACTTATACCCTTTCTATTCTAACCCCTTCATTTATTAATCACGAAACAAATACACATATGTACAAAAATGTATATATCCTACGCATACGAAGCATACAACATTTCTGTTAATATTCTGTTGGGGATGTTTTTGTAATGGAAATTTCTGAGTATGGACGGAACCTAAAGGCATTATATAGACAGTTACGTTATGAATAGTTTGATGTATATACGAGAAAATATAACTAATAGGGATATATGGAATGTATGTCAGAGTAATATTCCTAGAATGAGCTTGTCTGTCTATTTCAGACCCTATAATTATAACGAAATCATCAAAGTTAAATGCAGAGCACTTATTACTCTATCCTATATCGTGAAGTAAATCATATAGAGATTACCGCAGCTTAATCAAGAATCTGCTGTTCCATTAAAGCAGATCAGGGAAGGAATTCATAAAATTTGATTAACGTTCTATGATGTTTAAAACGTTATTGACGTTTACTTTACTCCGGACAAAATCTATATACCATTTGGCTTTTCTACGACTTTTCTGAATCTATTTGTTGGGTAAATCCAACAATTAGAAAGATATATATTTCATCTTAGACATTGCATTTTTTTTTTCTTCAAATATTAATGTTATCCGAATCTACTAAAAATAAGAAGTTTCATTCGAATGATAACAATGTTTGGGTACCATCATAATGAAATAAATGTATGGAAGTAAATAAGGAAGTACTTTTCAAAATTGCAAATTAATTATCCGAGCTGGTCGAGTAGCCATTAAATTACTTTACATACAGAAATTGTCCAACCATTAATAAAAATTTCGCCTTTACCGAACTTTTATTCATATTGTATTTATTGTTCCTGCTGAAGCCACATTCGTTGTATTAGTTAGTTAAAGAGTCCGCAATCCTAAAGATTGGTTGGAAACAGCACGCCATGCCGATCTATCCTGAGCTAATCCCTTCATCTCCCTATAGCTATTCATCTCAACGTCTTCAACTATCTGACTCACATACTCCAATCTAGGCCTACCTACCCCTTTCTTTCCCTCCACTCTACCTTCTATGATCAATTGCATAATCCCCCCATGCCTAAGAATATGCCCTACTAATCTGTCTCTCCTACGCTGTAACACTCTCCAAATACTTCTCTTCTCCCCTACTAACTCTAGTACAGCTTCATTTGTTACTTTATCTTCCCAACCAATCCTCATCATCCTCCTATAACACCACATTTCGAATGCTTGTAATCTACGCTTCTCTTCCTTTCCTATAGTCCACGCCTCACACCCGTACAGTGCTACACTCCAAACATATACCTTCAGTAATCTTTTTCTAATACCCAAGTCAATATTTGATCTTAAAATCTGTTCTTTTTCTACGAATGCCTTCCTACCCTGTGCTATCCTACACTTTATATCTACCTTGCTTCGATTATCTTTTGTGATTCTACTGCCTAAATAACAAAAATCTGACACTTCTTCGATTCTATTATCTCCTATTGCGATCCTCATTTTTCTACTGCATTCCTTTTTGTCACACCTCATCACTTTAGTTTTACCTATATTTATTTTCATGTTAAAATCCCTAGTCAATACTGCCTGCATACCATTCTATACCCTTTCTAAATTCTTTTCGCTTTCTTCCAATATAGCTATATCGTCGGCGAATCTCAACATATATATTTTCTCTCCCTGTACATTCACACCTACACTATACTCTTCTTTTACTTTGTTTATTGCATCTTCTATATATAGATTAAATAATAACGGTGAAAGTGTACATCCCTGCCGAACTCCCTTCCCTATTTTTGCTACCTCTTCTTCCCCCTCAATTCTAACTAAGGCAGTTTGGTGTTTATATAAATTAAAAATTATTCTCCTATCCTTATAATCTATACCCGTTTCTTTTAAAATTCTAAACATTATGTCCCAATCTACATTATCAAATGCCTTTTCTAAATCTACAAAAGCTATGCAAGTTACCTTTCCTACCCTCTTTCTTTTTTCTACTACCGTTCTTAGTGCTAGAATCGCCTCCCTCGTCCCTCTGTTTTTCCTAAAACCAAACTGATCTTCTCCTAGCCTTTCCTCTACTTTATTTTCTAATCTCCTATAAATAATCTTTAGCAATATCTTCGATGAATGCGATAGTAGACTAATGGTCCTATAGTTCTCACACAAATTAGCTCCTATTTTCTTCGGCATTGTTACTATTCTACTACGCTGAAAATCCTGTGGTACTTCTCCCTTCTCATATATTTTACAAACTAACCTGTATAATCGCTCCTGCATTTTTTCCCCATTTTTTCGTTGTATTATATATGGAGAATTCCATACAATTGTAATATTCTAAATTCGATTTTTATTGGCAAGTGCTTGTCGATATTCAATATACGTAGAATATAATTTCATTGGGGGGACGCTTGAGCGACAGATGAAGTTGCTCTTGACGTGCAGAAGTTCAATAAAGGCTACCTACTCGATAATGGTCGCTCTCCTCTATCTTTTGTATATATAACTATATACTTGCAAGAAGAAGAAGCGTCATGTGTCAAAGGGAGCGAAGGTTAACAGCAAAGAAGACGCATACACATATTGATTAAAGACTGACACATTTCGTGCTAAAAACTGCCCATGTTTATATTGGTTTTGTACGAGGTTATTTTACACACACTGTATCATTTTATATACGCACAATGACTATACATGTACAAAGTTTAGGAAAGGTTTTGTTTAGTCTCAAGAAAAAATTACATTAAATAATATATTTGTATTTTTTATATATTCTTTTGTGTCTATATAATATTCTATATTTTATAATAGTGTTTCTATAATAAAAACATTTTCACATATTGTTAAGCAAAAAAAAATTAAAAATCTATTGTAGAAAGTACAAATGATATGATAAAAAAATCGTCGATTGATTGTTTTTAAAATATTCTATGTGCAAACGTTATTTCGCATATTTTACAACAACGGCGGAATATTTCTACATCAACATATTCTTGAAACTGTTATTTCTCTTTTACAATACATACTCTAATTAAATATTCCACTTCAGAAACTGGGTCGCTTTATAGCACGGGAAATATAAACGGGGAGAGCACTGAACTATTATACAAGCTAATACATTAAAAAAATGTTTTCTAGAAAATTTTTAGTGCTTGATAATTCGTTTAAAAGTAGCTTTAGCTGACGGCTAAAACTCGAAGACGTGTAACATGGTACCCTTACGATTAAATATCACGAATTCTGTTTTAATTAGGTCTCGAAAACACGAACCCATTATAAGAAGCTTATAGGAGTGATTCTAGGCAAACAGTAACGGCTTAATATCTATACTGCCATTATTATTTATTTTCACCATTATCGTGATTTTCATGCTGTACGTTTTAGTTTGTATATTTAAATACGTGATTATATAATATATAGTGTAAAATATATATTATTTTATTATCGCGTAAATCTGATTCTAAAGTACATTTTTATATTAAACGTGTTTAGTGGAGTATTAAAAGTAACCTTGCCCGAATTGTTCGGAGTTTTCCCGATCATGATAGCCGATGAATTAAAATGAGGAAATGAACACAGAAAAAGTAGAAACATTATAGTTCTATTGCATGCTCAGAATCAATAAATTATGACAGCTGCTACAAATAATATTGCTATCGGTGCTTGGGAAAAATGTTTAATTATACACTTTGTCCTATTACTCAATGCGAAAGCGAGGCAGTAAAATTTGCTGTTCCGCTGATTCTATTAGCGAATAAAGCAGAGTTGGGAGTTGCGAGATTATTAAAAAAAGTGCTTTAAAACACGACATTCTTTATTTTGAACGCATACCAATTTTAGCGATTTTTTTTCTATACAACGAAAGTTAATTGCTACTGAAAGTTGGGTGCTATTTTGACATTTGTTCAATTTTGATTCTATATGCAATTCGAAATCAAATTACACAAGAAAGCATGCGACAAATACTTTCAATAAATGTGTTTCCGATACTCAATCATCAAGAAAATGGTGCAACGCAAGTGGTCAAATATCAAGAAGTGCAAGAACAAATCTAATTTCATACCATTATTATTATTTTTTGTATATAATATAAAATTTTGTCATTATTTAATACTTGAAGCGGTGTATTCTTTTGCGTTTATTTTTAACCTCGCGTATTTTTGTAACCATCAATTTGACAATATTTGATTGATTTTGTTTAAGTAACTATCACTCTGTGTAATATTTACTGCATGTTTAGGAGTACTTGAGGACTTACACGTTGAAACAACAATTGCAATTATTGGGTCTCTTAATTATTTCATGAGAAAACAATAGATTTTTAGACTTGTGCATTACGGTTAATAATCTTTATATAATTAACAACAACAAATTTAAGATAAAAAAAAGAACTATGTGTCTTTATTTTGGCAGAGACAAATAAATTACAAAAATATTAAATCAGCACCAAAACGCACAAGTGAGAGTCGGTTTCTAACAATGTTGTTTAATATAAAATTTCAATATAAATATAAAATCATTTCTTTCAGATTTGGTTGAATCGCAGTGTATGTATACATTTATTATGTACGTTGAATTATTTATTTATTACGATGATATTGCCACAAAATATATTCTCCATTTGACTAGCTTAAATTATATATCTGTCAATTTCCTGTTCATAATAATCGATTATGGACGCAAAATCACATAATAATGTAAGTGTGTATTTGAAAGTCCTCGTGAAGAAGAAAAACACATTTAGTTGAATGAAAAAGCGGCTTAAGTATGGAGGTAATCTTCCACATGATTGCATGAGTGAACAACTGATATTTTGAAGTATAGAAATTTAAGAATCTTCTTGTATAGAAAGTAGTCTATGAAAATTTGTATGTTATTGAAGCGTACTGAAGATGTTCTGGCGAAGAGTTCAAACTGATGTTGTAGTGATAAATAAGAAAACGATCCTTCTCGTATTTGAATAACTTTTTATTTCTGGTACATTATTTGTATTCACATAAATTGATATTTGATAACAAAATTCTTAAAGCAACAGAATAAACACGCGCACCATGTAATGTCGGTCGTGCTGCGTTGGGATATTATACTCGGTGTAAAATTTTAATTTTTTAATTAATCAGTATAGCGAATAATAGACAAATAAAAAGCGACGTTGACACTTATTTGTAACTATTATTGCCAAAAATAGATTGTAGTGACGTACGTATAGTTAATATACACTAGCGATGTGTAGTTCAATCGCGAACCGTTCACTCTGAACGGTTCAATCAAATGACTGTGACGATGTTTTGCAACGACCTATAGGTCACTATGACCTAGTTCGTGAACTATGAACTACATGGTGCACGGTGTACTTGTACTAGGTCCTGAACCCGTCGTGTACTAAACCGTTCGTGAATCACAACGACTCGTAAACGATGCAGTATAGTATACATTACATATATAGTACTAACATGTATTTAGTGATAAAGAACGAAATAGGAAACTCGATGCAATATTGCAACAGCAGTATTGCCGAGCTGAGTCACACTTTGTATGTTGGTATCAGATTTCATTTGGAAAAATATAATTAATATATGCAATAATGCAAAAATAAACATCTAAATCTTATAGTTCTTCTATGAGCGCAATGCAACCATTTAATATCAAAGCTTTGAAGTTTGAACAGAGAAGATTCGGAATAGAAAATATAAATTATAACGCCAAACAAAACGATTCTATCTAGTTCATTTTATTATAGTTTGTACATTTAATTTTCAAGTGTTAGTAAAGTAGTATACATTTTCATCAGTAACTACCAATAAGTATTTTAGATATTCATATAAATAATCGCGAGTACCTAGAGAAGATTATATTTCCTTATATATATTTTGTATAAATTATAAACATTGTTGTCTTTTCTTCCTCATTCTTAATTCAAAATAAGTATTGTAATATTTCAATTTATTATTTTTTTACCATTTAATATTTTTATATTGAGAAAAAAAAGAGATTATTTTCAGTATGTGCATGTACTTGGTCATATAGGTCGTGAACTAGTTCATTTAAAAAAGATATTAGTAGTTCACGACCTATAGTTCGTGAACGGTACATTGAAATGAACTACAAACTACGAACTAGGTCCTCAAATTGACCTACAGTTTTCCATCGCTAATATACACATCGATCTGTAATATCGCTATAAGTTAGCATTATTTTAAAAGGCTTTTCATTTTTAAAAAATATATTTTTTTATGAAGTATGAACTTCTATCATTTCCCATAAAACACAATACTTGTGTCTTAAAATACCCATAAACTTTGAGGTTCATTTATAGGGTAGTGTAAACAAATTGCATTTGCAGTGCCATTTCCAAAATCTGGTATATCTGCAGTTGTTCACAACTGTAACAGCTGATTTATTGGTCTTCCTCTTATTGTTTCAGTTTGTGGCGATATTCACGGTCAATTCTATGACCTAATGAAATTATTCGAAGTGGGCGGACCTCCATCTAGTACGAAATACCTTTTCCTAGGCGATTACGTCGATAGAGGATACTTTAGTATTGAGGTAAATTCTTATATTTAACTTATATTCTGCGGCTATATGTATTATTACATGCATTATTAATAATAATTACACTTAATATATAATTTATTAATATTGCCCTTCGTTTCATCGAATACAGGTCACATAAATATGCACTAAAGTCTTTAAAATATAAGTTTATTAAAGCATCGAACTATCTAATGTATTTAGAGTTCATATTATTTAGTAAAATTTTGTAGTCATAGATTTAATTTATTATACATCCATATTTTACTATATTTAACTTAGTATTTATAATGCCGCTGTACCAAAATGGATTATTATTTTTTAATTAAAAATTTAATTGTAATTATTCAATTAATTCCACTCAAACAATATATGCCATAATTGTTTCTGTTAAAATCTGGGATTAATTTTCATATCCGATATGGACCTCGGCACACTACATTTTCCGAATAATTTTTTTTTTCGGTTTCTTAGTATATATAAAATTAGCAAAAAGAAATATTACAGATATAATGAAACATTAATTTAAATACTCTAATAATTAAATATAAATTAGTATTTGAGGTAATATTTGAACGACAAAAAGTTTTATACATTTTTTTTTTTTGCAATTATTGATAATGGATTATCAAGGGTTGGTATTTACTATCTAATCTTAGATTTTTCCAACATTAGAAAAAAGTATATAGTTGTAAAAGCGACTATCACCAGCAAATTCTTATCGATAGTTATTTTCAGGTTAATATAAAGATTATGTATGCTATTGGATTGTTCTTGTATAGTTTGTTTATTTTTTCAAACGTTTTTTTGCAGTGTGTGTTGTACCTGTGGGCTTTGAAGCTCTGTTTCCCAACCACGTTGTTCCTACTTCGAGGCAATCACGAGTGTCGGCACCTCACCGAGTACTTCACATTTAAACAAGAATGTAAGTCCTTTTACCATTTAGTTGTTTTCATCAAAATTTAATATGAAATCATTGCTACTGTCAACACCTCATTCAGATGTTGAACAGACCAAAACAGATTTATATTATTACGTATTAGTGGGCTGCTTCATTCGATTTCAAATCGTTGATAATATAAAATATAAATTTATCTTCCAGTTGAAGTTTTCATTTTAATAGTTCCTATTGGTGTTTCTCCCGCAATAGTTACCGTATCTTCAAAAACTCGTCACTGTTTCTATCTTGCATATTCTTATACCGAAGCATTTCTTAAGCCAAGTTTAATTAATTTGAACTTTGAAGAGTTTTTAAAGATTCTTCATATTTTTTAACTTTAATTATCCACGTATTTAATACGTTGGTACAACATAATGTTGCAAAATGGAAAATAAAAACATTTATACAATTAAAGTTGATTTGGGAATGTACATATCGCTGATCTAGTAAACATCGACCATTACAAGAATTATTGCGTCCTGCGTTAGATTACTCTAGCAGATGTAACTTCTTCCTACAGGAGCAACAGCGCAGCTATATAGAACTTAATAGTAAAACGTCTTTAGTTGACGTAAGAGAATCGAGGATGGTAAATCTCCATAAATATGGGGTCAGGTAGAAGAAACCGAAAATGTGTAGGGTCAAATTCCTACAAACGCCTGTTGTCCATCGCTTCCTCTTGCACGAAGCACTTATTTCTTGTACATGTAACTTTGTTTCCTTGGGGTGATCATTCAATAAAATGCAAGCTACTGCATTCTGAATTTCTGTACTTTCACCAAGTGGGGGTCATCTGGGTCATTGTTAATTGGGTAATTGTCACGATCGTTAAATATATGGGAACCTATATCTATGTCTTCATCTTCAATGTTTGATTTCAATTGGAAATATTTCTTTTGAATATCAGTAACGAGGGATTAAGGAGCTTATTTTCTTGGAGACCGAACCCTATAGGAATTTACATGTACCTTTGTAGGAATTTGACCATCATTAACTCGACTACCTGAAAATTACAGGAATATGTATACACCCAAGAGAATATGGCTGGTTAAATAAAGCAACATAATGATTACGTTTGTTAATTTTCTTGAAACCCGAGATATGAGCGATGAGATTTGGGTGAACCATGGAAGGACTAGAAAATCATTTCGAAAGTCCGTTACAATTATTGCAATTTTTAATAAGGGACGAAAGCTAATATTATTTTTAAAGAAATTTAGTTTTAAGATTTCTCACGTAAACTACCGCATTTATGGTAATGAGTGTGCAAAGTGTTAGCGTTGTATATAATCGTGAAGTTCAAGGAGCAATTGAACAAACAGGCCGATTGGTTTATATATATAGAGTTTCCTTGATTGCTAAGAGCTTTAATTGTTATCCATATTAAAAATTCGGAAAGCATAACCTAATCAATAATAAATGCAATACAATCATCAGCTACAAAATATCAATCTCTATTTGAGCTTGACTTGATTATTTATGTTATTAGGGATAGCAATGTGTAGTTCACTGGCGAACCGTTCACTCTGAACGGTTCAATTAAATGACGGGCGTACTGTGACGATGTTTTGCAACGACCTATAGGTCACTATGACCTATAGGTCGTGAACTATGAACTACATGGTGCACGGTGTACGTGTTGATGTACTTGTACTAGGTCCTCAACGCTGTACTAAACCGTTCATTAATCACAACGACTCGTAAACGATGTAGTATAGTATACATTACATATACAGTACTAACATTTATTTAGTGATAAAGTGTGTTGGTGAACGGTACGAAATTATATTTCCTTATAAATATGTTTTGTATAAATTATAAACATTGTTGTTTTTTCTTCCTCACTCTTAATTCAAAATAAGTATTGTAATATTTCAATTTATTTATTTTTTACTATTTAATATTTTTATATTGAGAAAAAAGGAGATTATTTTCAGTATGTGCATGTATTTCATATATGTCGTGTAGTAGTTCATTTTAAAAAGATGTTAGTAGTTCACAACCTATAGTTCGTGAACGGTACATTGAAATGAACTATGAACTACGAACTAGGTCCTCAAAATGACCTACAGTTAGCCTTCGCTAATTAGGGACACAGTTTAATCAGCTTTACTCGCGACTTACCTTAATTTTAAATCTAGATACGCAATCGGTTAAAACTTTCATCCAAAATAATCATTATACAATTGGTACATGGAAATTCAGTTCGTTAGTGTTTATTTGGGAATATTTACGGTTTATTTTTCACTTTTTTTTAACGATATTTATACTGTACCTTCTTTACGAGAAGCAATAAGACAAATGTATACTTTACACTTGCTTTCAACATTATATTTGTAGAATCTGTTTACATAATTTCCTTCACAATATTTGCTAAAGTAAAGACCATAACTTCTCTTTTACACATTCTTCAAGCATCAATAAAAAATGTTTTACTTTGTAGCGTATTCCTTTGAGCTTCCGTTGTTGACTTCATCATACATTTATTATAGGGCCAGATGTTAATAGGCTTCTCTGATTATTCGGTAGGAATTTATAATGATTATCATTTTACCATGTGCTTTAGAATTATATTTCTTCAAGCTTCAAGCGCGAAGTCCCTTGATGTAGTCCTGTATACTTTATTCAGCGAGACTTAGTTTAGTACGTAATAAATATTCAGATTTATGTAAAGGTCTACCAGAATTTCACTGTATTTTTTAACGGACAATTTATTTTAGATATATTCTATATTCTTATTATTTATCAGATCGACCATATTCAGGTAATTAGTTTGACATATCGTATCATACATCAAAATGTTAATAAAACTGACCAAAACTAGGTAATTTATAGCCATCTTTTTGTCTTTTATAATCCGACTAAGTCGAAACTGTCTTTGGACGGAACGTAACAAATAAGTGTAGCCTTTAGTTTTTTTCAACTGATTATATTCTGCAGAAATGACAATTTCAAGATGATTTGCGAGCAAGTTAGTGTTTTTGTTCTCGTAAATCGGGCCTTTAAATGGTCATTCCTTTTGGTTATTTTTGAGTGACGTCCGTTTTGAACATCCTGCGGGACACCTGCACAGATCGTCAACATGTCCCCGAGCACATATTATATAAGCACTGTTTCATGCCTTGTACATTCGTAGATCAAAGCTATGGCCGACATCATGGTCGCCCCCGACTCCATTTTGTGTTGGCCAGAGGCAGAGGGTGCCCATACTATATACACCATTCCTGAAGTCGTCGTCGTTCTGGCGCCTCCAGTTGCTGCTCTTTTGAGTTGGTTCGTGCCAAGGCCCATTTGATGCTTTATGATAATAACGCACAATGCGTCGTCCAAATGAACCTTGCCATTGCTCGAAAACTGCGAAAATGCTGTTCATTTTAGATTGTCGAATCGGTTTGATCGTTCTTGACGCCTAATCGATCTCTTCATGGTATCGCTGTGATACTATTATTTTCTAACTTGACTCGTTACAAATTATAATTTTCATTTGTATTCTTTGGCGCAAAATTTATTAGGAAAATATGAGTAAGCACGGTAGATTAATAGAGTTTAAAACTGGCTCATCTGCTAAATTAAATGATCATAAATGACTATTTTATTTGTAGGATATATACGAGTGTCTCCCAGCTATAAAAAAATATAATTGAAATTTTAAAAAAATCAATTTTTCATACATATATAGCGGAATTTTGTGCTAGTTCACATCTCGAATCAGAGTAAAGAATTTCACATAAATTGTATTTATGATAGCTGTGAGTGAATTATGGTAGTTGAGCAAAGCGCGAATAGCTGTTTTGGAAGGAATTTGGAAGAAGAACGAAGATATTTAATGAAATAATCTGTATTCGTTCCTTCGGGAAATGAATAACAGAATTTCATTTTAAGTCTTTCTTGGTGTTGAGTCTCGTGTATTTGTTTATTGGAACGCCAAAAATGACAATGATGATATTATTCGAGCGTTCTAGCTTGCAATGGTCCTGGTATCATAAAATATGGCATCGTAATCTTTCAACGTTTGCAACAGCAATAAAATTCTTGCACCCACTTTAATTTTTGCGATGAAGAAATCATCAATATTTTTCCCGAGTACTTTAATATCCCTCTAAAGATTCGATCTGCTCCAGTATATTGTGAACAATGTATCATTATGTAATTTCAACCATTAATCTGCCAACCTGCTGCAAACTTCACTCGAAACGTTTTTTATTATTTTATTTTAAGAAGTAATAACGCTCACCATAATGATTGTACGGCATGTGCGCTTGTATTACAAAATAGAAAGTATTGTATGTAATTGCATTCTGGATTATGACGCAAGATGTCGTTGACGAGGCTGAAGAGTTACAAAGAGAGCTCTCATTAAAATCTAGTCTATTCTTAATGTCAGATACGAGAACGATGTAATGGTATGGAATGCGTCGACGTGAAAGAGCACGAGTCGACGAAATGGGAGTGTATAAAATAATGCGGATGAAGATGAACGCCGTGGCTTGCCTTGGCGAAACTTATTCCATCGTAATGGCCGCCATATTCGCAACAGCATCAACCGGAACCGGACGTAATACACAATAAAATTGCCAACAACACTATACTCACTGTACTGCCTGCCCATTTGCTATTCCACAGCGGTTTTAAAACTTTTTTAGTCCTTTGTTGAATAAAGTGACGAATAATGTGTCTTAAAAGTACTTCCTATATATTCTTCCAAACTTGACACAGTCGCAAAAAAATTCTACTGTAAATATTTTAATATGATTATAAATTGTTCGGTTATACTATATTTTTCTGTTATAATGAACTGTACTTGCTTTTTTAAAAAGTTTTTGTTTCGATTGGATTATTTATATGACACACTGTTTTAATATATTTACTAATTTGCTTGTTGGGTGCTAGTTGATTTGGTAATTGCATATACTTCTTGCTTCTTCTTCTTGCATTCCGTTTGAAATCTAATATCTAAATTTCGCTCCATTTCTTCTAATATTGTTGAACACAGCTTTATTTATTGCATCTTCTATTTATGATTAAATAATAGCGGCGCAAGAGTACATCCCTGAATGACTCCGTTTTAAATTCTTGCTAGAAAAGCATTTCTTTTCCCCCAATTATAACTAGATCGGTTTGATATTTATACAAATTGAAAATATTTCTCTCATCCTTTTATATTCATTCCCGTTTCTCCTATTCTCATTTTTTTTTCTTTCGTTCTCCCAATAGGCCAAAAAATTTTTAATATATTATCGTGATATTTTTTCCAGTAATAACTTGATGTCTTTTTCGTTCCCAATTTTCTATTGCGAGTGGTGGTATTTTTCCGGAGTTAATCCTTATGTGATTTATCATGTATTTAATTAGAGCCAATCTGGTGACAGTTGTGTCAGAATCTCCTGCAATTAATATAGATTTTTTTTTGCTTGGCTTTCTTTTTTAAATTCCGTAAGCGAACACGACGAATATAAATAGCATGTTGCTACAATTACGCAAAGTCTATTTTAATGGTGTAATTATTTTCAAATTTAATTATATATATAACATTAAGGGCAGTTCTACTTGGCTATATCTTCCATTTTTTTTTATAATTTGATAATACGTTTTTGATGAATTGTGAGGTATAAAATGATTAAATGATGTATACTGTATGTTTGTCTCTTTAGAATCATTTTTAGAGATAATGGAAATATTTTTCAAGTAGATTTTTAATAATGCATCAATTATATATGGTATATATTTCACAAATACGCAACAGAGGTGCTTATATTATTATTCCTTAAAATTCCTAAGAGAAAGGAAGTTTAGTTTGGATTTGTACATTTTTTCTACCCATGACTTTTAAACTCCATTATTTATTATCGTTTCTGCAAATTTGCCAGGATCGATAAATTTTTATTATAATACACCAGAAACGTGCGAATTGGTGTGTTATGCGTTTTAGAAGCTACATATGGCTCTCATATGAGACTTCTTACGTGTTCCTTTTGTTCTAAGGTTGTTAGTATCTGTAGATATAACTCTTCATTCTTACGAATCGTTCGCACGTTCTACAATCCTGGAAAATGCATTTTGTTTCATTTTAAACACAGCGCTGGATTCAGTAGTTTTATTGACAAACAAAAAATATATAAAGGGACTTTTATTTTACATATTTCCATATATTCTTCATATAAAATATTGGAAAATCAGCGCTTGCTTAAAATCATTTTCTGTTATCATTTACATTACCGAATACACTCAAAGGCAATGATAATTTTAAAAAATTATCACTACGGTGTTAAATAATAGTAACGCAAAGCATTAAGTAGCTAGATGCGCATTTTGAAGGCTATGCCCCCATCGTCAGTAGCAAAAGATAAAAACTAAACAGAATACCTGTGTCACGAATCGTGATTGCTATACAATTAAATAAAGAATTCAACATTACAGAAGTATTTCAGAAAATGGCGGAGGCATCTTGAAAGTTTCATTTAATTTATTATTGAAATATAGATACCTCAATGTACTTAAAAGGAAAAATAAAGTGATTTGGTTGTATGAAAGTGTATATTACTCAACACATATTTCATATTCATGATCAATCAAATATAATATACTAATTTGTTTGTTTTATCAAATCTAAGATTTTTCAAAATAAACTAATAAACGCACTGTAATGAAAAATATTTTTTATTTGTCAATATTGCAGAATTAAACGCAGAAATATTTAAATATTAATATTGATGGACAAATAGTAATGGGATTCTTTTTCAACATGATTATAGAAATAAATAAATAAATTGCCAAAATACCGTAACTCAAAATACTTAAATACTATATGCGCAAGTCCAAAAACACATAATTGAATTATTTATCTGATTGGTGTGTTACAGTGGAATTAGGCTTCAAAATGTGCATAAACATAACTTTGATCGTTGATTTAAATGGGCATATTTAAGTTTAAAATATAGATATGAAATTATCAAAATTTCCACCGAAATAGTTGCTATATTATACAGAAATTTAGGTACACTGCTAATGTAGCTATTTTCGCAATATTTCCACTGTATTTCAAACAGTAACACACACACCTACACTATTTACAAACTGTAAAGTTTACATTCGAAACGGCAGTAGCATGCGAATTTCAATATAATTTGGCCGGTTCACAAACACTCACCAACGATTATTTTTAAAACAGTAATGTACTGCCGAATTTTCGCTCCGTTTCACAGAAACACGCATAGAAAAATCGTTTTGGTTGCCTAAACTGTGAATATCACACACACACACATAAAACGAAATTTGACTGGCATTTACCGCCAAGAATTTTCACGCCGCAATGACTTCGTGTTAACATTATTGAAGACAGTGTTGTGCGACTCACTTTATAATATCCGTAATATTGAAAGATATTCGACAGTTTATCGTAAACATATAAATTTTCTGTCAAGTATTTTCTATTCTTTTACACATCAATTTATTTTGCAAGATGTATTCGCCGTTACTTAAATAATATTGAAAGTTTTTTTTTTTTTAGATAAGTAGATAATATGAAAAGGGTTTTCTAAAGTGTGTTGGTAGAATATAACTTTTGACACAACATACAAGCGGAGCGGAATTATTTTGCAGGATATACATTGAGGGGGTCAGAAGCAAACAAGGAAAACGCACTCCAAAGTTAATTCAGTTTTGAAAAATATAGAAACCTTATAAAAAGATATTTGATCAATAACTTTGCTTGATCCAAAAACACTTTTTTTTATCACATTAAGAATTTTTCCTGTTTGTAGAGTAAATTAATTAAAGCATCCTTTTAATTACACCCCCTTTCTTCCAACAATTGCATTTGTACCCATTTACCTCCAACCAATTGCATGGAAAAATAAAAGAGAAACTTCATAGTTGCAGTCACTTTATTAAGCAAAGTGGTATAATTGCGGTTATACCAATTTTTCTCCGAAATAAACCATTTTTTTTTTGTGTAGTAGTTTATCTTACAGACCCTACAGTATAGCGATGGCCAATTGTCACTTTGAGGACCTAGTTCGTAGTTCGTAGTTCATTTCAACCGTTCACGAACTAAGGTCGTGAACTACTAACATCTTTTTTTAATGAACTAGTTCACGACCTATATGAAATACATGCACATACTGAAAATAATCTCTTTTTTTCTCACTATAAAAATATTAAATGGTAAAAAATAAATAAATTGAAATATTACAATACTTATTTTGAATTAAGAATGAGGAAGAAAAGACAACAATGTTTATAATTTATACAAAATATATATATAAAGAAATATAATCTTCTCTAGGTACTCACGATTATTTATATGAAGTTCTAAAATACTTATTGGTAGTTACTGATGAAAATGTTTACTACTTTACTAGCACTTGAAAATTAAATGTACAAACTATAATAAAATGAACTAGATAGAATCGTTTTATTTGGCGTTATAATTTATATTTTCTATTCCGAATCTTCTCTGTTCAAAATTCAAAGCTTTGGTTTGATATTAAGTGATTGCATTGCACTCAATATCAAATAGAAGAACTATAAGATTTAGATGTTTATTTTTGCATTATTGCAAAAATTTGCTACGGCATGACATATTTAAGAATATATTTAATCTTGAAAATATATTAATTATATTATTCCAAATCAAATCTGATACCAACATATAAATTGTAACTCGCTCGGCAATGCTGCTGTTGCAATATTGCATCGAGTTTCCTATTTCGTTCTTTATCACTAAATAAATGTTAGTACTGTATATGTAATGTATACTATACTGCATCGTTTACACAATTTGCCACTTACCTACCCCTTTGCTTCCGAACCCTCAATTGACATATGAATAAATTCAAACACTGGAAAATTTCCGGGAACATCGGAAAAAATAATTGAAATAATATGGATAAACACGCAGGAAATATATTTATTTAGCTATTTAGTTTGGATAATACGTTAAATTCCTGAAGTTTGACTTTTAGGCAGCAATTCTAAAATAAGAATGATCAAATTCTAACCCATTATTATATTGTTGTTTTCTAAAGACGGTTACTTGAAGAATTTCTTTATGGAATTTAGTTTCCTGCAAATACTGTTCAGTGAAATCTACTCAGAAATTGGTTCAGACATTACGAATAATAATAAAAGAAAAAATTACATTTTTTTTTCTCTGTACATTTTATTCTTTGCTGCTCATGGACACCATCGAGGATGGTAAATTCCTATACATATGGGGTCAGGTAGAAGAAACGAAAATGTGTATAGTCAAATTCCTACAAACACCTGTTGTCCATCGCCTTCCTCTTGCACGAACCACTTATTTCTCGCACATGTAACTTTGTTTCCTCGGGGTGATCATGCAATAAAATGCAGGCTTCTGCATTCTGAATTTCTGTACTTTCACCAACTGGGTCATCTGGGTCATTGTTAATTGGGTAATTGTCACGATCGTTAAATATATGGGAACCTATATCTATGTCTTCTTCTTCAATGTTCGATTTCAATTGGAAATATTTCTTTTGAATATCAGTAACGAGGGATTAAGGAGCTTATTTTCTTAGAGACCGAACCTTATAGGAATTTATATGTACCTTTGTAGGAATTGGACCATCATTAACTCGACTACCTGAAAATTATAGGAATATGTATACACCCGACACCATAACTGAATACACAAGAATTAGCAGCAAATCCGTTTTGAGTTAGCAATAACAATACCTCTTTAAAAATTACAATTACCAATTTTTAATTTCTCTATATTAACAATTTTTTTTTCTTTGCAGGTAAAATAAAGTACTCCGAGCGGGTGTACGATGCGTGCATGGATGCTTTCGACTGTTTACCGCTTGCCGCACTAATGAACCAACAGTTCCTCTGTGTCCACGGCGGCTTGTCACCGGAAATACACAATCTGGATGATATACGAAAGGTAAGCCAAATTATTTAATTCACGCTTTTATGCGGGTGATTTGTAGTTGACCCTCAATGAGAATGCATTTCGATAAAGTTATTAAAAAATATAATTCTTTCGACGCGCTCACAGGGAGTACTCGTATCACTTGGTTTTATTGACGTCGTAACATCTCCATTGTGAATTTGTCATTACTGTGTTAAATAAACGTATAGAATATCATCAAAATACCCTAACACAAAGCATTTATATAACTAGATGATCGTTTCGAAATTGCCTTCCAAATGCGCATATATACTATATGCTTTGTGCTATGGTAGTTGGGTGATATATTATAAAATCGTAACATTTGCATAAGTTAAATGGGTCCCGAACCACGAATTATTGTTTGTTTTGTTTTTGTGGAAACTACCTCAACAGGATATAATATCCCAATTACAGAGTGTAGTTACAGAGGGCATTTTAGGAACACATGGGAAGGATGAATTGTTCGCACACTTATTCTGAAATAGTGCTTTAAGTTAACTTAACGCAAATCATAGTTTGTCATACTATTTTTAATTTTAGAAAAAAAGAAGTAATTATATGATCATTTTGCAATTATTACCAGTTAATAGTTATCATCGATCACCGATGAAAGGTGAATATATTTTTTAATTGACATAACGTGACATATGTAGATGGTTTTGTATTCTTAATATTTGGATTTCTTCAAATCATCCTTTCATCTGAACTATAAAAATTCGCTGGTGAATAAGATTTCGTCCGTTTTTCTCGTTATTGCTTACTGTCGTCAGTAGCGATGTGTAGTTCATTCTGAACGGTTCAATCAAATGACGGGCGTACTGTGACGATGTTTTGCAACGACCTATAGGTCACTATGACCTAGTTCGTGAACTATGAACTACATGGTGAACGGTGTACGTATTGATGTATTTGTACTAGGTCCTGAACCCGTCGTGTACCAAACCGTTCATGAATCACAACGGCTCGTAAACGATGCAGTATAGTATACATAACATATACAGTACCAATAGTAGTACTAACATTTATGTGATAAATTGTGTTGGTGAAGGGAACGAAATTATATTTCCTTAATAAACATATTTTTTATTTTTCTATGAAATAAAAATAGCAGAGGCGTGATCTTAAATCGAATACGAATTCTTCTAAATATTTATGCATACTGTTTAATCCATTCGGTGCGGCCGATTGTAAATACATTATAATATGGATATGTGTTGTAGTTCGCTATATAGTCTAATGCTGATCTATTGAATGGATTTTCCAACTATTTTTAGCATAACACTTGTGTGTTTGTGTGTGTGTGTGTGTGTATGTGTGTACATGGACAATCTGTCATAGTCTAGACAGGCTTGAATAGGATCTGATGTAGATTACCGTAATAATTTATGTATAAAATTTGAATTGTGCAATTCATCTCAAATTCAGCGACCGACAGAAAAGAACAAAGCGCGTATGTATAAAGATACTTTTTATTGGGATATATAAAAAAAATTACGGACTCCATGTCTTTGTTTCATTGCTACTATTGTTGCGCCTATGTAACAAAGCTTGTTTAAAACAAAATATGGTTTAAGATTAATGTATTTTTATGTTTTAATGTGAAGATGTGGTTTTAGTATTTGGTTGACCAGAACCGATTAATTAAAGGGTCGTAAGAAACTTTGTATATTTTAAAATCGTTTAATTATGAGGAATCTAAATGGGCGGATGTAGCGAAAATGTGTAGCGAATGAAATTAAACTCTGGGACAATAGCCTAATTGATAACTGGTGATCTGTACAAAGGGACAATTATAAAATTCTGATTTTACTATTTCCGGAAAAAGTGAGTATTTGGTGAGATTTAAAATGTCGACTTTCATATGAATGATTGTGTTTTTCATTTCATCATATGAAAATGTATCATTTTGAACACATATATTTGACGTATACATTTTTAAAATTACAAAAACAGCAAAAAAATTTATCAAAGTAAACTTTTATGACATACGATTTTCATTTCAGATTATTGTACCTGTTAATTTTTAAATTATAATTTGGGATTCTGTTCATGACGAATGAAAATTTGTAATAATAAATTAATAAAATTATTGTTAAATAAATTAAAGAGCTTACTAAGAGCAAACAATAGAATATCGAAGAACAATTTATCTCTCAATGACGGCAACGTCAAAAAATTAAGTAGCTTTCGTTTTCATTAGGCAGTCCATTTTTCGTCTAGTATGTATATTAAGTTTCTGAATTTATTGACCAATTTCGATTAGAAATCGGCTCGTTTCACACTTATGAATTTTTCCGTCTAATTTTAAGACAACTTTATCTTGCATTCCTTTCAATAGCACTTTCACCAACCTAAGCGTATGATTTGTAATTTTTTACATAGCAAATTTCTTTGTAGCACTGAAATTGATGGAAAAATACAACATGCTGAAACTACATTTCATTTAGATCTAGAAATTGCACAAACAATTAATACTTTTACGACATAATTTGTAAGATTTCAAAGTTGAAGAAAAAATTGACAAGTATAATACAGGCTTTAAAAATAACATCAAAGCTAGTTTCGTATGTTCACAAATTTTATGTTTCTAGAGTGAAGTTAAAAATATTTATGACTGCAAGCCTAAGTATTCTTCATATAAAAATCACATATAGTTTTCCCTCGTGGTTTTATCTTTTTAACAACTTAAAAAGATTGAAGATGAAAAAAATATATATTTTTCATCATATTCACAAAATATCTATTTAATAATATTTCTTTATTTCGTTCACCGAAAAGGTACAAATTACATAATAATAATATGTGCCCCGTATGGAAATACAGTCAACTTCGAAACTTCATCACATTTGTTTACTAAGATAAAAAATTATTAAAATTACTAAGATAAGAATATTGTAGATTTATCTCAGTTGAGTAGAATAATTAGAACAACAGTTGATATTTAAATCACAAGGTGAAAAGTACCACACATAATTGATATGTTAGTAAACAGGTACAAAGTATAATTAAAAACAAGAAGTAAACAAAAGCAATACACAAAAGTCGCAGGCGTTAAAAAAAATTATATATATAATAAATTTGATTCGATAGTTCGAATATTTTGATTTTTATTTCAATACCTTAATTCTTTTTTGAGTCTTTGGTACAAGTATCTAGCAGGAGGTGGAACTAGCGATGTATAGTTCGCTCGCGAACTGTTCACTCTGAACGGTTCAATCAAATGACGGGCGTACTGTGACGATGTTTTGCAACGACCTATAGGTCACTATGACCTAGTTCGTGAACTATCAATTACATGGTGCACGGGTGTAAGTATTGATGTACTTGTACTATATATATACTTGCATTATAGTATACATTACATATACAGTACAAACATTTATTTAGTGATAAAGTGTGTTGGTGAAGATGGGCGCATAGCGCTTGAAATGTACATCTAGCTACTTAATGCTTATTACGGTATTTGGGTGATATTCTATATTATGTATTGTAATATTTCAATTTATTTATTTTTTACCATTTAATATTTTTATATTGAGAAAAAGGAGATTATTTTCAGTATGTGCATGTATTTCATATAGGTCGTGAACTAGTTCATTTTAAAAAGATGTTAGTAGTTCACGACCTATAGTTCGTGAACGGTACATTGAAATGGAACTACGAACTACAAACTAGGTCCTCAAAGTGACCTACAGTTTGCCATCGTTAGGTGGAACTAACTACGCCACTGTTTCGCTCATATAACGCTAACCGCAATTTTATGTGCATCCAAAATGTACAACGTACAAGTGGTAAATATATGGTCTACTATAATTCACAAACACACATTTATATATGTATTTAAATTAGGCGCAAACAGGTAGGTGACAGGTCGTATAGCAACAGGCTGACATGCGGCGTCCATATCCTCCGTGTCTAGGGCTCATGTTGCTTTTGCCGCCTCTAGTATTCTTCCATTTATCGATGTATAGTTCACTCGCGAACCGTTCACTCTGAACGGTTCAATCAAATGACTGTGACGATGTTTTGCAACGACCTATAGGTCACTATGACCTAGTTCGTGAACTATGAACTACATGGTGCACGGTGTACGTATTGATGTACTTATACTAATTCCTGAACCCGTCGTGTACTAAACCGTTCATGCATCACAACGGCTCGTAAACGATGCAGTATAGTATACATAACATATACAGTACCAATAGTAGTACTAACATTTACGTGATAAATTGTGTTGGTGAAGGGTACGAAATTATATTTCCTTATATATATGTTTTATATAAATTATAAACATTGTTGTTTTTTCTTCCTCATTCTTAATTCAAAATAAGTATTGTAATGTTTCAATTTATTTATCTTTTACTATTTAATATTTTTATATTGAAAAAAAAAAGAGATTATTTTTATTATATGCATGTATTTCATATAGGCCGTGAACTAGTTCATTGTAGTAGTTCACTACCTATAGTTCGTGAACGGTACATTGAAATGAACTATGAACTACGAACTAGGTCCTCAAAGTGACCTACAGTTTGCCATCGCTACTTCCATTAAACACAGCGGTTACAATTCCTCCACCGTTCGTGGCACTTCAATAAAATAGCTAGATAATCAAAATGCTGGAAACGTAACGTGACATTAGAAGTGGAATATTTTCTGAAAAGAGTAATTTTTTGAATTACAACGAATTGCGGCTTTAGTTAGTGTTTCATATTTATTATATATGCGCAAAAGAGGTTGTACCCTTCACTATTACTAAATTTTGACACTTCTTTCGTTCAATATTTTTTTTTTGTATATCCACATAGCATGATGAAAACCTTGCAAAAAATGCGAATTGTTGTTTATATATTTTTCTAATTTCTAATTACTTCACTGCTTTAAAAATACCAGGGTAAGAGTTTTCTAAATCTGATGAATTTCGAAATTTCCCACTTTTAAGATATACCTTTGTAAAATCGCACAACGGCGTTAAGTAATTCTGGAGAATATAACCTAATAACGGCAACTGACTGATGTTTATGCTACTAAAGATGGGAGGTTTGGCTTTCGAAATGCACATCTAGGAATTAAGTGCTGTGTTACGATATTTGGTGATATTCTATACAAGATTTACCTGCTTAAATTTATAAAGCACTCTTATTCCTATTTAAATTTAATATAAATTTTGCAATTATGAATATCGATAATGAATTATTGATACACTTATCTAATCGTTATAATTCAAACCATTTCATGTAGAAAATAGAATGTAAGTTATATTTGAGCATCGCGTAAAATAAATTAGTTCGCCTCACGTTTATATGAGTTTAGGTTTTTTGTCTACGACGACATTTCGGGTGGTCCTTCTAAGTAAAATATTTTTATAATTTATTAAACCGAGCTTTAGTGGATTTGAATTACCTTTCTATAGAAAACTATGTGTGGTACTTCTCAATATTGCACTGGTTTTGATATTTTGAAAAAAATAAAAACTTCGCACTAGAAGATCATTTTGTTGAAGGCAATTTTTTCAATTTATAGAAGTGGCACACATTTCTCGCTAAACGATAAAGTTAAATTCAGGCGACATCATCATTTACGAACTAGATCATAAAGCCACGTATATACCAATTTGCACCCACTCTTTTATCACAACCCATCTGTCACGTTGCAACAACAGCAATTGCAGTTGCAACGCGCCGGGACGCCGGCATCGGATTGGCGCCGGCACGTGACCGTCCTGTGACAGGAAGTGTCATCCATCTTGGCCTGTCATTCGTGAGCGCGATTCACATCCATTTCCGTTACTGACTTGAGAGCAAGCTACCGCAAATTTTATATATATATAAACAACACCGTCTCAATCAGTGGCATATTTTTTCTTCTTCAGCAGGTTTATGTTTATTAGTAAAAGCAATCAAATGTTAAAAGATGTTAAACACACGATAGAAGTATATGAAATGAGATATTATTGAAAATGAAGCAAATGATGTATGTGTATAAATAAAACACCGTCTCAATCAGTGACATGTTTTTTCCTTCATCAGTTTTATGTTTATTAGTAAAAGTAATCAAATGTTAAAGGATGTTGAACACATGATAGAAGAATATGAAATGAGATATTATTGAAAATGAAGCAAATGATGTAGCGATGTGTAGTTCACTCGCGAACCGTTCACTCAATCAAATGACGGGCGTACTGTGACGATGTTTTGCAACGACCTATAGGTCACTATGACCTAGTTCGTGAACTATCAATTACATGGTGCACGGGTGTAAGTATTGATGTACTTGTACTATATATATACTTGCATTATAGTATACATTACATATACAGTACAAACATTTATTTAGTGATAAAGTGTGTTGGTGAAGATGGGCGGTTAGCGCTTGAAATGTACATCTAGCTACTTAATGCTTATTACGGTATTTGGGTGATATTCTATATTATGTATTGTAATATTTCAATTTATTTATTTTTTACCATTTAATATGTTTATATTGAGAAAAAGGAGATTATTTTCAGTATGTGCATGTATTTCATATAGGTCGTGAACTAGTTCATTTAAAAAAGATGTTAGTAGTTCACGACCTATAGTTCGTGAACGGTAGATTAAAATGAACTACGAACTAGGTCGTCAAAGTGACCTACAGTTTGCCATCGCTGAAATGATGGTAATAGCAAAGCATGCTGTTAGTATCTGCGATAACTAAATATTTCCCGCTGTTGTAAAATTCCTTACCACCCTTTTAGAGGTAAGCTACTGGCGTGGATTATACAAGAGTTCTATATAGAGTCAGTCGCCTTGATTGATATATTAGGACACCGTAGAAGTAACAGGACGAAAGACACGTACACACACGTCGAACTGGAAACATATGATTTTCCACCCTGTTGTGTATTAGATTGTAGATGGCGGTATAATGTATGGTGGTTGAAAAGGTTCTTGTTTTTATCGTCCTGTTGAATCATCTTATATATATATACTATTTTGAGGTGAATGCAGGACGTCTACTAACATATATTTTTAATTGCCGCGGAATGCCATTTCAAATGTATTATTATCGATTGTTGTGTCTCGGTGTTTTCAAGTTGATTAATTGGTGTGGTAAATGGATAGTGCATTCGCGGATAAATCAATTTAAAGATTATCATTATCAGACTGTTCTTTGATTTATTATTATTACCTTTAAATTGAAGGAACGGAAATAGTTTACACTACGAATTCTCATTCTCGATCATTAGATTGTTAAATAAATGAATGAAGGCGTTTCGATTTCTAGATATCTAAAAAAAATCTGAAAAAGCATTCGCAAAACAAAATGAGATTATATTTTCACAACGTTTGTTATATAATAAAATATTATATTATTCACAATGACAACAACAAAGATTTGAACTATTCAAATATATATTTCCGAGACATTTTCCGTGCTTATTTGCGTTTTAAATATATTATATCTGCCTTTGACATGTCGATTATTTGAACCGTGATTTTATTTATGGCCATAGAATATTATGCGATTTAGAATACTTAGAATCGGACAAAAAACCGGAGTTTCAAGCACTCTTTTAATTGACGAAATATTGTACGAAAAATATTTGAGATTTTGTGTATCAGAAACGAGTACCATAAAATATTTGTTATTACACGATTCCATGTATAGAATGTAGGTAAGTATTTTTTATTTTTTAATATTATCAGGATCACGCTTGAATTAATCCACAGAAGTACAGCTATTGTAAAAATTGTACAAAGTAAAAAGAATGCATATTGAAATATAATATGCATTAAAAAAATGAAAAAATCCTAACATGCTTTTAATAATTCGTAGAAATTAATGTATATATTGGATGTAGGATATGAAGGACTAAGCGCGAAATATTGTCACGAACGATTGTGCATTTATTTTTTAAATATTAAATAGACCATTGTAACTGGTAGCATAAAAACCGAGTTAGGAGATTTTGTATGCTCAATTGGCAAATATTTGATTTTTTTGCAATATATTTACATTGTTGCATCAACACAAAGACACAAAGAGAGCCTCTAAAAAAATCGTTATTGAGCAATTGTTTTCAAAATAAACACTGTCAAATGAACTTAAGTAAGCAAGTATGCTTCTTTAACATTATAAACAGTATTTCGAGTTAGAAAAGACCCGTTTTTTGCATCATAGAGTCGACAGAGCATTCGTTTATATTTCCTGAATTTTCTTTTGTTCATAAAACGGCGATAGATTGTAGAAATTATATACTTACTCGCATCTTAAAAATAAAGGCCCCAATATTTTTTTACTATACATGTTTTGTTATAACATTTTACAAGAGCGACTTTTTTCTACACTGGTGAATATTTGACGACAAAAAGTTCGTTTCATATTATTATTATGCCTATCATATAGTAATCAATAGAATAAATTATAATTTTAATATGTTGTAGATAATATAATCCTCCATCTTGGTTGGAGTCAATAGGTCATATTTATTTATTCTGAGGTACATCTTTGATGATGACGGAAAATATCATACATTTTTTTCGAATTTTCGAATTGATTTTTGTTTTCGTTTGATTTGAAATTTCTTTGCAACAATGGGCTTATGAAGGGTGCTTTTTCAATGGGGATTATTACTCATGTATGTATTTTAAATCACGAATTAAATAAATATATCGCATAATCAGAAAATATCGTAAAATATTTCACTTACTTCACTTAAATCTTAATAAATGTCTTATCGTTTTCTTCTTCTTCAATTTAACACAAATTCATACGAAGATTTAAGATAATTGAAACTACCTATTAGTATTAGTGAAAATTAGTCGAAATATGAATTTCAGAAATGTTTGTAAATATTGTACTTTATTTATCTCTGTTTATTATCTATATTTATAATTTCTTTAGTGATTGATTATTGATCATCTACAATTTTATTTTTTCACAGTTAGAAATAGTTACGATGTAATAATAATATCGCCAAGTTTTGTTTATTTTATGCATTTTGACACTTTGGCGAGAGTAGCAAGAAATTTGACCAATATTATTGAAAATACTACTAAAAATTATTCTCAATTTATTCGATATAAACAAATTTATCCATTTTTCTCTGAGATGGCAAATTTTTAAGAGCAGTGTATTCATTTTATCTTATTCATTTTTAATTCGAAACATCGATGGTAATTGGATTGTAGATGCATCACCTCTGCACAAATTTCTCAATTGACAGAAACACTCGGAGGTAGGGTAAATTTCACTTCTATCCCTTTCGGTTGGCTCTCTTGCCGCAAACAGACGGCCTCGTAATTACCATATTCCAACGTATATCGAAGCGTAACTGTATGATCCCACTAACCTCTAAACCGCACAATCTCTCTCGGCGCTGGCTTGAACTATCCCGTTCCCGTTGGAAGACCAACTGTCTCTATGCATTGATTTTCACCGCGCAACCCTCCTCTTGCACAACGCCAAGCCCGTCGCTCCTGTACAGCTGTTCTATATTCAGGCGATGGTATATGAGCTCCTGCCAAACCGACGATCCTTCTCAGTGTAGGATTCAACATTCCACTATGAGTTAGATTTTTTTTCAGTGTAAAGTCCTGCCCTATCCCCCAATCTACATATGTCAATATATGTTTATCCCTCTGCACTGCCTTATATCACTAATTCAATAATATCCCGCGGCTCAAAATTCCGATTGAAGGTTACCACATTTGGCACGAATCGAATTTGTTGCTTCGTAGTGGGGATTAGAATGCAACAGGTGAAGATCTGAGATCTTGGAGATGTTAGGAACATATAGGAAGGGTTGGTTTATGATTGAAGGAAAATTAATGTAGAAATTCCGATTTTTTTTATAGCACATTTTATTTTTAAACGAAACAGATTTTAAAGTTCCTCGTTTTTATGAGCTTCGTAAATTGTAATATCTGTTCCTGATTTGCCAACGAACCAAAAGCCTGTTCCATCTCTTGTTTACACATACATTCGTAATAAGGGCAAATATATAACCAATATATACGATTCCACACCACCATGGTGAGTCGCTGCTTCTTTTGAAACATGTTTGGGGATATCTCTGAGGATGGGTGTTTCGTTATCTGCTAATCTATTCGATTTACTTAATATGGTTTATGTTAAAATGATACGACTACTACAAAATGTTTAGTTTTTCGTATAATCCCTTATCAGCGATCTAGAAATCATATTACTCTACGAAAACAATGCGAGTATTTAAAAATTTTGGACCTGATCCAGTAACAAAAAAATATAAAAGATTAATCAAGGATATTTTGAAAAAAATTGAAACTTCGACAGAAGCTAGTCACAGCGAAATAGTTTTGCTTAACTATGAATATTTTATTTTGATATCATGATTTATTCTGGATGATATAATAATCTAAACGAAAGTCGTCGCAATGTATTGTCTAAGAAGTTTTAAAATAATATTGCAAATTGGATTAATTTTTTGTTATTTTGAAGAACTTTTTAATAAATTTCAACCGCGTGTCTATTCACCGTTCAGGGTCTGTTTCGCTGAAGGATGTTCGATTAATGTAGGAATAAAAAATATTATTGCGACAATTACTTTTTATATCAACAGTTATGGCGTTCCAAAATAACTTTTCGTAAGACACATTGCTTAAATAAATGATTCAGTTGGCGGAGTTTCAGTAAATTCTAAAAGGTGTAATTTGGAGTAAAGTTATTCGTTTTTCTTATTTTTCTTATTTTTGTTTAATATCCAATTTTATCCAGAAGATCACTTCTTAAATGTTAGAGGGATAATGATTACGCTGTATACTACAAAGTATATTATACTTTGCACAAATCGACGATTGCACTAGCGATGGCAAACTGTAAGTTACTTTGAAGACCTAGTTCGTAGTTCATTTCAATGTACCGTTCACGAATTATAGGTCGTGAACTACTACATCTTTTAAAAATGAACTAGTTCACGACCTATACGAAATACATGCACATATTGAAAATAATCTCTTTTTCTCAATATAAAAATATTAAATGGTAAAAAATAAATAAATTGAAATATTACAATACTTATATTGAATTAGGATTGAGAAAGAAAAGACAAGAATGTTTATAATTTATACAAAACATATATATAAAGATATATAATCTTCTCTAGGTACTCACGATTATTTATATGAAGTTCTAAAATACTTATTGGTAGTTACTGATGAAAATGTTTACTACTTTACTAACACTTGAAAATTAAATGTACAAACTATAATAAAATGAACTAGATACAATCATTTTGTTTTTACGTTATAATTTATATTTTCTATTCCGAATCTTCTCTGTTCAAACGTCAAAACTTTGATTTGATATTAAATGATTGCATTGCACTCAGTATGAAATAGAAGAACTATAAGATTTAGATGTTTATTTTTGCATTATTGCAAAAATTTGCTACGGCATGACATATTTAAGAACATATTTAATCTTGCAAATATATTAATTATATTATTCCAAATCAAATCTGATACCAACATATAAATTGTAACTCGCTCGGCAATGCTGCTGTTGCAATATCGCATCGAGTTTCCTATTTCGTTCCGTTCACCAACACACTTTATCACTAAATAACTGTTAGTACTGTATATGTAATGTATACTATACTGCATCGTTTACGAGTCGCTGTGATTCATGAATGGTTTAGTACACGACGGGTTCAGGACCTAGTACAAGTACATGAATACGTACACCGTGCACCATGTAGTAAATAGTTCACGAACTAGGTCATAGTGACCTATAGGTCGTTGCAAAATATCGTCAGAGTACGCCCGTCATTTGATTGAACCGTTCAGAGTGAACGGTTCGTGAGTGAACTACACATCGCTAGATTGCACATGTGTGGTTTGAATTTATATTAATTTTGAATCAGTCATTTACCTGGGAATTGTCCATTATTTGTCTCATATCTCTGCTTATACACCGAACTTATGCTTAGGTATTGAAATTTATATCTTCTAATTTAATGCCTTAAATATTCAATACTATATTGAAAATGTTATATCAATGTTAAGAGAATTAATTAATCAATGAAAATTCAAAACATTGAAAATCAAATTACTGATTGTAAACCAGTGATTCTATATTCAATAAATTTATTATAGTATCTTCTTACAAGGCTCTATTTGCACACCAAAATAAATAATTCATATAAGTGCCAATTTCCATGAAAAATTAACCATCGAAAAATACTATTTATCCTTACACATTATTTCTGTATTTTTTAAACAAAACATTTTCGCTGCCCTTTATGTTTAATACATTTCGTTAGCTTACTTATACAATTTGAGGTAATATTTTCTATATTAATCACATAACAGTTCGTGCTAATAATCTGGTCACATTCATGGCCTATATTTTCCCATAAAATATTCTAGATTAAGAATGTTTTGCTTATCGCGCGGGTGTAGCGAAGGCGAGGGTTTGACATTTATTTTTTCGCTATTTTCACCACCCTCTCTTTATTAATCCGCATTTATCCGATTGCCAATATTAAAGGGTGAATTGTTAGGATTTATTCGATATAATGATTTATGCGCATAGAATAGGTCAACACCATTTAAAATAATTAAGATGTTTAATTACGCAAACTTTTAACCTTTCAAACGAGAAATAAAATTCCTTTTGACCATGCACGTTAGTGTCAATTCCTCATTACATTATGTGAGAAATAATTAATAACTCCAAAAATAGTTAATTTAAAGCTTTTATAAACCCATTTCATGTCACCATTTTTAGTAACTCGAACTTAAACAATCTTGTTTCACTCACTAGAATTGTTTCACCATGTCCAAATTGGCAGTAGTAGCTTATAAATACTTTTAGATTTTTGCGATATTCTATGCAATTATTTATTACTGTATTGATTAATTTGCAATTATATAATGCATTTTCAGTCATATTCAGCCTGTGAAAAAATGTGTAAAATATTAAAGACATCTTTGTTTCGGATCCTGCTTGTTTCGTATTTGTATAGTGTAAATTCTTTAAAATATCTGTAATGCTTCACATTTTCTCTTTGTCCAGCAGATAATAGTTTATTTTCTATCTGGAAATAGTCATCCATATTTGCTGATATATAATTTAAAATAAATTTTACTACATTTTTATTATTGGGACAAATAGAGTGTACAGTATAAATTGTAGGATAGATATACAGTGGTATACTGGCGATGGCTTAACTGAACAATTTGTTTATTTAACATAACGCATTGAAAATATTAGGAAATGTCTGCAACAATTAATAGGAAATTGTTTAAATTACGTAGGAGATAATGTGTTTTTTGCACATGCTACTGAGCAACACCATTTTTGCCGTATATTAAATATACGCTTCTTATTTACTTGGACTAATATTTTTACTTGTTTTCTTGAATATATATTTACTTATTGACTTCCGTAATTTTTATGTATCTGCTATTTTTGTGTATGTACGATAGTAATTTGTGTAGGTTGAGAGTTCAAATGCGGAATAGGATACGCTAGTTTCGAGCACCCTGTACGACGGGTGGACCATTCTGTCCATCCTGAGTCCTATTGCCCATCGGTATCATAAATACACACACACCTATACAGATACATACCACCTAGATACGTCCAGCGTCATTTAGAGGCGATGTATATAATTTAAACCGAGTGACTGCGATAATAAATTTTCATAGCGTCCAATATAAACGGTGACCGTGTTCTCGTCCAGAATGGCTTCGGTGATGGTAATAGTCGGAGCACCCCATATATCCTACCGACTATTCCTCCTACTCGTCATTCGTCCTACCGCCATTGTTCGTAACATTCAAGTATCCTATTCCTAACGCTCAAGTATCCTACTCGTCATTTATCATAAACGTCGAATATCCTAAAGTGCACAGTTCGTCCAATATCCTATTCGTCAATTATCCTAAATGTGGAATCTCTACAATTATTGGCAACGTTGCACGGATCCAATATTCGTGAAATACTTGACGGTATGCGTCCCGCTACAGCGAATTATCGTCTAACTTCAGACGTGTACAGCTCGTTTTTTTTAAATTGGCGGAGAATGACAGAAGTATACGCATCATAAATCAAAACAGGCATAATGGCTTGACCAATACAGTACAGAGCAGTGATATTCGAAATAGTATGGTATCAGTCGTGTAGCACATTGAATATTCCAGTGCAGTACATTTTTCTTGCAAATTCATGAAAAGTATCACTAATATTATTTATAAATTATATAAAGTCAAATATGGCACCTATTTATCACATAATAAAATTTGAAAATAAATTCGAAATAAAATCACTTAAACTTCAGCTGACATTTTATATATTTATTTCCCACTTATTGAGAATATTGTTCAATGTTCGTATTTTTATTAACGATGGAATATTTAGATAATTTTGTTTTAAAAGGATTAATATTAACTAGAGATAAGAAATAAATTTATTAGATATAAAAATATAATTCTACCAAAACACGCTACGCTGTGTCTTCTCCTAACAATAAGTAGGTGTGTCTAGTGCAGAAGGTGTGCATCCTAAGAAATGCAATGTTGACAAATCACCACACACAGTTTTAACCATTTTATGCAATTAGAATGAATTCTTTGAAATTAATACAAAATCCAAAAAAGTTATACCAGAATATAAGAAATGTTGATAAATACTTATCATAGTATCACATTTATGTCATTATTAATTTGTACGATAGCTATAAAATAGTGACAAATTTAAATTCTTAGACCTAGAGTATTTTTTGTTGTCTGGCACCACTGGTACTGTATAACCCCGATAAGCACAGCCCTATGCGCAGACGACTACCAAAATTCTCCGTCAATTAAAAAAAAATGAGCTGTACCATTCCGGTCAGGTTGCCGTGCAACGTTGCCAATAATCGTAGAGATTCCACGTTTAGGATAAATGACGAATAGGATATTTGACGAACTGTGCGTTTTAGGATATTCTGCGTTTAGTATAAATGACGAGTAGTATAGTTGAGCGTTAGGATAAATGACGAACTGTGCCGGACGGCTATTTAAAGCGTAGCATAATCGACGTTTAGGATAAATGACGAATAGGATACTTGAATGTTATGAACAATGGCGGTAGGATGAATGAAGAGTAGGAGGAATAGTCAGTAGGACATATGATAGGATCCCGGTAATAGTGTCCTCAAAGTCCTCCACGCTATCGGTACTTTTACTCCATGTATAGAGGAGTGATGTTGAACAATATGTTTACGAGTACATGGAGTTGCACATAAATATTTTCCCTTTATATCGATGTTTATCAAATTAATTACTATAAAAAAATAAATTACTTTCTCTTTGATTCATTATCCGATGTGATTATATTTGAAACTGGACAAAGAAAATTGATCCAAACGATTGGTATAAAATTGTTTGGTCATGCTAACGACTTTTTAAAATCTATATAGAAATATATAGAATATATATTAATATAATAATATATATAGAAAATAGAAATAGAAAAAAAGTTTAGAAACCTTACTATTTTCTAGTTCGTTTTAATTCTTAAATTTATTGTGTTTTCTTGTACCACCTGGCGTTATGACCATGTTGTTTTACATGTTTAAATTTTAACGGTTTTTTTGTTTGAGAATTGTCCTTGTGGCTGTCCTCGGTGATCCAAAGAGACACAAGTACAATTTTCAAACAAAACCAAGACATCATGGTACTGACTTTTGTGCGGTACGAATTTTTTCATGTTTGTGCTTTTAAGATCATGTATCATACATCAAAACTGTATATTGCCTATTGGTAAATCTAATTGCCAGAATACCAGAATATTTTGAACGAGTAAATTCATGCACTTTCATTATAAATGAAATTACTAAAATGACACACAATTGTTCGGTATTTTTTTGCTCGATATATTTTTTTGGATATCTACTTTTAACTTTTTGAATCGGGTAATCGTGCTAAGATAATATAGTATATAAATTATTATAGTATCATCGATACTATAAACGAATACTAGCGTCATGGAGGTCGTGAGTTCGAATCCCACTTCGGAAGAATATTTTTCGGAACCAAAAATTTTCTTTTGCAATGCGAAATAAATCTAATATCTGTGTGTCTGGTTCGAGTAAGAAGACCCACTTTACATTCAAAGGTCTATGCCTGGTAAAATTTGTCAGTTTGCAAACACGAATGTTTATTCTGCAGCGGTATTCGTTTCTTTTTGTCATGCCACGTGTGACGTGACCGTGTTTTATTATTAATCCGTCCAAGAGGATGACCATCTAGCGGTACGAGAGTATAGAATACATTGTCTAAGACATTTTGCATACTAAATTCAGTTACTGTAACTGCATCTGCTGGTTCAAATATTTTTCGCATTTAAAATCCGATTTGATCGCATTTTCAATATTCCTCAATATTCCTAATTGCGTAGTTGCATTATTAAGACATTTGTGTTTTTTTGCAGACATATTATTTTGTAGATTAGTTTAATCTTCGGCTATTATTCTACGTGGTATTCAGCTGCAGATCTGTTAATATGAGTATACTAAAATTGTCATTTATAAATTTTATAAATTACATATTTGGTGAAATAAGAATCTAATCACAATAGTTCTATTATATTTAATACGTTTTGTCAATCAAGTTTAGATAAACACCGTCTATACTCGAGGGATTTTTTTTGGGGACCGAGAAATTATATTTGCATATATATAGGTACCTGCGCACTTGAGGAATAGAGAGGACGTAAGAAAATTAGAAACAACCATTTCCTTACAAATTGCCCTTCTGTAATATAAAAATCCTTGTAAATATAAGAAGTGTTTTGCGATTTCCATCCTGTTTAGTCGAGCACTTACATTATTCAATTGCACTAATGACAATCATTAATAAGCACAGTTTTTTATTTTCTTCGTAACCAAACTTTCAAATGTTGTCAAAGGCATTTTCACGTTATCGCACTAAATAGTCAACTCGACTTATTGTTTATTCTTAAATCTTCACAAAACTACTTTCTCGCGGGACGCCTTTCTCTCCCTCACCTACCTCTTTCTAGTTTTTATCAAGTATTTACACTACGATTGCCTTAACCTCCTTTCTTGACTTGGAGAGGACACGTATATGATCCTTACATAGACGCATATATTATTTAGACGACCGTTGGCTCGCTTCACATTTCGCCATGAAGAGGACGAGTATCTTCTGCATAAGTGGGAGGTATATAAGCTGTACTTGCACTCCATTTTCAACTCCCACTTGGGGAGTAGAATATCGACTGCAATTTTGTAGAATCTTATGTAATGGTCTGCCAAAGAAGATTAATATCTATTTTAATTGAACATACGATAAAAATTCTCTAAAATTTTACCTCACGCCAATCTCTCATAAGCTTATTCATTCTTTTTCTTATAGCTACTCTTCCTAACGTCCTCTACTATCTGATTTCTAGGTTTACATACTCGTTACTTTCTCGCTACTCTACTTTCTAAAACTAGTTGCATAATACCCCCGCGTCTAAGAATATAATCTATTATAATCCTAAACTATTTAACACCTGTTCTAAATTCTGCTACTTTTTCTCTAAAATAATTATACCGTCGGTAAACCTCAACATCTTTCTTCTTCTAACAAAATTTCCTACCTACACTATTCTCTTTAACCTTATATAAGTAGATTAAATAATAACGGCGGAAGTGTATATCCCTGCCTGACTCCCTTTCCCATTCTCGCTACCTCTTCTTCCCCATCGATTCTAACGAAAGCATTTTGATGTTTATATAAATTTAAAATAATTCTCCTATCCTTGTAATCTACTTCTTTTTTTTTCTTCAAAATTCGAATGTTCCAATCTGCATTATTGAATGCCTTTTCGAAATCTACAAATGTGTGAATTGTTTTCCTACTCTCATTCTATATTCGATTACTCTTGTTAGCGTTAAAATAGTCTCTAACGTCCCTCGTATTTTTGCTAAAACTGATTTGATCTAACCTTTAGCCTTTTGTCCAATTTATTTAATATATGGTAATAAAAACAAGAATATATATTTCACGTTAAAAAAATATAAAAACAATTGCTATTTGCTGTAAGAAAAATCTGCAATGTAAAATAACAAATCTCACTTGAAGAATTTTATGTGCAAAATGTCCCACTTTTCAGCTGAGTGCAAGACATTTAATTTATTCCAGTTGATATAATTTCATATTAGTATGTTTGTTTTTCAGTAGTTCTGCAAAGATTACATTCTATCCGAACAGAACGATTTGTAATAATAAATTGTATAGGTACTACCCAAGCAGAAAGTAGAAATCATGGCTAATGGAACATCTAGGAACGACATAGACTGCGAATGGAGGGAAATCAGAAATGGGTTAACTACAGCAGCAAATGAAGTATTAGGCACAAAGAAAAGGGCAGGTAGGAGGGAATGGATCACGGAAGAAATAGTTGAAATGATAGAAGCAAGAAGGAAAATTAAAATAGGAAACACAGAAGCAGGACAGAAAAAATATAAGGAACTAAGGAACTTAATTAATAGGAAATGCAAGCTAGCGAAAGAAGGGTGGATAAAAGGAAACTGTGAGGATATTGAGGAGGATATGAGAAGAGGTAAAGTAGATTTGGGCTACAGGAAAATTAAGTCACATTTTTCTAAAGTAAAACCAAAGGGTAACATTATATGTGATAAGCAGGGTAAGGAACTCACAGAAAATAAGGAAAAAGCTAGAAGATGGAAGGAGTATCTTGAAGATTTATATAAAGGTAGGCAGGACATGGAGGAGCTAGAAAGTGTGGAACAGATAGATGAGGATGACTTAGGTCCTAGCATACTTAGGTCAGAGTTTTATAGAGCATTAAATGATTTACGGAATAACAAAGCAGCGGGGATTGATATGATACCAGCCGAATTAATAAAACACGCAGGGGAAAAAATGCAGGAGCGATTATACATGTTAGTTTGTAAAATATATGAGAAGGGAGAAGTACCACAGGATTTTCAGCGTAGTAGAATAGTAACAATGCCGAAGAAAATAGGAGCTAATTTGTGTGAGAACTATAGGACCATTAGCCTACTATCACATGCATCGAAGATATTGTTAAAGATTATTTATAGGAGATTAGAAAATAAAGTAGAGGAAAGGCTAGGAGAAGATCAGTTTGGTTTTAGGAAAAACAGAGGGACGAGAGAGGCGATTCTAGCACTAAGAGCGGTAGTAGAAAAAAGAAAGTGGGTAGGAAAGGTAACTTGCATAGCTTTTGTAGACTTAGAAAAGGCATTTGATAATGTAGATTGGGACATAATGTTTAGAATTTTAAAAGAAACGGGTATAGATTATAAGGATAGGAGAATAATTTTTAATTTATATAAACACCAAACTGCCTTAGTTAGAATTGAGGGGGAAGAAGAGGTAGCAAAAATGGGGAAGGGAGTTCGGCAGGGATGTACACTCTCACCGTTATTATTTAATCTATATATAGAAGATGCAATAAACAAAGTAAAAGAAGAGTATAGTGTAGGTGTGAATGTACAGGGAGAGAAAATATATATGTTGAGATTCGCCGACGATATAGCTATATTGGAAGAAAGCGCACAGAATTTAGAAAGGGTATTGAATGGTATGCAGGCAGTATTGACTAGGGATTTTAACATGAAAATAAATAAAGGTAAAACTAAAGTGATGAGGTGTGACAAAAAGGAATGCAGTAGAAAAATGAGGATCACAATAGGAGATAATAGAATCAAAGAAGTGTCAGATTTTTGTTATTTAGGCAGTAGAATCACAAAAGATAATCGAAGCAAGGTAGATATAAAGTGTAGGATAGCACAGGGTAGGAAGGCATTCGTAGAAAAGGAACAGATTTTAAGATCAAATATTGACTTGGGTATTAGAAAAAGATTACTGAAGGTATATGTTTGGAGTGTAGCACTGTACGGTGTGAGGCGTGGACTATAGGTTAGGAAGAGAAGCGTAGATTACAAGCATTCGAAATGTGGTGTTATAGGAGGATGATGAGGATTGGTTGGGAAGATAAAGTAACAAATGAAGCTGTACTAGAGTTAGTAGGGGAGAAGAGAAGTATTTGGAGAGTGTTACAGCGTAGGAGAGACAGATTAGTAGGGCATATTCTTAGGCATGGGGGGATTATGCAATTGATCATAGAAGGTAGAGTGGGGGGAAAGAGAGGGGTAGGTAGGCCTAGATTGGAGTATGTGAGTCAGATAGTTGAAGACGTTGATATGAATAGCTATAGGGAGATGAAGGGATTAGCTCAGGATAGATCGGCATGGCGTGCTGTTTCCAACCAATCTTTAGGATTGCGGACTCTTTAACTAATAGGTACTTGCAGCATGTTAGTAGCAATTTAACGTTGGTATCATTTGACTATTTAATTAAGAACTGTTTTAAAGAAGAACTATTTCAGTTCTTCATAAACTTATTTGAATATAGCTCAATTTAAAGTTTGATGTTATATTGTTTGTGTCCCTTATCATCTAAAGTTTGATTAATAAAATCTGAAATTATTGCAGCAAAATGCTAAGTAATGTTCAAATGCATTTAGCAAACATTTGTAAATAAATAATATTTTTTTTTAAATTTTACTGTATTGTACTAATGTACAAGAATTGCAATGTACAGACCAAAAAAAAAGATCTCGAGCGTTTATTAATATAAATTAACACCTTTAGTAGTAGTACATTTGCTTATATTGACAACAAAATGTTCACATAATAATTATTTTGAGTTGTTTCTGAATTGAAGAATCTATACATATATTTAAGCTAAAGCTTTATATTGGCAAATTCACATGGCAATAAGAACAAGCTTCGGCGTTACTTTGTTGTTTAAATCCATTGTGTATAATCCAGTATCGTTTCACCGAATCCTGTTATAACATTTACCTAATATCGTTTCTATACCGCATTATATACTTCGATTTCCTGTAGGAGTGTTGCCATTCCCCATTCCCTAACACAGAATTTTTAGCCCGTATAGAAACTCTTTAATCGCTGAAATAATTCCGGAACTTTTCATGAAACAATTGTTGCTTCTTAAAAGATAAATAAGTGCAGTATTTTCATGATCATATTATTGTTAACAATGCATATTGTTTCGTTGATTTCTTGTGTTGATTTTGAACAATTGCAGTGACTCTTAATTTCTGAAATGATGACTTAATTTAGGCTGAAGCCAACATAATTGATAATTAAAAGAAAAAAAGATGAGTTCATAGCAAATATAGGATTAACTGTATTAAGTTTTGGTACGAATTTTATATGTATAAGTAATATTTATGTGTTGAGGACTATCCGAGACTAATCAGGATTAAAGACTATTAGGTTGTTTTAAATAACAATTTTGCGTAATATAAACTTTTAGAACAATATCCGCAATTGGAATTACTCTTTGTATTGAATGTTAAATTTTTAATCAACAATCAACTTCACAATTACACTTCACAAGATTAAGTTAAAAAAATCAAGGAGGACTATATTCATGGATATTATGGTTAATTTCAAATAGTTAAATTAAAAAAAAACAACTTCTCTTAAGCAAATTCAATAACGAAAATTACAAATATAATACGGGGGAGTGTTTCTTCTGAGCAGTGATTAAATTCCATGTTTGGTGTAATAATGGTTGGATGTGTGCGTATATACAGTATGAGCGTGGGGCCAAAATCCATATATTTTCTTTGACTGCGCGAGTAATTTCAACCACTTTTATCACCCGGCAATATTCAATATCCTTCTTGAAGTGCTATGATTGTATCAAAAAGGCATATGACTGGGTTAGAATCAAAGTGACATATTTGCTGTTCTGAGTAAATCACTGTTAAAGGTTTTTGTTGTTGTATTTAATTTTAGTCTTAAGTAATTTGATTGTTTTTATATTAAATATGTTTAAATAATATCTTTTGTGCAATTAAAGTAAAATAAAAAGAAAATCTGTTTAAAAAAAAAAAATCAAGTCTTCACAAAAAAAGTCCGATGGAGTGCGGCGGCACTGTCTCTAAGAAATCAGTTTATTCTTCTGCCAACAACATTTTGTGCACATCTAGTTTCCGTTACTGCACTTATCACATTTTTTTTTTTTAGAAAATGTCGCTTGTAGTACCCCTTTGGATCTAAGCCAGTCATATATCCTAGTCTAGGATTATACTCCTTACCCGCTTATCCATTTATTTTAGTTATATGATGCAATATATAGCTGTTAGTTCAGAATTGAGATCATTTTGGCCGCATCATGCTACACGCAATTCAAATCAAATGTACTTAGTCCATCCGAGTAGCAACTTCCATAACTCAGTTACAATTGTGTGCGAGGATCAGCAAGTTTCCTTCTTAGGGTCTGTCTATTTCTATATTGGATGTTTCAAGACCAAGATTCGTTATGTAAAAATATCACATCAAATCAAATCAAATCTTTATTAACTTTTCTCTCAATTGCACATACAAAAACATAATAATTATAAAGAAACAAGTCAGTCACGTATTAAAAACAGACGTTCCAATGTTAAGTTGAATGTACAGTTGAATATTATTAATAGAAAACCGACCATAAGTTTACACAGACTTAAATTTTTATTTTTTTTAATGGAACAATAATACTACAGTATTACATAAACAATGGACTATAGCGATGGCAAACTTGGTCACTTTGAGGACCTAGTTCGAAGTTCATTTCAATGTACCGTTCACGAACTATAGGTCGTGAACTACTAACATCTATTTAAAATGAACTAGTTCACGAACTATATCAAATACATGCACATACTGAAAATAATCTCTATTTTTCTCAATATAAAAATATTAAATGGTAAAAAAATAAAAAAATAGAAATATTACAAGACTTATTTTGAATTAAGAATGAGGAAGAAAAGACAACAATGTTTATAATTTATACAAAACATATATATAAAGAAATATAATCTTCTCTAGGTACTCACGATTATTTATATGAAGTTCTAAAATACTTATTGGTAGTTACTGATGAAAATGTTTACTGCTTTACTAACACTTGAAAATTAAATGTACAAACTATAATAAAATGAACTAGATAGAATCGTTTTGTTTGGCGTTATAATTTATATTTTCTATTCCGAATCTTCTCTGTTCAAACTTCAAAGCTTTGATTTGATATTAAGTGATTGCATTGCACTCAGTATGAAATAGAAGAACTATAAGATTAGACGTTTATTTTTGCATTATTGAAATAATTTGATATGGCATGACACATTTAAGAACATATTTAATCTTGCGAATATATTAATTATATTGTTCCAAATGAAATCTGATACCAACATATAAATATTGCATCGAGTTTCCTATTTCGTTCCGTTCACCAAACACACTTTATCACTAAATAAATGTTAGTACTGTATATGTAATGTATACTATACTGCATCGTTTACGAGTCGTTGTGATTCATGAACGGTTTAGTAGACGACGGGTTCAGGACCTAGTACAAGTACATAAATACATGTAGTTCATAGTTCACGAACTAGGTCATAGTGACCTATAGGTCGTTGCAAAACATCGTCACAGTACGCGCGTCATTTGATTGAACCGTTCAGTGTGAACGGTTCGCGAATAAACTACACATCGCTAGAGTGTAGAACATAATATGGTAGAGAACAAGTACTAAATGCAGGGTAAATTAAATTAGACGAAACGTTGCCACATTAATCGTTTTATTTTGTGATATCTTGACCACGACCCAATATTCCATTTTTTAATTTATCCACCGGACGAACGTTTTCCACTCTAATTTTTCATATATTCCAATTTGGTTCATGTCCTTTTAGGCTAATTAGCTGTCCATTATTGCGTTAGTGATTTATGATATATACAATAAAATGTACTGTTACAGTAAATGCATCCAATTAACCTAATTTTAATTGATAACCGACCATTCCCATTTGCCCAACATTAATTGCAACTGATGTTTGGCTACGATTTTAACGAATACTAATTAGTACTTATTTTGCTAATTTCTGCGATATTTTCCGATAATTTTACAGACGAATGTAATGCTTCGGTGCACCTTACATATGTGGAATATTAGACTGGGCTACCGATTTGCGTAATTGTTTATTTATATCTTTCGGTGGACAATTTATTTTCTTTATAGATTTCCCTTACATTCATATATCAGGATGCAGGATAATGTAGAATTATCGAACAATTTCTTGAAGACCCAAAGCCCATACGTTCATGACCTGACCTATACGCTTATAAAATCAAAATTTTATTGCAATTTGGGCAAATATTTAGGTACTATGGTGCTCATCGGTAATTAATATCTTCGAGTTAAGTTTTTTTTACGTAGTTTTGAATCTTGATCGCTTTTGGCCCAACGTTTAAACCACTCGCTTATAAAAATTATATTTCGAACACAAACGTGGGCTGGTGGGTCAGATTTTTTGGTAAATTGTCAATTGATATACAATAGATTGTTGCTAAATATATGCGTCAATGCCCGTTTTTCTTTACAGGATTATTAAAACGTCTAAATAAATGTCACTGCACGTTTTGCTTATCTGTTTAGCGCCATCATTCTAAAGCATCGTGGTGTATCGTTGCTGTAAAATATACGGAATTTTACGATTGTGGCGCACTATAAGTATAAAGTCCTTGATTTTATATCACTACGCCCAATATCGGCATAGCATTTTCCATCCATCGAGCGAATCGAGAAATCCTCCCTCTATTTATCGCCTTCTCAACATACCATATATATGTTATATTTGATGGAAAACGCCTTCTTCTACATGCTTCTATGACACTTCCTCTATCGTATATGTTACTCCAGAGTATGTGCGAATATTTGCACTCTCGGCACACATGGTTTATCTTAAGATCAACGAATGGATGCTTCGTTTTTTAGACATAATTCGATATTTGTATATAGTTGTCTGCAATTTGTAGTTTATTGAAGAAAGTTACAGTGATTAAAATATAATATATAGTAACAGAAAATGTTGCTTCTTATTCATCTTCAACTGGCCCATCGACCTGAGGTCCTTCAGCCTGCGGTTGTGAATGTTCTAGAGCGCGAGAGAACACAAAAAACTAGAAAATATTCGGAGAAGCAAAGAGGAGATGAAAAGCCGAAATAAGAAAACGAACTATAAGAACGAAAGAATTTGGAAATAAATGACAAGAACGTAAAAGTTGAGATCGTGGTATTTTCTCTGTAATATTAAACCTTTTATATTTTAGTCGCTTTCGGAATATTCCCAATACGGGTGTATACATATTCCTATAATATTCAGGTAGTCGAGTTAATGATGGTCAAATTCCTACAGAGGTACATGTAAATTCCTACAAGGTTCGGTCTCCAATAATCTTTAATCCCTCGTTACTGATATTCAAAAGAAATATTTCCAATTGAAATCAAACAATGAAGAAGAAGACATAGATATAGGTTCCCATTTATTTAACGATCGTGACAATTACCCAATTAACAATGACCCAGTTGGTGAAAGTACAAAAATTCAGAATGCAGAAGCCTGCATTTTATTGCATGATCACCCCATGAGGAAACAAAGTTACATGTGCAAGAAATAAGTGCTTCGTGCAAGAGGAAGGCGATGGACAACAGGCGTTTGTAGGAATTTGACTATACACATTTTCGGTTTCTTCTACCTGACCCCATATTTATAGGAATTTACCATCCTCGCCTAATACATTAGTATTAAACTAAATTTCAATATATCTCACTATTAAATGAGCCAACATTACTATTTGGATATAGACATTAATTAAACAGCAGACGAATCAAAACGAATGTTTATTATTAGCTGCTTTAATTCTCAATTTACGTATTTGCACTCAGTGGGTTTGCAACCAATAGATTACAGGTTTGATTACATTTGTCTACCTTAGTCCACTAAAGAAAACTCGAGTTATGTAAGGTAAACCATAACAATGGCTACGTGCAGTAATTGCAGATTTCTAGGCTCAATGTGGAGGACATAATTAAGCATTCTTTTGTAAAATCTCGATGCCACAGGTTGTGGCATCACAAACCACAGGGTGTGGCATCACAAATCACAGGGTGATAAGGTTAAAAACTTGTATAGTTTATAAAAATGACTGGTGGTCTGTTCAAGCTCAAGTTCAAATTTGGTGTAGATAAGTTACTTTAGAAAAAAATTGTAGCAAGTTGTCTAACAAAAAATCCACATAATTCCTATAATAAAGATTTATATTGAGCCAAGAGTTAAAGAATAAAAGTTATTTTACAACTCATTCTTAATGTCTCACCTTATAGATACTGCACGTGTGAAATGTTTATTACGTAGGAAGTAAACATATCAAGCGCCATGTTTTATATTTATTTTTGTTAGTCGTAAGTAAATTTCATTAGGGGATGTTGAGCTGCACAGATGTTATGCAGACATACTCAGTAGATACACAAAAATTTATAACTTGTTGTGGAGGACGCTAAACATTCCGCGCACTTTCGTAAATTAACTATATAATCAAGAAAGAACACTTCTTCGAAATTTGAAATTACATGCTTGTTGCGTCATAAATGCAATTTTCGTTTTGTTTCAGCTTGTTATAACATATGTAAAAAATGTCATTAAAATATAAGGTTCAAGTTTGTTTAAGTAACATATAATATTAACAAACTAAATATTTTATGAATTTTGATTGCTATAAGTTATTGCTATAATAGTAGTAACGACGCATCTAAGCTTTTAGTAAGATTATTGGGGAAAATTATACTTGGGAGTTTCGAAAAATTTATTTTATTCATTAACAAAAAGAATAGCAGAAATTCCTTTTTTTTTTTAGGCAAACTTGCCACATTTTCCAAAGTTTGTTTATGCTATTTCCTGCTAAGATTGATTTCTTATCAGGTTTTAGAATATACCAATGGTTTGGAATATTTCGAATTTTACTACTGAATGAAATATGGGAATTAGCAGAAACAAAAAAAAATGCAATTGTTTCTGAAGAAAATCATCTCAAGTCCACAGGTAGATTCGTTGCAATTATTGCCGTGATCAAATCAAAATTTGTTAATAGTATTCAATAATTAAAAATTATATTTCATGTTCATATTCCATACAATTTTTTTAGAACCAAGCTTAAAACTACTAATTAAATCATTTTACATTTTCACGAACAATAATTATTTTCACAACTTCCCTTTAACGATAAATGTATGCATAATACATTTCAAAATGGCATATCTCAGCTAGATCAAACGTAAAAGTTGCTTCCTCTTAAGCTTAAAATTACGTTACAAGGATTGCTTCACATCCTCATATGTGCATGGTTTCATTTACTTTTGAATTCATAAGAGACACACAGAGTTGGTTCACGGAGGATGATATTTTCTTGATGTAGCACACATTATGTATGCAGAAAGAACTCCCAATACTCCCTGTCTCTAAGTGAATATACACAAGAGTGCACTCAACTTGATATTTACATACCATAATATACTTAGGGTATATTGCATTGTCAATGTTTGTCTCTATAAGTAAAACTTATTAATATAAATAATATAGAATATCACCCAAATACCGTAACAATCATTAAGTAGCTAGATGTACATTTCAAGCGCTATACGCCCATCTTCAGTAGCACAAGTTAAAGCTAAATAAATTCGTGACAGAGGTATTTTATTTAGTTTTAACTTGTGCTACTGAAGATGGGCACATAGCGCTTGAAATGTACATCTAGCTACTTAATGCTTGTTTTTATTCTGAAAAGATAATGCTTGCAGTACAAGAAAATGGAAATTGTAAATCAAATTTACACAATTTAAATATGTTGAAAATGTAAAGGATACAAGGAAGATGTTTTAACCACCCGTACGTTAGATATTAAATAAAGCAACAAATTCTCTAAAGAATCTCGAAAGAGAAAATGAACAGAAAGACCGTATATACGATCTATAGGGGGGGGAAATCGTATAAGCGATCTTTCTGTACATAAACAAATCCATCGTATAAAATATTGATTAATTCAAATATAATCGATTTATTCTTATTATATTTGGGTATTTTAATAGCTTTTGAGCTTTTTAATTAGCCACTTCTAGAACTTATTTTAAAGATAATCTTGTTGGTTAACAAAGCCATGCCAAAGAAGCAGTCCAAATAGGTTAAATTCAAAATATTCTTTATACCTATCATATAGCTGTTTTGTAGGAAGCATTATAACTCTAAATATATATTTCAATTATTTTTCAACCATTTATATCAATATTTTAAAAATTATCACTACGGTGTTAAATTATAATATAGAATATCACCCAAATACCGTAACAATCATTAAGTAGCTAGATGTACATTTCAAGCGCTATACGCCCATCTTCAGTAGCACAAGTTAAAGCTAAATAAATTCGTGACAGAGGTATTTTATTTAGTTTTACCTTGTGCTACTGAAGATGGGCGCATAGCGCTTGAAATGTATATCTAGCTACTTAATGCTTGTTTTTATTCTGAAAAGATAATGCTTGCAGTACAAGAAAATGGAAATTGTAAATCAAATTTACACAATTTAAATATGTTGAAAATGTAAAGGATACAAGGAATATGTTTTAACCACCCTTACGTTAGATATTAAATAAAGCAACAAATTCTCTAAAGAATCTCGAAAGAGAAAATGAACAGAAAGACCGTATATACGATCTATAGGGGGGGGGGGGGAAATCGTATAAGCGATCTTTCTGTACATAAACAAATCCATCGTATAAAATATTGATTAATTCAAATATAATCGATTTATTCTTATTATATTTGGGTATTTTAATAGCTTTTGAGCTTTTTAATTAGCCACTTCTAGAACTTATTTTAAAGATAATCTTGTTGGTTAACAAAGTCATGCCAAAGAAGCAGTCCAAATAGGTTAAATTCGAAATATTCTTTATACCTATCATATAGCTGTTTTGTAGGAAGCATTATAACTCTAAATATATATTTCAATTATTTTTCAACCATTTATATCAATATTTTAAAAATTATCACTACGGTGTTAAATTATAATATAGAATATCACCCAAATACCGTAACAAGCATTAAGTAGCTAGATGTACATTTCAAGCGCTATGCGCCCATCTTCAGTAGCACAAGTTAAAACTAAATAAAATACCTCTGTCATGAATTTATTTAGCTTTAACTTGCGCTACTGAAGATGGGCGCATAGCGCTTGAAATGTACATCTAGCTACATAATGATTGTTACGGTATTTGGGTGATATTCTATATTATAAGATTCTTTAAGACAATTAAATTACTACTCCCATTCATATTTGGGGTAATGATTTTATTATAAATACGCCGTATAAAAGCTATATAATTTCGATTAAATAAATAGATAAAATAAATTATTCGTGCTTTAATTTTACAATATTGTATATTAAATCTACTTTATTATCTGTTTGATTACAGTTAGACAGATTTAAGGAACCACCAGCGTATGGTCCGATGTGCGACTTGCTCTGGTCGGATCCCCTCGAGGACTTCGGCAATGAGAACAACGCCGAACATTTTTCACATAATTCAGTTAGGGGCTGTTCGTACTTTTACAGGTCAGTATCACTACAATACTTGTATTTGGTGGATAGCACAATCATTCAAACATCTGGTTTCTTACTATCTATTATTTCGATTTTTACTCTAATAAACTTCGGCCCCTAATATAAAATCTAAATTCCACGAATAACAATAATTTATAATTTTTTTTCTTCACTTTTTATTCATAAAAAAAAAAAATGATCACGCTTCGATGGAATGTGAGAATTTTAACGAATTACTTAGTTCGTTTCAAAATTTGTGGGTACAGTAAGTTTTGATTTCTGATGGACAAGTAATTTCAAAGTTGTCAACAACTTGGAACTAGCAAACCCTTGATCCCTTCTAGTTCTAATTTGACATCAATAATGACGTATTGTTAAGGAAATTTCCATTGTAACTTATACCTTAAACTTTAAGGTACTACATTATATATCGACATGCAATATAATTATTGCTTAACAAAATACTTCATGGATTCGAAAACTAAAAATATCCTCGCACCACAAAACTTTTATTTTTTATTTAATTTTGTTCTTGTGTACGTATGGGTACGAAATTGTTCTTAGTGTGTCTACGATGGTTTGATATCAATAAATATTATTCCTTTAAATTATACCATTGTTTGCGATCTTAATTATATTCCACAGCATCATTATCATAAAAAAATTGCCACGAAAGAAACTTTTGGATATATATTTTCTTTTACATTTTTCAGTTGTGTCTTCCTGTTTATATATTAAAAATTTAATATAGCCGTACATGATGTGCTATAGCTTCTAATTTAAACTTGTTTATAATATTTATTAAACGAAGCAACATCAACAAGAACATCGTCAAAAATTCTAACCTGAAAGTTCTATTACCTCAACTAAATAAAGTTGTTAACTTGATGAAATTTGCAACGATACGACGATAAATATGTTCCTTGGAATATTGTGGAAAATTCGATGATATAATGATCTGAAAACTTTAGAGTTTAGAGAGTAAATTATTGGACGGATTATTTGGCGAAGGTAAAAAAACAACAACTTTCTGCGCTTACTAAAGTTTTAGCTGATGCGGACACCAGACGGTGTACAATTAATGTAAAAGGGAGTATGATATTTACAAAATATTTTGTATCTAATCAATAAAAATGGAGGGGTTCTTTTTATAAATAATATCATGTAATTTGATATAATAGGATTGATAAAGTTGCCTAAAGCAATGAAGTAATGAGTGTGATATATCTACGAAAATTGAAGATTTTTAGGATGTTTTAGACTTCTCACCATTGAGGTAGATTAACGATAAAAATGTACAATTTTTTATAAGATAGTACAGGTTCAGGTAGGCATTATAGACTGCCAAAGACATGCATGAATTGATTAGATGGTTGCTGTAGGAAAAATTCTAAGTTGGATTTAGGTATGGAGGATATAGTAAACAATGTGGAGAAGTAAAGGACGAAAGCTTTAATCACGAGGAAGTGGACATGTTTTAAGCTTTATTGATGAGTGTATAATTAATAATAAGTGGACAGATTTATAGAATGGGTTGACAAATTGAATTGCTGGTAGCCACTTTAATACGCTTTTATCCTCGGAGGATATGGATACACATCTTGATAATTTCGTTTTGCGCGGATAATGCTCACTTTGTATTCTGCAGCGCAGCACTAATATAATGCAGGAAGCGGTTGAATTGATTCTAATGTGATACTACCTTGCCTTTCTTTTTGTTTCAGTTACGCTGCCTGTTGTGACTTCCTACAGAACAATAATTTATTATCAATAATTAGGGCGCATGAAGCGCAGGATGCTGGGTAAGTCCTTTTCATTTTTGTGTCATTTTATTGCTTGCTTATACTGCAAATTAATCACTATATAGTCTAATTGATTTTGCAACGACCTATAGGTCACTAAGACCTAGTTCGTGAACTATGAACTATATAGTGCACGGTGTACGTATTGATGTACTTGTACTAGGTCCTGAACTCGTCGTGTACTACTAAACCGTTCGTGAATCACAACGACGCGTAAACGATGCAGTATAGTATACATTACATATACAGTACTAACATTTATTTAGTGATAAAGTGTGTTGGTGAACGGAACGAAATTCTATTTCCTTATACATATGTTTTGTATAAATTATAAACATTGTTGCTTTTCTTGCTCATTCATAATTCAAAATAAGTATTGAAATATTTCAATTTATTTAGTTTTTAGTATTTAATATTTTTATATTGAAAAAAAAGAAGAGATTATTTTCAGTATGTGCATGTATTTTATATAGGTCGTGAACTAGTTCATTTTAAAAAGATGTTAGTAGTTCACGACCTATAATTCGTGAACGGTACATTGAAATGAACTATGAACTACGAACTAGGTCCTCAAAGTGACCTACAGTTTGCCATCGGTAATATAAAGTATAAAAGCTTATCTCAAATTTGTCATTTTGGAATTTTCTTTTTACAAAAAACTGTGCAAACAAATATTCCAGATTAATATGCAATTATGGAAAATTAGAAGGTCTGGCAATTGCTGTATACATTATAATTTGGTTTTTCACGAAGGCAATTATAAATTTATTAAGTTATTAAGTTTTTGAATAAATTTGAACGTTAATTACATAGAATCTTCGAACAGAATTTGGAAATTAGCTGAACTTTTTTTTACCGCTCGTAAGATTTTATTAAAAAATAGAGTGGAAGATTTGTATAATAGCATTTATTTTCGTTTAAAAATTTAACAAATATACGCCAATACACTTTGAAAAGCAATGCAATTTAAATATAAAACGATGCAAATAAAATTGCCGTTAAAGTTGAAACTTGCGTAGGAAAATGTGCTCAAGCTCCCGAAAGTAATAAGCATATTTAATGATGAGTTAAGAAAATAACACCTCGTAAACTACTTCCAATTTTGCTTAATTTTGTTTCCGGTATTGTCACTAAAACCACTATATCTGTAAATTGGATAGACTGCTCGTCTATAGCTAGGCGACTTTAGTTTTATTGTTTGCTTCTAAAGAATACGTACAATGAATAACAAATACGGTGACATTGCATAATAATATATACTTTAACTTTAATTTTAGGTATTTGCGAAATGTACTTGTATATGTGCTGGAGTTACGGTTTTTATATATTTTTTTTATATTTAATAAATTAACAACATGTTTGACTAATTTGCGTTATAAAAAATGTTTTGTACGATAAATATATATTTTTAGTAAATATCAATGAGTGGTAAAATTCCTCAAGAGAGAGATCTACCTTTGAAGAAACAGTATACTGACTTCGCGAAATATAATTAGTTTTTGGGTTATTAGAAACACCACCATCCCAAATAATGTTCCCATTTTATCCTGTATTACAACCCTGTATACATATTATAATGCGCGGTGGCGTATACTCGTAAACTACATGCAAATGCTCAAGAAAGGACGACGGGCGTGTGGGCTAAGTGGTTGTGGTGCGGCTGTGGGTGGGGTGCATGCATAAAGAGGGCTGCGTTTACTTTAAGATGATCCTAGTACGTTATGAGCTTCCTGCGGGAAGTTTTAAGTGGTATGGTCGTTAGACTATCACCACGGAGGCTGCGGGTTCGAATTCCGCTCCGGCCAGGGATATTTTCTTGAGGAAAAATCCCTTCTGGACAATGGATATGCTTAATGTGTATGTGTAATGCAAAGTCTCTAAGTTTATTAACTAAAAATGTGAATACGTAATGCACGAGGGCTATAAATAATACAAAGAAAGCGTTCTCATTAGAACCGTTAATAGCCAGGAAACACTTGGTCAAAATGTATGAGCTAGATTCAAAATTTGATTTCGTATAAAACGAAACTTGATTTCCAAAAAAAGGCTCAAATTTAGTTTTGTGTGCGAATTTAAAATTGTGCTTTTGGTAAAGGATATTTCAATAATAATTAGACCTAATTTTGCGCATTCTTAAATAACCAATGATAGTTGTGCAATTTTAACAATACAGTCAAGTCTCTTTTTACATTTTAATGCGGTTTTGAAGTTATGCGGTGCATATTTCTTGAAAATTATATTTTTCCCTGTTGTATATACATACACATTGCACGTTAAGTTTTTTTTATATGTTTTTAGCGCGTTTAAGTTATTAACCGTAAACCAAATATAATTCCAGAAAGTCTTCAACTTCGCAATAAATTGGAAAATCATTTTTTTGTTAATGACACAAATTCTGAACGAGCCTTTAAATTCCAACGTGAGCCATGTCTGGGTGTCGCGAACTGTATAAAAAATTAGTAAAATCATCATCGCAAAGTTTAATCACTGTTAGAGGGAAAAAAATCAACACAGACCGAGAATGAAGTTCACGCTAATTTTGTTTGTGAAGAACCATTGTTCTTTACCATGTAGATTTGATGCGCGGACTATCTCTTCTAGTGATGAAAGTGATTTCGAACCAGTGGTGCCGAATATTGTCAGTTAGTGACGATAATTGTAATGGAAAAATGTTAAAAAGAATCAAATTAAATTACTAAAGTTTTAAAGCAAACAAATTGTAAGTTTTATATCAATTTCCTTTCATATTTTGGAAGAAATTTTTAGGCATCCTTATTTTCCTGAATTTTTATGCGATTTTAGATTTTATTGCGTTGGTTTTAGAAAATTATGGAACGTATCGCTAATTTTTCAACGTAAATTAAGTCTTTTTTATATGCGGTTTTCTGTGCCATGTATCTACCGCATAAAAAGAGACTTGACTATATATACAAAGCCCGAGTAAGAAATTGTTTATATTCGTGCCATGCTATCGTGAAATTATTGAAAATATGATAATTAATTAACAAGATTAATTAACAAAAAGCATTTTATTCTGTCCGATGAAGTTTTTATTTGATCAATGTTCTTAAATCAGTAGCAACATAAAATTAGTTCTGTTCATCCAAGAATATCCAAACTAGTTTTGATTATAAAAAAAAAACCATTTAGTCGTTTAAAATTAAAATTTCTAGTTTAGGGCGTTTTCGAACCAGAATTCGCGTTTTCAGCGTAATATTTAATAAAAAAATACATTTTGAGCAGTTATTGCGTGATGCTAACAATTCTAAAACCTGAACATTGAAATATCAAATCTACAAAAAAAAATTATTATACACAATATAAATATAATAATGTTACTGTATTTTTCCCACTTTCTTCTGCAATTCCATATTTAGAATTATTTCTTCTACATTCATACGTACAGGTCATTTTTTTAAATTGGCGAAGAATTTTGGTAGTCGTCTGCGCAGCTTATCGGGGTTATACAGTACCAGTGGTGCCAGACAACAAAAAAATACTCTAGGTCTTATAATTTAAATTTGTCACTATTTTATAGCTATAGTACAAATTAATTATGACATAAATATGATACTATTTAGCAACATTTCTTATATTCTAGTATAGCTTTTGTATTAATTTCAAAGAATTCATTCTAATTGCATAAAATGGTTATAACTGTGCGTGGTGATTTGTCAACATTGCAATTTTTTAGGACGCACTAGACACACCTACTTATTCTTTGGAGAAGGCAGAAGCGTAGCATAATTGGTCAAGCCATAATGCCGGTTTTGATTTATGATGCGTATACTTCTGTCATTCTTTGCCAATTAAAAAAAAAACGGGTTGTATATCTCAATCCTCTCCCAGCAATTTTCTTGTATAACGAAATCAATTTACATGTAAATGCACGAATCCATTTGTAAATACATACATTGATCATTTCAACCCCTTCTTGACTTGTTGGTCAACCCGTATATCACAGGTAATGAATTATAAATAAGCGGGATTCAATTTGCGTCTGGGCTAGTTAGCCTAGACCCACTCTTTGTATGTAACTACATATGTATATAAGGTAAATATATATATAGTCGTATTATATACAATGTCTTGACTGCGCACCAGACAATCGAATATATGTATTATATCCAACACCGTATGATTGAAAATGCACACCGAGGATGCTAAGAATAGCCACCAAGGTACTAGGAGATACTATTATGTTAGATTTCGCGATTTTGCAACATTTGCATATCTCAAAAGACATTCATTGAGAGTTGCAATATATTAGAAGGATTTTGCATTATACAAAATTGCTTGTATATCCTGCCAGGGCAGAATACATCGTTTTTTATTACCCATTAATAAGAATAAGAAATCGAGAAGTAATTCAAGTCCTTACCCAACAAGAAATTACAGAAGTCTAAACAGGTCAGAGTAGATGTCGATAGGTTAAAATTAGCTGATGTATGTGAAAAGTACAAGCAGAAAGTAGAAATCATGGCTAATGGAACATCTAGGAACGACATAGATTGCGAATGGAGGGAAATCAGAAATGGGTTAACTACAGCAGCAAATGAAGTATTAGGCACAAAGAAAAGGGCAGGTAGGAGGGAATGGATCACGGAAGAAATAGTGGAAATGATTGAAGCAAGAAGGAAAATTAAAATAGGAAACACAGAAGCAGGACAGAAAAAATATAAGGAACTAAGGAACTTAATTAATAGGAAATGCAAGCTAGCGAAAGAAGAGTGGATAAAAGGAAATTGTGAGGATATTGAGGAGGATATGAGAAGAGGTAAAGTAGATTTGGGCTACAGGAAAATTAAGTCACATTTTTCTAAAGTAAAACCAAAGGGTAACATTATATGTGATAAGCAGGGTAAGGAACTCACAGAAAATAAGGAAAAAGCTAGAAGATGGAAGGAGTATCTTGAAGAATTATATAAAGGTAGGCAGGATATGGAGGAGCTAGAAAGTGTGGAACAGATAGATGAGGATGACTTAGGTCCTAGCATACTTAGGTCAGAGTTTCATAGAGCATTAAATGATTTACGGAATAACAAAGCAGCGGGGATTGATATGATACCAGCCGAATTAATAAAACACGCAGGGGAAAAAATGCAGGAGCGATTATACAGGTTAGTTTGTAAAATATATGAGAAGGGAGAAGTACCACAGGATTTTCAGCGTAGTAGAATAGTAACAATGCCGAAGAAAATAGGAGCTAATTTGTGTGAGAACTATAGGACCATTAGTCTACTATCACATGCATCGAAGATATTGTTAAAGATTATTTATAGGAGATTAGAAAATAAAGTAGAGGAAAGGCTAGGAGAAGATCAGTTTGGTTTTAGGAAAAACAGAGGGACGAGGGAGGCGATTTTAGCACTAAGAACAGTAGTAGAAAAAAGAATGAGGGTAGGAAAGGTAACTTGCATAGCTTTTGTAGATTTAGAAAAGGCATTTGATAATGTAGATTGGGACATAATGTTTAGAATTTTAAAAGAAACGGGTATAGATTATAAGGATAGGAGAATAATTTTTAATTTATATAAACACCAAACTGCCTTAGTTAGAATTGAGGGGGAAGAAGAGGTAGCAAAAATAGGGAAGGGAGTTCGGCAGGGATGTACACTTTCACCGTTATTATTTAATCTATATATAGAAGATGCAATAAACAAAGTAAAAGAAGAGTATAGTGTAGGTGTGAATGTACAGGGAGAGAAAATATATATGTTGAGATTCGCCGACGATATAGCTATATTGGAAGAAAGCGAAAAGAATTTAGAAAGGGTATTGAATGGTATGCAGGCAGTATTGACTAGGGATTTTAACATGAAAATAAATATAGGTAAAACTAAAGTGATGAGGTGTGACAAAAAGGAATGCAGTAGAAAAATGAGGATCACAATAGGAGATAATAGAATCGAAGAAGTGTCAGATTTTTGTTATTTAGGCAATAGAATCACAAAAGATAATCGAAGCAAGGTAGATATAAAGTGTAGGATAGCACAGGGTAGGAAGGCATTCGTAGAAAAGGAACAGATTTTAAGATCAAATATTGACTTGGGTATTAGAAAAAGATTACTGAAGGTATATGTTTGGAGTGTAGCACTGTACGGGTGTGAGGCGTGGACTATAGGAAAGGAAGAGAAGCGTAGATTACAAGCATTCGAAATGTGGTGTTATAGGAGGATGATGAGGATTGGTTGGGAAGATAAAGTAACAAATGAAGCTGTACTAGAGTTAGTAGGGGAGAAGAGAAGTATTTGGAGAGTGTTACAACGTAGGAGAGACAGATTAGTAGGGCATATCCTTAGGCATGGGGGGATTATGCAATTGATCATAGAAGGTAGAGTGGAGGGAAAGAGAGGGGTAGGTAGGCCTAGATTGGAGTATGTGAGTCAGATAGTTGAAGACGTTGAGATGAATAGCTATAGGGAGATGAAGGGATTAGCTGAGGATAGATCGGCATGGCGTGCTGTTTCCAACCAATCTTTGGGATTGCGGACTCTTTAACTTAACCCAACAAATTGCGTAGATAGAATATTTGTTTACTTTCATATTTTGCCCTGCGAGAATTTGCGTTATCAAGTACAATAAACGTATTTTTTAAAACATTTTCTGCAATTATCGAAAAACGGTTGCGCATAGATAAACCGTATAGACTTGAAAAATGGATCGAGTTTACAAAATCTGCAAAATGTCTCACATTGTATATGTAGGTATGATATCAATTTACTATTATATTGTCCTGGAATTACCATAAGTAATTAAGCAGCTGGCGTTCCTGTACGTATCCTGTTTAGCTTCTATATAGCAAGAAATGTTATCAAATGTTCTAAGTGAGATAATTGGGAATGTGTATACACGGTAGGAGAGTACAGTTTCTTCGGTGGATTGTTCTAGGATCAAGATTGTGCATATAGTAATTAATTAATCCACGTAATTAGTAATGTGCACCTATAAATTAGATTGAAGCGAAATAGAAAGATATTAACATTCCAATATAATTTAAAGGAAATTTGGGTTAAGAAGAAACTATACATCGAAAATTAACAATTCTAGTATTTTATTTGATCCACTTTGAACTTAAAAACGATGATGTTTTGATACAGTTTTTTATTTGTGAATTTATTATTTTATATTAACAAAAAAATATTTCGTTTTATGGCTTTGCAAATGCTGAAAGGAGAACCTGTTCTTTCGCTAGTCTGCATAATGGTCTAACCTGAGGTTTGGTGAATTCAATATTAATTTTTGCAAATTTTTGCAATTCTCGCACGCGATATTTTTTGCACATCTTGTTAACTTTACGTTAGAGGAAACTTGAATTGAGCGCGTCTTCATTTTTGTTTATAAGCCAGGAATTCTGCGAGACAAATGGTCAACACAAAATTACCACAATGTGTGGGGTAAAGAAACACGTTAAAATTTTGTATACATTAAAAAAAAAAGACGCACAGGTTCAATGGTAGTTGAGTAATCGAGTTGAACGTTTTTTTTTTTAAATATTTTGTAATTTGTGTGAAATATTATATTCTGAATAATAATTTTTATTGGATTGAATTAGAACGTTGAATTTCGATAGAAATTTGGTAAAACACTTGTAAAGAAACCATCTCTTTGTTTGACCTATATTTCCAGTTATGCTTCAACCATTTTTTAATGCAATGATTTTTTTTTCGATATTGATACCACATTGAATATACTAAATTGATTTTTTAATTAGTCATTGCTATACGTTAAGTGACGGAAGTAATCTTTTGATATTGAAGATGGGAGCATAGGCTTTAAAATGCGCATCTAGCTATTAAATACGCTGCTTTACTGTTTTGAGTGATTTTCTATTCAATTAATTACATTTATTTTTGAAATTCTTTGCCATGAATTTGTAACAATTTCGCCCATTCATTTTTATTAAGTGGTCCCATTATTCTTGCCACTAAATCTACTCGTATGACAATTATTGTTTCTTAATAAATTTAGAGTGGCATAAAGAAAGCTTTCTTTAAATTGCAGCTTTGTACGTTGTTCTAGCAACTTATCTTTTGGCATGGTAACCATCAATCGCAATTTATAAATGCCGTAATTTATGTGTTATAATGGTAATCGTTAGGAAAAATCGTCAAACACGTTATTATAATGGTTGAACAGTAGTCTTAAATGGGTCATGTTCACAGTATACATAAATACAGGCTGGGTTTAAAATGGGGTAGGTTGCCAATTTAACTCGTAATTAGTTTATTCAAAAATGGTAAGCACATTCCGTTTTTTGATTGGATTCATCTATATATTTGTTATGTCTCAAATTTGAGACGGGTGTTTTTATTTAATTGATTTTTTTGCATATTCGGATATGTAGGAATATATAAAATATTTGGTACTGAAAAGGCAATGGATGGTTTATGTCATATGATATGCGATCCCTATCCAATTATTTCTATATCGTTGCAGCTGAATTAGACAAATACAGTTTAATTTATACATTCTCATTTATGATTTATTGTGCGTTCTAAATGACGAGGCAAAAATGGCTGGATCCGTTTGTAATTAACAAAATTTGCAAGTTCATAGCGAGAGTAGAACATTTTTCACAAACACAATAAATCATGGTAAGAGGAATTCGAGTGTAATGAGTTCTGCCATTAAAATTTCCCGTTTCTTCCTTGCTTGTCTATTCTTACATCCAAAGCAGACAAAAATTCAATTCAGATTTAATCGCCATAATTACAGCGGCCTGTAAATATTTCTAATATAAGTTTAAAAAATCTACAAGGAAAATGACACCATTTTGCTCGTCTGAATTAAAAATTGGAGGGACATTTTTTTATGTTAAACTAACGTAGCTCAAAGACTATTTGAAATCAGTGAAAGATTAGACTACAAACCGACCAAGAAAGATTTCGTTCACTCGCGAACCGTTCACTCTGAACGGTTCAATCAAATGACGGGCGATGTTTTGCAACGACCTATAGCTCACTATGACCTAGTTCGTGTACTATGAACTACATGTATTTGTGTACCTGTACTAGGTCCTGAACCCGTCGTCTACTAAACCGTTCATGAATCACAACGACTCGTAAACGATGCAGTATAGTATACATTACATATACAGTACTAACATTTATTTAGTGATACAAGTGTGTTGGTGAACGGAACGAAATAGGAAACTCGATGCAATATTGCAACAGCAGCATTGCCGAGCTGAGTCACAATTTATATGTTGGTATCAGATTTCATTTGGAAAAATATAATTAATATATTCGCAAATATTAAATATGTCATGCCATAGCAAATTTTTACAATAATGCAAAATTAAACATCTAAATCTTGTAGTTCTTGTATTTCATACTGAGTGAAATGCAATCAATTAATATCAAATCAAAGCTTTGAATTTTGAACAGAGAAGATTCGGAATAGAAAATATAAATTATAACGCCAAATAAAACGATTCTATCTAGTTCATTTTATTATAGTTTGTACATTTAATTTTCAAGTGTTAGTAAAGTAGTAAATATTTTCATCAGTAACTACCAATAAGTATTTTAGAACTTCATATAAATAATCGTGAGTACCTAGAGAAGATTATATTTCTTTATATATATATTTTGTATAAATTATAAACATTGTTGTCTTTTCTTCCTCATTCTTAATTCAAAATAAGTATTGTAATATTTCAATTTATTTATTTTTTACCATTTAATATTTTTATATTGAGAAAAAAAGAGATAATTTTCAGTATGTACATGTATTTCATATAGGTCGTGAACTAGTTCATTTTTAAAAGATGTTAGTAGTTCACGACCTATAGTTCGTGAACGGTTCATTGAAATGAACTACGAACTAGGTCCTCAAAGTGACCTACAGTTTGCCATCGCTATTGTGCTATACTAAACCACAACTTCTACCGTAGAATATTTTTTACTTGTCGAAAGAAAGTTTACTAAAAACCGATTCTCTTTTCCATTTAACTAAAAAATTCTTTGTTTCTTGACAACTACATTTGGAAGGTCGTTTAAAACATATTTACGTGCTATAATATTTTAATATGTTGTTGTTTCCATGTCAGGAATTTATCGCGTGTTAAAAATTAAAAAAATTGGTAATGTATATAAAATATCCTACTTATTTAATATATCTGAAATTTATATAACATTTAGTATTGCAACATTCAATTTAACGCTTCCCCATCACTAATATATTTGCAGGATTGTATTAAACGAGTTCTAGTTTTTTTTTTGTTTTTTTAATAAAATGCGATAATATGGTAATTAACGTCAGCTGGCAACATTGCACGCTAAACTATTAGATTTTCCCTGAATATAGACTATTATATGTAGAACGCCTGTTGAGAAAGGCGGGCTCGATTTACTTTTTACCTCCGTGCAAAATGTATATACAGGACCATGCAGAACCGTGCTAACCGTGTGCGATTTCAAATTGTCCGCTACTCGTCCAAAGTTCCAAATATTTGAATAGTAAAATGCGGCAAAAAATTCATTAGCGAATTTTAACTCGTAAGAACAGCAGTAATTTGTTCAGGATTACACATCATATAGAAAGAAGTACGTTTCTCGATACTACATAGTACAAAAGACTAAATATATTTCTGTTATTGCAAATTCACGTGCCATTCTATTTTCCAATTTTTAACTACTTTATTTTTTATATTAAATACTATAATAGTTGTTTGGTATTAAAAATGTTGCGTAGTATTAAGAAACACTTCTGTTCTTCTGTAATTCTTTGCATCTTGACAAAATTACTTCCTAGTTATTTGATAAAATAAAATTTGGTTCGAACATTTCGACTGCATTTAACAAGACCGCGTATTCTTCAATTTCAATATGGTTTAATACATAATTTTAGATCCAATAAACCGAATATTGAGAATGACGGTAAACAATATTTATGAGAGCACTTTTATCGAGAAAATCCTTAAATATTGCCCGCAGATATTTCCCGGAATAACGTAAATCCCAGTGCCATTGTTCCAGTACTCAGCAAAGCAATCGAATATTACTCCTTGCATTGGAAATTTATTATGTATATATGTCCTATACTTGAAGCCACCTATCTGAAACGAACATATTCTTTATTAAAATGCTCCTTCGGAATTGATACCAAGTCGCCGGATCGTTTGTCTGTTCATAAAATAAAAAATATTAAAAAATTGTATGATTAAAATTAAAACGCAGTTACTTCATCCCGATAGATTTGGGATTTAAAAAGTTATTGAGATTTTTCGCTTGATGATTTGTATATTTTAAATAGTAAAATCAAATTAACATTCGTAATTCATAAAACAATATCCAATTAAGACGCGGGTGGGAAGGCCATACTTCCCAACATAATAGTAAACAATACAAACTTAGTTGTTATTCTATCGCTACATTCAACGATTATTATAATGATTATTAGCCATAACTTTCTATTAATATCGCGTAAATATGTTCGTTTGCGCCGACTTATTTATAGCGGTTAATAATACGTGTGTGACACGGAATACCAATTATTATGATTATCCTGTATAGATCAGCGAACCACATGATTCAAACGTACGTTCTTCGCGTTTCTAAGCCCAACCTGTAACGTGCACTTTTTTATCTTAGGCAAAGTTGCTTTCAACGGAAGTAATTATAAAACACGTACAGATTGGCATCTAAGTTACTCAACCCTCCCTATAAAATATTAAAAATATTTACAGCAATTATCATGAAACGCAAAACGTAAATCAACATCAACAACATCAACATACATCGTAAAGCAACATACATTGTTTTTTGATCATTTATGCATGGCAGTTTTAATCGTCTGTTTTTAAAATATGTCCAATAATAATTTTAATTGTCCGAACAATGTGACATATGACATATAATATGCTTAATCCAGCGAAAAACAAGTTTTTAAGTGCATATTTTAATTTGATGTTTATTTTATTGTGCATAGTATATTTATATAATAATAAAACATGCTTTTCTCTGTCCCTATCTAACACTTGCGAATTATAAATCGTGTGCCGCCGCCCCTGGACGGATTTCTGCCATTTTATCGTCAACTCAATTGAGCTATTTTTAATAGCGGCTGAATGATATCGGTTTTAGGGCGTTCTGTGGGATTTTCGGGACGTATAACGTGTTTTTTTACAAGCCCGATTCTCAATCTTTGTTATATTAAGGTATGCAATGAGAGAAAAGTGTTGGTTGCCCTGCGAAATATTATGTTGGCTGCGACAGGTTCACATATACACACAATGACGTACTTTAGTCTATGCAAAACACGTAACTTAACATATCCTTTAATTTCCACGGAAATTTATTTTATTATTAGTTACTATATTAAAAATACTGTTGACAATATTATTGTACGTATTTCAAGTCGATTTGTCAACGCAAAACTCGTATTGATAATATATTTTGAATAGAAAATTAATTGGTGTTTGTTTATTATTAATTAAAAATCTATTGGACAATTTACTACAATCTTTACTATAATCCTTTGCTTTAATTTGGATATACATATAACTTTTGAACTGAAACTTCTATAGGCGCGGTAGGGCAAATTGGCCTGAACGTCACGAAAAGTGAAACACGCTACGCGCATGCGCCGCATGTACTGTGTGTATACGTAGCATAAGGCAACCAATAGACGCTTACGTATTTTATTATATATTACACAAACACAGCTTAATCTTTTAGCCAAAAATTTCCATTGTGTGAAAAGTGAAATGGAGAAAAAGACAAGTACAGACAGAGTGCGAGCATTTAGAGAACGGAAGAAAGCGAATAAACCGCCAAGAAAAGTGCCAACAAGTACCTTGGAAAGAAGTAGACAGTATCATCGAGCCAGGCAAAGGGCGTTAAAGAAACACGGTGGCCAACATAACCTTCCAACAACCTCAAATACACTGGATGAATCGATACCGTTTTTAAGTGAGGACACAGTGAGTGGTATAGAGAATTTGAATGCCACTGATTCAGGCGTGCCATCTACACGTGAAGATACACGTGGTGTGAGCGATCAACGAAATGAATCTGATACAGTTGAGCGAGCCATCGACAAATAGAAATGCACCCACTAGTGCACCATACACAAAATTTAATCCAAACTCCTCTTTATAGACTGTACGACATTATAGTTAATAATGCTTTCTTCGATGATCAGAGTGTCCAATCAAAATCAAAATCAAATCGATAACAAATGGAAAAAAAGCAATGCATAAAATCAACTGTTCCTAGGAGCTAAGAAGTTTCACTTCTACCGCGCGAGAGTCTCACGCATTTTTTTATTGAGACTATTAATGTCTTTGCCTTTTATCTACATTTATATTAACTATATATTAAAATTAGGATGTACTCCTAATATTTTGCAATTTTTTATCTAAGTTCACCATCCACTGAACTGCGGCAACAAGTTTCATTCGTGTATAATACAAATGGACTTCCCGTAGCAATATTTCACAAAATAATTTATATTAACACTCCCAAGTCTCAAGGTATAAACCGAACAGAATGTACAACTCAACATTTTCAACGTATTAATATTCATAGTGTAAATATGCATCTTCGGACAGGTAGGTAGAAAACAAGCAAAAGTGTTTTGAACGAAACTGTCGGAATTATTTAGGCGGTTTCAAATACCACTCGCTGTGCCTCATATTGGTATTGTTCCTGACAAATCCATCTATGTTAAATTGTGAACATTTTTGGGCAATGCAAACTTTAATATTAAGAAATCGAAGTAGTAATGATTTACTCTATAAATGTATGTACGGATAATTGGTCTTTTTGGAGGGGTGTATTCTAGGAAATCGATGGATTAGACAGATACTTTCATTCTACACCTTTTTTTAAAATAGTACTATTGTGCATTTTTGAATTTCAAATAACAATCCCTCAATCAAATAACTCAATATAAAAACTATATAATTTATTTATTCATTCATTCAATATCTTCTTGACACGAATTATAACGTTGTTATGTTAAATCTCTCTTTTATTGTCAAACAATTAATAGACATTATTACAGGGGTGCTTTGTGATTAGAATTCCGTTTTTTTTTTTAATTTTCACATTCATCATAGTTTCAATTTTGTTGTGTATCTGAAGATTTATTACCCATCATATTTTTTCTATCTGTTCAAAACCTTGCTTGATCCATTTTCCGTTCTTTATCGCGAAATAATTGTTCATCGAACAAAATTCACGTTTCCGTAGATAAGAGACAATGTCAGAATTTTACTGACTCGTTTTGTGATATGGCAACATCTACCTGAAAATTTCCAGAGAAACATCGAGAAAAGTTTTCGAACAAACTGAAATACCATAGACGTAACTTACTAGTAGCTTAACATATCGCGAAGTACCAGATTGTGGTTTATTATTAAAAATTTGTTTATAACGCTTTTCGTGACACAGCTTAAGCTTTTAATATGTAACTTAACTATAGGTGAGCAATTACATCCTAGAAAATTATCGAGGGTTGTTAAGTGCTTTTTTCCGGCATTCTCAGGACATTTTATGATGAGAGACCTAATTTCAGGTATTACCGATGAAACTAGGAGTACCTTGAAATATTTGTTTCTAATCGCCCTTTACCAATGCCTTAAGAGTACCGAAGAAAATCACTCAAGAATATTCTGCTTTATTTAAGCACCTTTTTCAGATCATCTATCTTTTAATTTTAGAATAGTATGAACATATGTAAATAAACAAAATGATTTGTTTAAAATTCTTGCAAAACGTCTTAACAAATTAAAGTTTTTGTTCTTCCAATAAACTTATATATTGATGGAAAATGTCAAGTTAATAAGAATCAAATTAATACACCGTGGATAAAATAAAGTAATTAAATAAACAATTTAATCAAAATCAATCAAATAGCACAGCAGTTTCCTAAAAATAAATAAATAGACATATTACTTAGGAATGTATAGTTACAATTAAAAAGTTGTTGAGATTATAATTTTAATAGATTTGCATACGCAAATTAAACTGAGGTGGTGGTCGTTTTTCATGGGAATTATAATGCGTATTAATAAAAAAATAGTCCATAAAATTTCTTTCGAATCCGGCAGACCGTTTTAATTTACCTATTTATTAACGGATTAATGTGCAATGAAAGAGGAATAGATACGACGTAAGAGCTCTAGCACGTTTATACGCCTGCAATGTAATCTGTGTAGATATTCCGTTACGTTGCATTATTTTACTGGCGATTTTATTATCTGCAAATAGTCGCAACACAATGCAGAATTTAATTAAGTTATTTTACTGTTCCATGAGTTGTATGCTGTATATTACCATTTTAATGTAAAAGAGAATTTTATGTTGTGCTTTACGATCATTCCATTCGCAATATTCCGCAATTTCACATATTCAATTGCATTTTAATATCCTTAAACTATAAATATATTTATATATGCGTATATATGCTAAAAGTAGAATTATGTTTGTATTTGTGCAATAATTATATTTCTATATTATTTCGTTTATTATAGTCGTATGGAAATAATAAAATGCAGGACTCGTATAAAATTTATTTAAATGTCCAAGAGTCGTTATAGTTTATGCCACGATATGCATCGTCATACATAAATGCAAGTATTTATTAGAACATTATTATATATATTTTTTTAATTTGTGCCATGTTTCACGACATGTTATATATTAATTTTTATATTTTTATGGAATATCAAAAATAGTAGAACAGCCGAATCAAAAAAATTCTTTGCCACTAGGGGATTAATAATTGTAAAAATGGAGCGAATCCAATTCCATATAACCATACAATATACGAAAGATTTGTTGTAAATTTATGCCATTTCACGTTTCCATAAAAAATATAATATATTCATTTATTCAAATTTTTTTTTTGCAGGAAGTTCGTAGATACGGCATATTTTAAACACATTTAGATTAGGTAATAGCAAATTCTGAAGGTTTTAGCCGTGTGATTTACTTTTTAAAAAAATCTCATCATTGAGCTGCTTATTTTTTGGGGGGCTCAAAAATGAACAAATAAAAATTTGCCGAACTCTTAATACCTAAGGTGGAATTTTGGGGATTGGATGGGCGAAGAATTTATATTACTGCAATATGTTAACCAAAACATTTCTTGACTCAAAAATGACAAAACAATTTTGCAGTTGTTAAAAATGAAAAATGTATGCTTTTCAACACAAATATTTGACCATGAATTGTTAGAAATCATAATTTCATTATTGACTAACATGAAACCTGAGTTCAATTCTGGTAAAATACGCATAAATCCATTTTATTAATGGGTACTATAGGCTATTTTTTTTTTAAAGTGGCGGGCCCGCACCTTCTACTGCGCATTACAAATTAAGACTAATTTATGCATAAGACCAATGATAACAAAAAAATGAAAATATACTGGCCGCTTCAACATCCCGAAACCTTATGCTCGTGAAAAGATGCTCGCCACTGCATTTTTGTCATTTGAGGGTGTGGTCTAAATTACTACAATGTTGTCATATCGACAGCCAACAAATACAGAGAGTGTTATATTAGCATAATTGATCAAAACAAATAATAAATAACTGAAACTTTTTACTAAATAGTGGACTTTAATCGAAGCCGTATATATTCATACATTAAATATTCTCAATCTGAATTTTGCTATGCAGTTTACAATTTGAACACTTTGTACTGATGTTTTTTATTCGTATATGGCAACAATGGTACTGGAAGCTCAACCCTTATGCGCAGTAGAGGATGAATTAGGTCCGCCAAGATATAAAAAATTACTTTTTTATACCAACCGCCATCTTAAATGTTCCATTTCTTGGTTTTTCTAAAATATAGAATAGTCCTTGCAAACAACAAATGTGAGCATATTTCACTTATTTGAAAGACGAATATAAAATGCTGTAATATTCCACAAATCTTTCTTTCCACAAAATATTCCACAATATATATTTTTTCAAATAACTTCGATCGAAAACTATAAATTAAAATGTCCAGGAATGATCACGTTCAAGTTGATTCTAGTGTTTTTGAGTACATCGCTGGTATAATGTGTCTTGAATGTAAGTTGGTCCTGTTATGATCCCGATGGAATATGTATACATATTGTACGGCATCCCGATACAGCCATCCAAACGGGATACTGGGATATTTATGCCTGAACAAGAGGGAAAGTGTTTATCTGTATACAGGATGTCACGGAGTTTGGTATCGATTTAAGACATATGTGAAATGTATTTTTCAACATAGTAAACATTGATTGTTACAAGGAATTATGTTAAAGTTTTTAAACTGTATATCCCAGTCTTGGTATTTTTTTTTGTGATCTTTGTAAAATTTTCTGAAACTCTATTACATAGTCAAATTACATATGGAAGTTTCTTGTTCATAAATAAAAATAAGAATAAAAATATTTATTTCTGCGTGAGGTACAAAGTATATGGTACATATGGTATAAAATTAATATTAAAAATTTGTATAAAAATTATAATTTATTGCACATTTAGGTACACATGTTATGTAAAGAACAATAATTACAAATAGCCAATACACACTATTTTTTATGATTTGATAATATTTTGTGATACTAACAATTCTATCCTGTGGCCTCATATAAGAAATGTTTTTAAAAAAGTTTTTTCAACATATAAATAAATGCTCAAAATAAATTTGTAATATATTTTGTGCCGCTCTGTATATACATCGAATACTGGGGCATTTACTGTTGCATGGTGGCGTGTAGAAGCTTATGTCCTTCGGGATACTTTTCTACCCTAAAAGGATCATATATAAAGTCAGCTTTCGCATATACAGTGCCGTGTGTATAAGAACAATGAACTACTCTTACAGTTGGTAATTTTCTATATTGTATATAATTTTGCTTTAACTCAATATACTCGATTAGTGTTTTTGCAGCTAATACCTAAAAATCTTTTTTTTTGTTAAAATTATAATCATAATAAAAATCGTGGGATTCCTTTGAGTGAAAAAAAGTTTCCGCTATCGAACAGCAAACTAATAAAAAAAAGCAGACTTTTTAAATGGAATAGAGAATTTACCAAACCTTTTTATATTTACGTTTGATCGCAATCAATTTTGATTTTATTTAATCAAAAACCAAAATTAATATGTGCCAATTTTCAAATATTTACATTGTTACCACACTGATTCTGTAAGTATGATAATTTAGGTAAAAGACAGCATAAGATCAAACTTTTTTAATGTTAATAATAATAATATATTGCATTAGAATGGTAAGATAAATTTATTTATCATTTTATAATATTTTAATAGTTCAGTGATTAGCTATCATTTTCCACAATACATGAAAAAATGTATTGATCAATTTATCGATTATTGTAAATAATTAATATAGCTGTTATTATTTGACACCTCCATTAATTATTTTTAGCATATTTTTTTTTTATAAATGTGCTTTCTCATCACATCTATGATAAGAAACTTTAGTACTTTTTACATGATTGTACACTGAATTAATATAGCCAAATACTCAGCCCATAGATTTGCGCACAAAATATATGCAAATTTATTTTACTTATAATTCAAAAGCTACCGCAGAAAGAGTAGTTTGTTTAATCTAACTGTTGCACGAATATTCTATCAATGCTTTAGTACATTTTTCTTCTTGTATATTAAAAACACAGTGGTGTAAAAATATCCTCTAGGATAATATGGCATAAATCGCGAATCTGTTTGTTAGCGGTAGGATAACGCTACAATTTATGTCGCAAATTTGCATGAAATCTCCATTAAATAAATGCGTTGTTCAAATGGAAAGCTACGAATAATAATTATATACTCTAGTGGAGTGAGTGTATCTATAAAACTCATACTATAATGTGATTATTATATACTTATATCTATCATAAATATCAATATTATGTTGCAAGTAGTATTATATTAATCAGGTTCTATCTTTTAATCCCCCATTGCCTGCCTTCTATAACTAATTGCATACCTCCTAGACCCCAATGTTTAGGAATACATCGATTTTTTCATATCTTCTACGCTATAAGATCTTATGAATGTTTTTTTTTGTATCCATACACCAATTGAAAAGTTACAAAAATTATCGTTTTTTAATAATGGCATATTTAATATATACCTGGGATTTTATCCACAATTAATATTCCACCAATTTTAAGGTTGCTGAATCTGACAATCCGATTCGGGTTAAAAATATTTTTTTATTACAATTTATGGCACTAGAGTAATCGTAAATATGCAAGTGTCGTTAAGGTTGTAAAAACTAAAGTGGAAATTGTTGTTTCCATATTTTGTAGAAAAATACACGCAGTTTCGTAAAAAAATAAGATCAGCTCGTATTTTTAATTTTTTTGGCAAAATTTATATTTTAACTAAAGTTGGGAGAATTTTATTTATATAGTACTTATGTAGGAAATGCAAGCTAGCGAAAGAAGAGTGGATAAAAGGAAATTGTGAGGATATTGAGGAGGATATGAGAAGAGGTAAAGTAGATTTGGGCTACAGGAAAATTAAGTCACATTTTTCTAAAGTAAAACCAAAGGGTAACATTATATGTGATAAGCAGGGTGAGGAACTCACAGAAAATAAGGAAAAAGCTAGAAGATGGAAGGAGTATCTTGAAGATTTATATAAAGGTAGGCAGGACATGGAGGAGCTAGAAAGTGTGGAACAGATAGATGAGGATGACTTAGGTCCTAGCATACTTAGGTCAGAGTTTCATAGAGCATTAAATGATTTACGGAATAACAAAGCAGCGGGGATTGATATGATACCAGCCGAATTAATAAAACACGCAGGGGGAAAAATGCAGGAGCGATTATACAGGTTAGTTTGTAAAATATATGAGAAGGGAGAAGTACCACAGGATTTTCAGCGTAGTAGAATAGTAACAATGCCGAAGAAAATAGGAGCTAATTTGTGTGAGAACTATAGGACCATTAGCCTACTATCACATGCATCGAAGATATTGCTAAAGATTATTTATAGGAGATTAGAAAATAAAGTAGAGGAAAGGCTAGGAGAAGATCAGTTTGGTTTTAGGAAAAACAGAGGGACGAGGGAGGCGATTCTAGCACTAAGAACGGTAGTAGAAAAAAGAAAGAGGGTAGGAAAGGTAACTTGCATAGCTTTTGTAGATTTAGAAAAGGCATTTGATAATGTAGATTGGGACATAATGTTTAGAATTTTAAAAGAAACGGGTATAGATTATAAGGATAGGAGAATAATTTTTAATTTATATAAACACCAAACTGCCTTAGTTAGAATTGAGGGGGAAGAAGAGGTAGCAAAAATAGGGAAGGGAGTTCGGCAGGGATGTACACTTTCACCGTTATTATTTAATCTATATATAGAAGATGCAATAAACAAAGTAAAAGAAGAGTATAGTGTAGGTGTGAATGTACAGGGAGAGAAAATATATATGTTGAGATTCGCCGACGATATAGCTATATTGGAAGAAAGCGAAAAGAATTTAGAAAGGGTATTGAATGGTATGCAGGCAGTATTGACTAGGGATTTTAACATGAAAATAAATATAGGTAAAACTAAAGTGATGAGGTGTGACAAAAAGGAATGCAGTAGAAAAATGAGGATCACAATAGGAGATAATAGAATCGAAGAAGTGTCAGATTTTTGTTATTTAGGCAGTAGAATCACAAAAGATAATCGAAGCAAGGTAGATATAAAGTGTAGGATAGCACAGGGTAGGAAGGCATTCGTAGAAAAAGAACAGATTTTAAGATCAAATATTGACTTCGGTATTAGAAAAAGATTACTGAAGGTATATGTTTGGAGTGTAGCACTGTACGGGTGTGAGGCGTGGACTATAGGAAAGGAAGAGAAGCGTAGATTACAAGCATTCGAAATGTGGTGTTATAGGAGGATGATGAGGATTGGTTGGGAAGATAAAGTAACAAATGAAGCTGTACTAGAGTTAGTAGGGGAGAAGAGAAGTATTTGGAGAGTGTTACAACGTAGGAGAGACAGATTAGTAGGGCATATTCTTAGGCATGGGGGGATTATGCAATTGATCATAGAAGGTAGAGTGGAGGGAAAGAGAGGGGTAGGTAGGCCTAGATTGGAGTATGTGAGTCAGATAGTTGAAGACGTTGAGATGAATAGCTATAGGGAGATGAAGGGATTAGCTCAGGATAGATCGGCATGGCGTGCTGTTTCCAACCAATCTTTAGGATTGCGGACTCTTTAACTAATAGTACTTAGGAAAACGTTTAAATTTTTAATAAAAAACCGATCCTGCAAGACAGCAAATCCTGCGCGTAAGAAAGTTGATAAAGGATGACTTGTTCATCTATATACTAGCTTTATTATTATTAAAGCTCAAGCATAATATTTACTCGTTATTATTCTTAAATACCAATTCTTTGTTTGTTTCGTATTTTCCTTCTTTGTGTTACCCATGGCCTATAAACCAGACACTTCAATTATAATGTTTTAAACATTCTTACATCTCTTCTTCTTCGCGGAAATGTTTTTAAAATACACGACTTGTTGGCAATAATGTCGATTGAAGGAATCTTTTCAAAACTTTGTCAGGTACAGGGATTTTTACACTATGATCTACCTGTGTCTTTGTTCGGCTTTTATCATGTATACACGTGTAATGAACTTGGAGGAAAATGGTGTACGGAAGAAAAATTACCTTTTTTTTTATTTGGATGGAAGATAAAATGTGTAGATAGGTTATGATCATATATACCACTATTTGAAAATAACTATACTGGATATGATTATTTTTTCAAGGAAAAAATACTTGAGAATCAGATTTATAATATTTTTCATTGTTAACTTAAATTGCGATTTAATATAATGTCTGTTAGCGACGGCAAACTGTAGGTCACTTTGAGAACCTAGTTCGTAGTTCGTAGTTCATTTCAATGTACCGTTCACGAACTATAGGTCGTGAACTACTAACATCTTTTTAAAATGAACTAGTTCACGACCTATATGAAATACATGCACATACTGAAAATAATCTCCTTTTTCTCAATATAAAAATATTAAATGGTAAAAAATAAATAAATTGAAATATTACAATACTTATTTTGAATTAAGAATGAGGAAGAAAAGACAACAATGTTTATAATTGATACAAAACATATATATAAAGAAATATAATCTTCTCTAGGTACCCACGATTATTTAAATGAAGTTCTAAAATACTTATTGGTAGTTACTGACGAAAATGTTTACTACTTTACCAACACTTGAAAATTAAATGTACAAACTATAATAAAATGAACTAGATAGAATCGTTTTGTTTGGCGTTATAATTTAAATTTTCTACTCCGAATCTTCTCTGTTCAAACTTCAAAGCTTTGATTTGATATTAAGTGATTGCATTGCACTCAATATCAAATAGAATAACTATAAGAATTAGATGTTTATTTTTGCATTATTGCAAAAATTTGCTATAGCATGACATATTTAAGTACATATTTAATCTTGCGTATATATTAATTATATTATTCCAAATGAAATCTCATACCAACATATAAATATTGCATCGAGTTTCCTATTTCTTTCCGTCCACCAACACACTTTATCACTAAATAAATGTTAGTACTGTATATGTAATGTATACTATACTACAAGTATATATATAGCACAAGTACATGAATATGTACACCGTGCACCATGTAATTGATAGTTCACGAACTAGGTCATAGTGACCTATAGGTCGTTGCATAACATCGTCACAGTACGCCCGTCATTTGATTGAACCGTTCAGAGTGAACGGTTCGCGAGTAAACTACACATCGCTAATGTCTGTCACTAGTTTATGCCGTCTAATATAAAAAAATATTTGAATCAATAATAAAATATTAGTTGTTATATAATTTTTCATTTCATTCATTGGACCTCATCAACGCTTCTTACCACTTACCCTTAAAATCCGAAAGAGTATAGATTAAGATTGAATCTATATTATTAATACGTTTTTAGATAAAGCACCGAAAATTATCAGTGCAATTATTTTTTTATCCCGTAGTCACTATTACATTCACTATATTGCCTTTATCTTAGATTGGATTCTTTTCCGAGTGGCTTTAAAATCCATAAAAGGATCGTTTTATATTATATTATTAAAATTCGCTACTTTACAGTATACTTCAATTTTACGAGATCATTATTATTTATAGCGACAATATAATTTTATTTTATACATAATATTTGCAGTTGAATAATGAGTGAGTGGTGACCCAATTTTAGAAATAATGTCGATAAAAAGCAACGCGACCATCAAAATCATCCTTTTCTTATAATAGCCTTTTCATTGTTCGTTTTCACATAACTGTTTTGTATACAAAATCTTAATTGCCCTAATATTTGGTATAAAGGGTAATTTAAAATTTTCGTCCTTGTTGGTTTAACCGTTTCGCAATTTATTTGACTTATCGTATTATATTGCGTTTTAATTCACGCACAGATTATACGTTGATCCTTGCATTAATCCTCATGATATAATACAGCAACTGCAACACATTTTTTTTTGTGATTTGAATGCAGAGTATTTACAGTATTATTAATTACAGGATGATTTAATCTTATCTGCAATATTCGTGTATATATATTTTTTGGATCATAACCATAGCTTTATTTTTCATAACCATAGATTTCGTTCCGATAATCATATTTTTGAACTCTGGAGTGTTAAAAATAATTAATGTTATGTTTATTCGTTTTTAATATTGTCATATTGCATTTTACATATTCCACCAAAATATATTAATGATCAATGGGTAATTTAATCGCTAGGTTTTTAAAACATTCCTCACTACCACTAATTAGTTAGTTAGTTAAAGAGTCCGCAATCCTAAAGATTGGTTGGAAACAGCACGCCATGCCGATCTATCCTGAGCTAATCCCTTCATCTCCCTATAGCTATTCATCTCAACGTCTTCAACTATCTGACTCACATACTCCAATTTAGGCCTACCTACCCCTCTCTTTCCCTCCACTCTACCTTCTATGATCAATTGCATAATCCCCCCATGCCTAAGGATATGCCCTACTAATCTGTCTCTCCTACGCTGTAACACTCTCCAAATACTTCTCTTCTCCCCTACTAACTCTAGTACAGCTTCATTTGTTACTTTATCTTCCCAACCAATCCTCATCATCCTCCTATAACACCACATTTCGAATGTTTGTAATCTACGCTTCTCTTCCTTTCCTATAGTCCACGCCTCACACCCGTACAGTGCTACACTCCAAACATATACCTTCAGTAATCTTTTTCTAATACCCAAGTCAATATTTGATCTTAAAATCTGTTCCTTTTCTACGAATGCCTTCCTACCCTGTGCTATCCTACACTTTATATCTACCTTGCTTCGATTATCTTTTGTGATTCTACTGCCTAAATAACAAAAATCTGACACTTCTTCGATTTTATTATCTCCTATTGTGATCCTCATTTTTCTACTGCATTCCTTTTTATCACACCTCATCACTTTAGTTTTACCTATATTTATTTTCATGTTAAAATCCCTAGTCAATACTGCCTGCATACCATTCAATACCCTTTCTAAATTCTTTTCGCTTTCTTCCAATATAGCTATATCGTCGGCGAATCTCAACATATATATTTTCTCTCCCTGTACATTCACACCTACACTATACTCTTCTTTTACTTTGTTTATTGCATCTTCTATATATAGATTAAATAATAACGGTGAGAGTGTACATCCCTGCCGAACTCCCTTCCCTATTTTTGCTACCTCTTCTTCCCCCTCAATTCTAACTAAGGCAGTTTGGTGTTTATATAAATTAAAAATTATTCTCCTATCCTTATAATCTATACCCGTTTCTTTTAAAATTCTAAACATTATGTCCCAATCTACATTATCAAATGCCTTTTCTAAATCTACAAAAGCTATGCAAGTTACCTTTCCTACCCTCTTTCTTTTTTCTACTACCGTTCTTAGTGCTAGAATCGCCTCCCTCGTCCCTCTGTTTTTCCTAAAACCAAACTGATCTTCTCCTAGCCTTTCCTCTACTTTATTTTCTAATCTCCTATAAATAATCTTTAATAATCCACTAATTATGTTATTTTATTTCTAAAAAATAACCAAATTCTTTCTATATTGTTCATTATTGTTCCAACTTAAATATTCTGCTCAAACATTCATTTAACTTCGTATACACTTTACCTTTTAAAATCGAATGTACAAATATTAATTGCAGAATAATAATTTGTGTCTCGAAAACGATTTTAGCATATGTTTATATATACCTCATTCGCTTAGTAATTAAACTTGAATGTTGATCTTAGCATAACTTCTATTAACTAACTTTGGAAATGTTCTGGTACTAACTCATGCTTTTATAAATTTCAAGGACCTTAGTTAGAAGCCCCGGTCCTTTTATGTAGTACACGTTTCACGCATTTTGAGTATCTGTTTGATTTATTAGCAATCATTTATATTTTGTGTTGAAAATGCCTATATGTACTGCACTGGAATATTCAATGTGCCGTACAACTGACGCCATACTGTTTTGTATAGCACTGCTCTGTACTGTATTGGTCAAGCCATTATACAGGTCTAGATTTATGATACGTAAACTTCTGTCACTTTCCTGCCACTTTCAATAAAACGGTGTATATATATTAAAGAGGTTTCACCTAACAGTTTTTCGGTGACATTCTGTACAAATGGCATATTATATAAAATTGTTTGAAACAAGAAGTAATTGTGATTAATTTTTTATCGTAAGTTTCATATATATTATGTATGTATCGATATAAGATATATTAAAAATCCTTTCGAGGATTATTTTTTACAAAATAAATTTAATTAACATTCACTACTTAAACAGCTAATTTTCAAATTACGTAACGATTTGTTCTATAACTGACGTATAGTCACGATTGCTTTATTCTTAAAAAATATTTTATTTTAAACTCCAGTCGAAATTTGCTCACAGTTCGACCTCACAGAGGCTTAAGATACCATAATATAAAATTTATTGGATGTAAATATTTCAATTATCGATCATTTATTCACCCGACTTATCTCAACTATCACCGTCCTCGTCCACAAGCCAAACATCTCTTCTTGAACGAACTTGCAACTGTTCAACCTCGGTATATTTTTCCTCCGCTGATGTTACAGACTACCTACCTTCCTCTCCCATATGCTCACATCCTCATCCCGCTGTGGATGTCGGGAATGGAGGGATTCTTCCACACAACCGATCGTCCACCCCCCGCACTCTAAGATATGTTTGTGTGTGGCAAGCGCACGATGAAACTTTCACTAGGAAACATTCTGCTAGTACACACACATGAAATTCTCGATGAGGTTACGCCTCACCTACAGCTAGCTAAGAAAAAACCAGCGCGCTTTATGAGGGGCTTAGAATCCAATAACATTTTATTCATTCGATGGAAATAATGATCGAAGTACCAAAAAATTCGTTTTAAATTTTAGTTTCCGTAGATGTTTTTACATAATACTAAAGCCCCTTCCCTGGCCATGGGATTTTTTGATAGTTTATACATTTATTTGTTAATTAATATAGCATATATTAAGATTAAAAATTCAACAGTAATGAAACTGAATTAAAAAATTCACAAAATCCCGAGCATTAATATTTGTTTCTTAATTCTTTTCTTTCGCTTTTCCATGTGGCCCATTTTTTTAAATTTTACCATGAGGGGTCACATGTCTAAATTATATTTACTTTTTGTTTGCGACCGTGACATTTGAATAAATTAGTTTGATTATATCGCTTCCTACACCAACATATTAACTGAACTATATTTTGATCGTTTCTTAACGTGACTATTTGTAGGGTACATTACGATTTTACTCACTCTCGTGTAGAGATTTGTTTGCACAACGAAGAGTCGTCCATATTGAATAGCTCAAAGGTAATTTTTAGCTGCTCGTGCAATCGCACTTTAATAATATTGAATCTGGATATTTTGTAAATAAATAAACTGCCGCTAATCAATTCGCGCTCTTTTTTATTTATTACCATTTTGATGATACGAATTAACGATTGCTCATATGAATTAATAGTTAACAAGTTTGTCTAAAAAAATAATTTAATATTAACAATCAACCAAAAGGATGATAATCATACCATTATTATAATAAACTATAAAAACTATATAATATAATAAACTATAAACGTTAATTTTGATTAATTTAGTTTTTATCATTGCTGAATTCGATAGTAAATTAATTGCGCGTAAATGAACAGTGAATTATGCGGGTGCGGCTCATCTCTACGAAGATGTGCTGGTGTTGAGTTTGTCTTCCGCCGCCACTGCGCGCAGGAAATAATTATCCTGTATCTTAAACGTTATTAACGGTTATTATTGTTGCTCGTTTCTACGAACCAATAACTTATCGTAGAAATTAATAGGCGACCATCCCCTGGCTAGAATTATGTCTCTTCGGCACGTTTTCGCTGCGCCGCATTAACAGTATTAACGTTATAATCAGAAAGTATGGACATTGATTCATCCCTGATCTACAAAATCATAGTTTATAAACGGCTGAATATCAGAGAGAACTCATTTAATTTAGGACGAGGATGGTCAAGTTGCTATATAAGTAAATATCACTTTGTATTTACGGGGGAGGTTTATATAACGTAATGATTTATGCAATTTTTTTTTAAGTGGCGGGCCCGCCCCTTCTACTGCGTATTACAAATTAAGACTAGTTTATGCATAAGACCAATGACAAGAAAAAAAATTGAAAATATACCGGCCGCTTCAACATCCCGAAACCTTATGCTCGTGAAGAGATGCTCGCCACTGCATTTTTGTCATTTGAGGGTGTGGTCTAAATTACTACAATGTTGTCATATCGACAGCCAACAAATACAGAGAGTATTATATTAGCATACTTGATCAAAACAAATAATAAATAACTGGTAACTTTTTACTAAATAGTGGACTTTAATAGAAGCCGTATATATTCAATATACATTAAATATTCTCAATCTAAATTTTGCTATGCAGTTTACAATTTGAGCACTTTGTACTGAAGTTTTTTTTATTCATATATGGCAACAATGGTACGGGAAGCTCAACCCTTATGCGCAGTAGAGGATGAATTAGGTCCGCCAAGATATAAAAAATGACTTATATGAGTGGATGAATTTTCCCAAATATATTTTAATAACGGAATAACGAAGAATTTTTCTTATTTTATGAAAATTAATCCTACCTAATTTGATTTTCCTTCAGGAAAGGAAATTCATATATTTTTAATACATTTTTAATGAATTATCTAATAATTATAATATAGAATATCACCCAAATACCGTAACAAGCATTAAGTAGCTAGATGTACATTTCAAGCGCTATGCGCCCATCTTCAGTATGTTAGAAAAATTATTGTAAAATTTTTCCAACATACTGATAAAATCTATAAAATCTCCAAAAAAAAAAAAATTTCCAGAACAACGTAAAATGACTAGAAATTGTCCTAGAAACAAATTTTATGGATTTGCAGTTCAATCAGAAAAATTTGTAAAAATTGTCGAAAAAGTGCAAAGGCGGTGTTATATAACCTGTCGAAAAATTGAATTCTTTCGTCGATTTTGATCAAAAATTTTTAAATTTATAGTTCAACGTAAAATGACTAGAAATCATCCTAGAAACAAGTTTTAGAGATTTGCAGTTCAATCAGAAAAATTTGTAAAAATTGTCGAAAAAGTGCCAAGGTTAATTATCTAATAATTGGTAAAGTTTTACGATAAATTCTGCATATTATATATAAATTCTGATTTAGTATAGTTATTGTATGATGCAATTTATCAAAAATTCCTCCCATCGATCATTTTTTGTACATAATTTAGATTCTTGGTTTTTATTCGAAGTGCACGTGAAAGAGGTTTTTATTAATATTAATAAATACCACAATTTCACAAAAATTCAGCAATATTTACGTATTGATCTAATTTTTATGAACTAAAAAAACCTTATTCTTTAGTTCAGATGTCTATGCATATAGCAACATAGAGAGCTTAAATGAAACTTTAAATTGTCCTGAACTCAAATACGCCAGTATTTAAAAAATGCACTAGTTTGACTACTAACAAAACACTCGAAAATACAAATAGTAATACATATAGTCCGTGAAATTGCATGTGAACTATAATATTCACATATCTGCATTTCTACAATACTCTTCTAAATATGCACGGAGCAATTGTTCACTGCGAATGCGAAATTCGTAATTTGAATATCGAATTTGATTTCATGCTGGTGTTATACTAGCTTAGAATACCGAATTAATGAATTATTTGGAATATTAACTAATATTCAAATTTCTAACTATACATATGTAGATTTGACGTCCACAAAATTTATCATTATTTAAAAAGAATTCTATCTGATCTTTAATTGTTGCATTTTAATTTCATGGTACTTCAATGGGGTCCGAAATATCGATTCACTACAACTTATTCTCGTAGTAGATGGTATTCTTAAATATATATGACACTGAGAGAAAAATACGTCCTTTAAAAAATATTTAATCTCAATAATTTAAGACAAATTTCTATAATAACCTGTATACAATTGTTTAATTGTATGATTATACAAGGCTACATCCGGTTTTGACAAACATAACTTTAACCCAGTGTTCATATGTGTCTCTTTGGACTAGATTGAGTCGAAATTTAATTAAACTTGACTGTAAATACATCTAATTCGTGCTACCATATAAGATCACAGGAAGCTGTATTGTGTAAATTCTGTAGTCGTCTATGCAAATGGTAAATAATTGGTTATAATATATACCGTGTGTTTCATATTATTCTGCATAGAAGCGAAGAGCGTATTTTTCATATCGGTTCTAAGTGTATAAAAAAAAGGCAAGGGCGCTACAATATGTGATTTCGTATTGAACTAACGCTTCGATTTGCAATATTTTTTTCTTTATGTAAATTCTTTACTGAAATATACATCGTCTTTTTTTTAAGTGGCGGAACATACATATACTTATATACACAAGGTACTCAGCCAAACCTAGTTTTTTTATTGACAATACACAAGCGCACCCACAGCACTATTCAATGTGCCGTACAACTGACGCCATACTGTTTTGAATATCACTGCTCTGTACTGTATTGGTCAAGCCATTATACAGGTCTTGATTTTTGATGCGTGAACTTCTGTCACTTTCCGCCACTTTCAATAAAACGGTGTATATTTTTTATATATTTGTGTATGTTGTTTATAAGAATTTCTTGCTAATATACATTTTTCTGCTTGTTTCAGGTATCGAATGTATAGAAAAAGTCAAACGACTGGTTTTCCATCTCTCATCACAATATTTTCTGCACCCAACTATTTGGATGTTTATAATAATAAGGTGAGTGACATTGGAGTCATTCTTCTGCAGATATTAATGAAAGAGTTTGCAGCTTTTACGGACATTAATGTCGACAAAATACTGAATAATTTATAACACTAGCGCTTTTTTGAAATTCTTCACAATTTGTTTTATATTTGCGGAATCAAAAATAATTTAGAAAATAGCCATGATTAATAATACTATAATAATAATAATAATAATACAATAATAATAATAATAACAATAATATAATACTATAATAATACTATAATAATAATAATAATAATACTATAGTAATAATAATACTATAGTAATAATAATACTATAATACTACAACAATAATATAATAATAATAATACTATAATAATAACAATAACAATGATAATAACAATAATATAATACTATAATAATAACAATAATACTATAATAATAATAATAATAATAATACTATAGTAATAATAATACTATAACAACAATAATACTATAACAATACTATAACACTAATACTATAATAATACTATAATAATAATAACAATAATAATAACTACTATAATAATAATAATAACAATAACAACAACAACAATAATAACAACAACAATAATAACAACAATAATAACAGTAATAACAATAATAATAATAACAATACTAATAGCAATAACAATAATAGTAATAACAATAATAGTAATAACAATAATAATAACAACAATAATAATAAGAACAACAATAACAACAACAACAATAATAACAATAATAAGAATAATTCATTAAAAAATCATAATTCATAAATCCCCGTTTTTAACCGTGAGTATTTTTTATTTCTCTTCCCTAACGAGTGACATTTTTTGAATTAATTTGAAGTTTTTTTGGAAATATTAATTTTTAAATTTTTTTTTTTTTTTTTAATATGGAATACGTCACAACATATCGGCAAAATCAAAGATATTGGTTGTTTTGGTAACAATGTCATCATGATTTTTCCATATGCCAACATATGCATCAAAATGACGTTTCCAAAGTCAAAACGGCATAATTAAATATAAATAAATACAAGTTACGAAAATTTATATACAATATCAAACGCACTTTGAACGAGCATAATAATATTTTGTTAAATTTGTTTTATCTTATAAAATATGGGTAGTATTTGTATCTTTAATTGTAACCCTGATTTTTTGGACATTTCAAAGTAACCATAGGATCGATTTGAATGATTTATATTTTATATTAAAGCCATTGCATTCTATATTAGCCAATTTATTTAAAATTGAATATTGTATTTGCCAAATTTGGAGAATTAAAAAAATTGATAATCATCATCTTCATTCTATATTCTATACGTCACTTTTTTTTTAAATACGGAACGTGTTCAATTTTTATTAAAATATATCTTATATGAATTATTTATTTATTTTTATTCATTAAAAAATCGTGAAACGTTTGGTAAAAATTGTAAAAACGTACAAAATTGATTTGGAAACGATATTCAAATATCTAATTGTATCTGTCAAATATGGGAAGTTAATGCTTTACATAAGGTGGATGCGCATATCAAAAAGAAATTCCCCATCTTCACTAACACAACAATCAAACAAATAATACATTTGTGTTACTCACCAAGACAATCTAATATAAAATTAGCTGCGCTTTTATAATAGTTAATTTCAAGAATGATGCAGATTCTCTCCACTGCATTACTATTTTAAAAACCGTTGGACACTTTCATATTCTTAGTTTACTATTCCTCAAAAAATCTGTAAGAAAAATCACGTAACCTCCTGAAGTAGACAAGAACTTTATTTATAAGTTTTTAGCGAATTTTAAAATGATGCAGATTCTCTCCACTGCATTGCTATTTTAAAAACCGTTGGACACTTTCACATTCTTAGTTTACTATTCCTCAAAAAATCTGTAAGAAAAATCTCATAACCTCCTGAAGTAGACAAGAACTTTATTTACAAGTTTTTAGCGAATTTTAAAATGATGCAGATTCTCTCCACAGCGTTGCTATTTTAAAAACCGTTGGACAGTTTTATATTCTTAGTTTACTATTCCTCAAAAAATCGGTAAGAAAAATCTCGTAACCTCCTGAAGTAGACAAGAACTTTATTTATAAGTTTTTAGCGAATTTAAAATTCATGCAAATTCTTTTCACTGCATTACTATTTTAAAAACCGTTCGACAGTTTTATATTCTTAGTTTACTAGTCCTCAAAAAATCTGTAAGAAAAATCTCAACCTCCTGAAGTAGACAAGAACTTTATTTATAAGTTTTTAGCGAATTTAAAATTCATGCAAATTCTCTTCACTGCATTACTATTTTAAAAACCGTTCGACAGTTTTATATTCTTAGTTTACTATTCCTCAAAAAATCTGTAAGAAAAATCTCATAACCTCCTGAAGTAGACAAGAACTTTATTTACAAGTTTTTAGCGAATTTAAAATTAATGCAAATTCTCTCCACTGCATTGCTATTTTAAAAACCGTTGGACAGTTTCATATTCTTAGTTTACTATTCCTCAAAAAATCTGTAAGGAAAATCTCGTAACCTCCTGAAGTAGACAAGAACTTTATTTACAAGTTTTTAGCGAATTTTAAAATGATGCCGATTCTCTTCACAGTGTTGCTATTTTAAAAACCGTTGGACAGTTTTATATTCTTAGTTTACTATTTCTCAAAAAATCTGTACGAATAATGTGATTTCCTCCTGAAGTAGACAAGAACTTTATATATAGTTTTTAGCGAATTTACCTGAACATTGCATCTATAGTATGTCTTTTTGTACGTGGCCGAAAAAACATCCTCAGATCAATAATATCAGGATTTGTGATTCGCAATTAGATATTTGTCGGTTAAAATCCTGGTTTATGTTAATATATAACGAAATAATAATGAATGACGAAGCAAAATCTAATTTTCTCAATTTGCCTGTGTATAAGTCCTTAAAAACTGTTTTTAATTCCCATAAGTGTGCTAACAAGGCGTATTTGTGTGTTGGTAATTCACCGAAGGGTAAACCGTGGCTTAATAAATACAGCCATGGTATATAACTCCTTCTACTGGAAATGATAAATCATTCAAACTATATTGAAGATTGAATATAAATATAGTTGGTATGCTAGAATACTACGTACGAGATTGTGACCTATATAGAATTTTAAGATAAAACCCTTAACAACGTGAAAGGAAATGTATCGCTAGAGAAATTCATTTTGTCAATATTTCATATTCCCACTACGGATCATTCATTTTACTCCGCATTCTTTCGTGTTACGAACAAAATTAATATTTCAGTGCGATCGGTTGCTACATGTGAGGAATATTTATAGAAGTTTTCATTGTTTATCTAAATTTATATAATTTATTGTACGGGGAAATACGCATCTGTAAAGGAACCCTCTATTAAAAAAAAATTTTTACTGGCTCTAGTTAAAACTTGTCATGTAATTTGCTTCCATCTATTCTTATATGCTCAAATTTTTCGATAACTTTTTGTTATACTCTTTTATTTTATACTCAAAACAATTAGATAAAGAAAGTTATGTGTAATAAGATTTTAACACTTAAATCTAACTTAGTAATCTTTGCGCCGTGGCCCAATACTTTTATATAAAATTCAGCAATTCCTTATCATCTAACAACATCGGTTTAATAAAAACGAATAAGGCCATAGATTGTTAATCTCACAGTGGAACAATTGGCTGCGTTTGCATTTTTTTTTGGCACGATTCCATTATACACGCTTCTCATAATTAATTTTTATATAAGTTAACTGACAAGTGGCTAAAGTACCAAATTCACGTATCAATTTAATCATTATTTAGTTGCTATATTTTGCAGTAAATTATTATAATAAACGCAAAAATATTCAGCACTTCGCAGTTTTTTATAAGATTGTATGCTCATCGACTAATTATGTCTAATTATTAATTACATCTTAACCATATATTTATTCAATTAACATAAACGCATTATGAATTCAAATTGCGAATTGTGTTTGCTTATTTGTTAAATTTATAGTTAATAAATACTGGAAAGGTCACATTTATATTAATTTATACAACTGTTTGAAGTTATATATTTTTTGGAACGTTTATAATACACAAGTGCAAATATTTAACTTAGCTACTTTGTTTAAAAAAAAAGTACCTAACACAATATTTATTTCTCTGCCCGTAATATTATCATAATTTTGTCTTTTAGGGTAATTTAAATAAACAATATAGGTGATTATCTTGTAAGTATAAAAAAACGAAATATCCATGGGTCACAACGTAATATAGGAACCAAATAAAGGCTATTTATTGATATTATAAAAATTGTTAATTAAAATTACGTGAATAAAGCACGCAAAAAATCACAATACAGTTTAATTAAATACCGAATGGATGAGACATATGAAATCGTGTTAAGGTTTGTTGTATACCAGTTGTGGAACACAAATCGGCGTTCAAAAGTTACAACAAATCAAAATCGAAGATTTATCACCACCCACATAATCGCTTTGTTGCTTCTTCCGCAGGCTGCTGTACTGAAATACGAGAACAACGTGATGAACATCCGACAGTTCAACTGTTCGCCACACCCTTACTGGCTGCCCAATTTCATGGATGTGTTTACATGGTCACTGCCGTTCGTGGGCGAGAAGGTCACCGAGATGCTGGTCAACGTACTTAACATCTGCAGCGACGACGAGCTGGTCAGCGATGGGGACGACGCCCTGGAGGAGGGTGAGTCCTCTTCTCCACGATATAGGCCATATATAGGTCCATCAAACACTTATTACTTTCAACCCGTTACAGTGCGATGTTCGTCAGACGCTTATTATCCGTATCGTTCGTATGCGTTTTATGTATTCGTTTAACGTCGTGTCCAGGGCTTTCAGGGCTTTTATGGTTATGGGTTGTGTAAGATACTGGACGATTAAGAATGCGCCGGACAATCGCATTGACTACAAATTGAAACTGAAAATCCATCGAAACGAAAGAATCTTCACATGATGATTTTAGTTGAAGTGTTGAAGAGTTTTAGAGTTTTTAATTGAAGACTTGAAGGTTGGTCGTTAGTTTCTTCACTACTAAACCTTCAGGGTGATTGGTAATGTTTTAGAATTTCAAGCGAGCCCCCATTTGAATTCTTCATAAAGTAATGCAAAAGTCGATATGGTTCTGGACCGTTTCGTTTAATTTAATTTATAGTACCCTTTTTCATATAAATATTTAACACTGCGTTAATTGGACATTTTGTACAAAATAACTTCGAAAAATTCAGCTAAAAAAATCATTATTGACACCCCCCCCCAATATGAAAAATCATCATTTTTATAATACCGAACACATCATTTTGAACTATAATTTATTTATAAAAACTAGATTCGTGGTAAGTATTCAGGAGTCCAAAGAGAATACAAACAGTGGCATTAGAAAGCCCAAGAAACAACAAAAAATATTAATCTCACATTTTTAAACAGATAATAAATATATGCTGCTAATAGGAATCAAATAAATGCAAAACAATACAAATATAATTCAAATAAAACATTCAGTTTGATACTTTTATTTTTATTACAAAAGATGACTCATATTATTAGACGCCATTAAATTATGAAATATTTTTACCAGTTTTTTAGTTGAAAAATATCTAAAAATAACTAGCATTGCTGCAAAAATCTTACATTTCTTGCCAACAGCAAATTGAGTTGACAAGACAAATCGCACGATGTCTAATTACTTCATACTGTTAAGATTGATAGTATATTTTAAAAAGGTAACATTCGATACACTTGAATTTATAATATACAATTAAATTTTATAATGATTTACGGAATAACAAAGCAGCGGGGATTGATATGATACCAGCCGAATTAATAAAACACGCAGGGGAAAAAATGCAGGAGCGATTATACAGGTTAGTTTGTAAAATATATGAGAAGGGAGAAGTACCACAGGATTTTCAGCGTAATAGAATAGTAACAATGCCGAAGAAAATAGGAGCTAATTTGTGTGAGAAATATAGGACCATTAGTCTACTATCACATGCATCGAAGATATTGCTAAAGATTATTTATAGGAGATTAGAAAATAAAGTAGAGGAAAGGCTAGGAGAAGATCAGTTTGGTTTTAGGAAAAACAGAGGGACGAGGGAGGCGATTCTAGCACTAAGAACGGTAGTAGAAAAAAGAAAGAGGGTAGGAAAGGTAACTTGCATAGCTTTTGTAGATTTAGAAAAGGCATTTGATAATGTAGATTGGGACATAATGTTTAGAATTTTAAAAGAAACGGGTATAGATTATAAGGATAGGAGAATAATTTTTAATTTATATAAACACCAAACTGCCTTAGTTAGAATTGAGGGGGAAGAAGAGGTAGCAAAAATAGGGAAGGGAGTTTGGCAGGGATGTACACTTTCACCGTTATTATTTAATCTATATATAGAAGATGCAATAAACAAAGTAAAAGAAGAGTATAGTGTAGGTGTGAATGTACAGGGAGAGAAAATATATATGCTGAGATTCGCCAACGATATAGCTATATTGGAAGAAAGCGAAAAGAATTTAGAAAAGGTATTGAATGGTATGCAGGCAGTATTGACTAGGGATTTTAACATGAAAATAAATATAGGTAAAACTAAAGTGATGAGGTGTGACAAAAAGGAATGCAGTAGAAAAATGAGGATCACAATAGGAGATAATAGAATCGAAGAAGTGTCAGATTTTTGTTATTTAGGCAGTAGAATCACAAAAGATAATCGAAGCAAGGTAGATATAAAGTGTAGGATAGCACATGCAAGGAAGGCATTCGTAGAAAAGGAACAGATTTTAAGATCAAATATTGACTTGGGTATTAGAAAAAGATTACTGAAGGTATATGTTTGGAGTGTAGCACTGTACGGGTGTGAGGCGTGGACTATAGGAAAGGAAGAGAAGCGTAGATTACAAGCATTCGAAATGTGGTGTTATAGGAGGATGATGAGGATTGGTTGGGAAGATAAAGTAACAAATGAAGCTGTACTAGAGTTAGTAGGGGAGAAGAGAAGTATCTGGAGAGTGTTACAGCGTAGGAGAGACAGATTAGTAGGGCATATCCTTAGGCATGGGGGGATTATGCAATTGATCATAGAAGGTAGAGTGGAGGGAAAGAGAGGGGTAGGTAGGCCTAGATTGGAGTATGTGAGTCAGATAGTTGAAGACGTTGAGATGAATAGCTATAGGGAGATGAAGGGATTAGCTCAGGATAGATCGGCATGGCGTGCTGTTTCCAACCAATCTTTAGGATTGCGGACTCTTTAACTAACTAACTAATTAAATTGGCCGAACATTACGAATCATATAATAATTAGAAGTTATTTTTTTCACTACTAGTTTATTTGAAATAGTTAAATTTGAACATATAAAAAACACATTCTAAATGTGGCGTTTCTGATTTCTGTTGTGATTTCCTGAACCAATTAATACTAAGTGATACATGTTTGAAGACAAATCATTTGTGACTAATATTTCAATGTTGCTTAAATACAAAGACACTCAAAGCCAAACAAAAAAGCATTTACAAATATATACTACCTATTTCAATCAATTTGTATTGGCTCGTTATAGTAGCAATATCTCTTTACACAATTCAAAACGATCTAAACTAAAAATACAACAAACATTTAATTAAAACATATATCCTGTTTCAGCATATGTTAATAAGGTTATACAAAATCACAATTTCCTTATTTTTTTACATATATTTTTACTGCCATGTCGAATCGAGTTTCTATTTTCTAAAATCCCTTCCTCATGCTTACAATGGATATCATAGCAGACGGTAAGCGTTAAGTTTTTTCACTAATTTCATTATTATATATAAATATTGCTTCTTTACATTGTAGTGGTGGTATTTAGCCTGGCCTGACATAGTCTACATATATAAATGTGTTTTTTCTTTTGATTATATTAGTTTCAATTTGAGTTCAGAAAGTATAATTATTTCGTTTTAAATCACACTCGGGTGTCCTTAAATTAATAACTAAAATTGTTACCTTAATAAATAAGATGTTCTTTATAACGAGACTTGTGTTGATTTTGCAAAATTTGGATCTTTGTTAATTTTGTTATTTGCTTATTTTAATTTTCCGTTGCGGTTCTTTTTGAAAGCAAAAAAAAATTGCGAGAACACCGAAGTTTTATTTATTTTTTTCTTGTTTCGCGTCGATTTTGATTAGATTTGATATTTTAAACGGCACATAGAAGGTTTTTGTGTTATCTAGTATTTTTTTTCCCTTATCCACATGCTCCGTTTATCCCCGAAAAATATTTTAAAACGCCTGTAAATTCAATGAAAATTTTGTAATTAGAATTTTGTCCTTCATTCTAATTGTTGCGTATAATATATTTATGATACTCTCACTTCACCACTTGTTATGAACTACACAACTGCACCATTTTCATTTTTATTTTCTATGTGTCAAATTTATCTTGATAGTCTTTGTGGCAGCGGAATATATAACTCAACATTGGACATTACAAATATTTGTCGCAACAAAAAATATTTTATTTAATATGGTTTATATACCTTCTAATATTTCATATCACTGTATTTTTATTATTCAAAGTCTATAATAACTATTTTTAATTCTTGCAAAATTGCGCCATGATGTATAACAAAATATACACCATCTGTGCCAATAAATGATCATGTAAAACAAGTATTTATTTTTAATATATATTGGGATGATATTCTATAAAATTTTGATTAAATAGTCCTAACTATTGCTAGTATAATTTTGATATTTGAAATTATGGCAGTCGATTTACATATTGACCATTTAATGTAAAAATTTGCTTTATTTGCGAGAATTTGCTTTAAACCACACACTTACTCAAATTGCAACGAAAAAAGCTTTACCAGTGAAGATGAAGATCTTTACTTTAAATGCTAGGCCATATTGCTCCTCTGCTGTTTATCACTTCCTTCAGGCAAGTCATAAAACACAGGAGTATATAGCCTAATCTTTAAAATCAATTTTTTTATTGAATAATGATCCAAATGAAACATTCGATTTTATAAATTGTATAAGTTCTTTATTTAAGCGCAAGTTGTTGAACTATTTGTTCGAGTCCAAGTTGAAATTCCGGACCTTTCGTTTGCGACTATATTAGGTCTATATAATTATATATTGTGACCCCTGAACCCCTTCTTTTTCTGCATTTTAATGCTCTTTTGGCTGCAATACACACACTACACGTCTTATTATTTTCACTACTTGTCCTATCTGTCTTCTCTCTCTCTTTATATTCGCGGGCTTGCGGATTCGCGCCAAATGCGAATTGCGAATTTCCCCCCACCACGTTACCACGTTACTCCCCCGTCCCCCATCACCACAGTGAAACCGGCAAAAAATCTAATTAAAAAGCCTGGTAAGTTTTCATTTGATACACACCAAAAAAAGCGCCGCTTGTTATTTCGAATTTGCAGCAACATAAAAAAAACAACAATCGATTTTAATACAATCCCGTTTTTATTTATCGAACGATGTTTTTCATTTTGTTTTCTAGTGATTTTTGGCGGTTTTGTTTTGGTTTTTATTTTATTGATTTAATTGATTTCATTTGGTATTCTTTACTCGATGATATAACACAAACGCATCATTCCGTTCGATTGCTGTTTAGTTTTTTTTTTTCAACGGTTATTGCAGATGCATATAAAAGTCTAATATGCGAACGATTTTTTCCAATCCAAGTCGACATTTTAGTTTTATATGCATCTGTGTGATCGCATACATTAATTGTGTACCTTTTCATTCGATCGGTTTTTTTTTATTATTGGCCTTGTTTGATTTTGTGTTTTCCACTAACTAATTATACGAATAAATTACTTGGCAAATTATTTCGAGTATACACAACGCACAAAACGATCAAATCGAAACCTCGCAAAGTTACATTTAAATGATTTTTATCGCCGATCAAATTTGAAGCACTTATTCCACTATCAACCATTTCTTGATTTTCATTTTTCGTCTATTTAATTCTGTTTGTTCCTTCTCTTTTGTTTTTTATTTTCTCCATAGACACAGAATATATTTGTTCCGTTTTACATTCTAATTGGTTTTTTGTTTATTTTGGTTTTATCTAATTTCTATTCGCTTCATGTGTTTGTAATTCGTTCCGTAGTATATATTTACTCAACGCATGCCATAATTATGCATTTTTGATACAATTTCTTTCCCTTTTATACCTAGATTACAAAATATATATTTATCACTCGAATTTCTCTGCATCTGTTTAGTAGAAGCAAATTTATATTATAGAATAAATTTAAATGTTTCGTCTTTTTGTCCCGTTTGTGATTATACTAAAGATGTTAGAGTTGATGATACTAACTTGGTCTTAATGATTTATAAATCGAATTTGCTTTTAGGGCGTAATTTCTAAATTCTTAAGACCGCTCGTTTTCTATACTAACATATTTTCAGGGAGTAATTCGGGTAGGTAAAACAATTTGACAAAATATAATAATTCTTCCGTTTCTAAAATTCTGCTAGAGTATTTGTTAGAATGATTTTAGTAACCATATATTAGTAGGATAAATACGTTTAATTCTATTCTGAATATAATTATATTTTAGGTATTGTTATACCTTATGTACCTAAAAAATTAACATATTTTCGATATATTATTGCTTATTACTGCCGAAATAAAATATATTCATATGCTTGAATGTCAGAATCTATAATGTGTAGAGTAGCTTCCATCGTATAGATTAGCATTGAATATTTTTTATTAACACATATGGAAAATTATTTATTGAATCGCTTTGTTATATTAGTTATTCATATTTCTTTGGTTCAGTTCCTTTTTAATGTAAAGCTTGACTGGCTTTAACGGCAGAATTTTTTGTTTTTAATGTAACAATATAATCACCAAATTGTTAAGCCATGATGTGAAGTAGAAAAATTAAATCATAACTAATTTTTCAATTTCGTATTTTCGCAAATCACGAATATTGTAAAATTCTTTATGAGCATATTATATATCACTTTTTTCAAGTAATTTTGAAACAATATGAGACTTTAGTCTGGTATTTGAATAACGATTTGATTATTTATAATATGTGAAACTGTAATTTTTTATATCTAAGTCAAGTCAAGTATGAATTTAAACCCCCAAAATATATTTAATTTGTACATGCACTAAAGCTTAAAATTTTAAAGCAAAGGTATATGGAAAATTAATTACGCCCCAAATTTTCCTTCTAACTGCAGTCATAATTCCACGATTAAGACTCATGTTGTATATATTTTTTAAATTTACTGACATGTCTTATTCGATTTGTGTTGAGATACGATGCGTTAGCGTTTTCATTTTGGGCGTTAAAATATTATAATTTTCTATATGCACTGTTTGTTTTGTTTTTTTCTATATTTCTGCGTCACTTTCGTCACACTCAAAACTGCCGTGTTGCCTGTGTGCTACAACTATGACGTCACAATATACGGTGTATATTCATAACTTGGTAAGTCTTTGACAGCGTGTAGGTACCGTGTATTAGACCTGACAACACTGGATAAAGCGCTATTTGTATACCCAGAAATATTATAATATAGAATATCAACCAAATACCGTAACAAGCATTAAGTGGCTAGATGTACATTTCAAGCGCTATGCGCCCATCTTCAGTAGCACAAGATCAAAATCTAAATAAATAACTTTATAAATAAAGTTTTATCTTGTGCTACTGAAGATGGGCGCATAGCGCTTGAAATGTACATCTAGCTACTTAATGCTTGATACGGTATTTGGGTGATATTCTATATTATAATTTAACACCGTAGTGATAATTTTTAAAACAGAAATATTATGTTTGTCTCGTTTTTTTTCTGTTTTGGAAATATATTTATATATGGGAAATTCTGCTATTCGTGTCGGTGATTTTTGTTTAGAATATTTATACTTGGAGTAATATATTTATACAGATGACTTTTTTGATTTACTTATTACAAATAGTTACTTATTTAGTGTTGACTGAAGAATTATTAGCTGTAGAATAGCCGCTTTGTACATGCACGTGTTCTTTTATCCAGTAACTCTAGATTTCTAATATTCTACTAATGCCAAATATTATCACATTGTGATAAAATCCACAACAAAATGAGGATATTCGGCATTGAGTTCTCTTAAAATTCCGTTTCTTCACCGTTTCTCTTACTCTTCCGTTTTTATTTATTTTTGGAATGACGTATATCTTCTTTTTTCTTTCCTGCTTTATCATTACACTATATTTTATTTTTTATCCAATTTACAAAATAAAAACTTGTTCCCAATTTCACCCTCATTAAACTTATTCTAATTAAGAAGCCACAAAAAGGAGAACCATATACTTCTTCCAGGCCAGATGTATCTTCTGTGTTTCTCATCTTCCACCCCTAGAGACACACGCTACCATAGAATAGTTGGTGTTTTAGAAAAATATAACGGACTAACATTCCTGCAATTTGCTTCTTTGGAAGAACTAACTTTTGTGTATGTTTTCGTTTTTTAGGTAATGCAGCAAATCTGCGCAAGGAAGTCATCCGTAACAAAATCAGAGCAATTGGCAAGATGGCCAGAGTATTCTCTGTGCTCAGGTAAAATCATGGATATCGTACAGATGCAAATTACGTTGCGTTTGTGTATTGCGTAACTTTATATATTTGAATTGGACTGTTGAACTTTTCTTGTTTCGTGTAATAATAATATACATTTGTGTTTTAGGGAGGAAAGTGAATCTGTTTTGCAACTAAAAGGTCTCACACCCACTGGGGCTCTTCCTCTGGGAGCTTTATCTGGCGGAAAGACTAGTCTTAAAAATGGTAACTTTCTAGTATATTAATGCCTTGTGTTGCAGACCATTAACGAAATATATCTAATTTAATTGATACTTGCTAGTGAATACGTGAATTCTCGTAAATATCTATACAATCGAGAATTATCGGTAAGCAAAGATTATTACATAATGCAAGAAAATATAGAAATATCAGTAATTTGTTGAAATATAAGTGAATACAGAAAATCAGAATATCACCTAAATAGCGCTAAAAATGGGAAGTATATGAATTGTACTTAATTTAAGATATATCACTAAGGAAACAAGGAATAGACCCCGTAAATCTCAATAAATACCGCAATATTAATTCAAAAAATTAAATTATACCCCATGAAACGTTATTATTGTATTGTATAAAAAATGTTGGGATAGTATAAATAAACTTGTAAGGGATTACCAATTTTGTATACCTTTTTTACACATTAATTTGTATCCCAACAATATATTTTATAATTTGTACTTCCTTGAAAATCATTCGAATAATTCGGTACAAAATTATTTGCGATATATTAATTACATAATAAATAAATAAAATAAACTTAATAATATTTATTAAATGGTTTATTCTATGTTCTAGCTTGTTATAATTATCATAAATTTCATATTCTGCTAATTTATAATTTAATACCAATTAATACTATATATCTACGCTATATATATAAGGCAATACATATCATTGCCAAATGCTTAATTTTTTTTAAATAAAATGCAACGCTTTAGACTTTCATTTGCAGAATTGTGATAGTTCATTCTAAATATCAACAAAAAAACTTTAGCTTTCTCCATTTCTCAAAAACCTCCCCATTGTTACATCTTTTCGATAATTAAATTGGTCATACGAGTTGAGTCGTTAAAATTGGTATTCACTATTCATTGTTATTACTCTAGCGTTGCAAGGATTTTCGCCGAACCACAAGATTACGTCATTCGCGGAGGCTAAAGGTCTAGATGCCATCAACGAGCGCATGCCGCCCCGAAAGGACGCACCGCCATCTCCGGCCACGGACGATCCGCCCTCAAGCAGTGGCGGCGGCGGCGGCGCCGGTACAGGCGGCAGCGGTGGTACCACTGGCACTGGCAGCAGTACTGTCGGCAGCGGCTCTGGCGGTGGTGATCACAACCACACACAGCCGAACGCGCACTCGTGAACGGCAACAGAAGTGGTGAATGGTGGTGAACGGGGGCGAAGTAATTGTAGTCATAATGGTGGCAAGTAGTTATTACACGGGAGCGGCAGGATAATATTATGATGCACGGCATCCATAATGTAAGCATAGGATTCGGGCATTGCGTAAAAGTGACTAGAAAAATGTTAAAACAATCATTATTGTATCCCTCGCCGCAATAGAAATATGCTAAAGAGTCCTGAATGAAAATTTTAGAATATATTCCTTGTATTTCGTTAGGTAAAGTTACTTCGTTACTTCGTTCGGTAAAGTTGATGAATATCATATTGTTCTTTATAAGAAATTTGAACTACAATTCGGTGTCTATACAATACATATTTTTATAGTTTTACACACACTGAAAAAGATATAAATAGTACATTGAAATATATCAGCTATAAAGTATCACAGATTATTTATACACAAAATTTTAAAAAAAAAGTATATTCATAAAACAATGAGGCCAATAAAAAAAATAAAAAATGCAATAAAATATCACCGGTTTAAGTTGTTACAGTTTAAAATTGTAGATTTTGAATTGAAAATTACTATAGGTACATTATCATAGATTTCTTGAAGTTCAGTATTAAAGATAGATAAAAATTATATTCATTTTTGCTTCCAAGTATTCTTGTAGAGAATAGAAAGTATTTTCGACTAGATAATATTTTAGATTTCTTTTAAAATTTACAAAACTTATATACATTTCATTGCATCTGGCATTGCATTTCGTATAATCTTTTCGTAGTAACTCAGATTAAGATTTCTTTGTTTGCATAAAACTAATAAATAATAATAATAATAACTATATATTTCTTTGGATTTTATGATTAGAGGAACGCTATTTCCAATATGGATGAGCCATTGCCGTGCGCATCGTCAACATCAACATCACCATTATATACCTCGGTATTCATTACATCTGTCAAGCAATTTATTGTAAAATTGTACTTTCTGTCGGAAAACATCAGTGTAATTAATATATACATATAGAATTATACTCTTTCTACCAACAAGAACAGCAAGGCCACACCGTACTATATATATTTAAATATAGAAATTTAAACTAATATACATTGATATATCTATCGATTTTCACTATATTATAATTATACATCTACAACTTTATTTCGTTATCTTAGAATCGCTCTATAAATACTAATTTAAGAACGTCATTTGCATTCGTACCTCCTTCGCAAACTTTAAAACCAATGTCGCAAAAAGAATTATAAATAATAAAATATCCTATTAATAATATATTTAAATTTTATGGGACGGCAGGATCGTTCAAACCTTCTAATCTTTACTGTGTTCTCTTGAACTTTCTCTTATATTTATTGAACGTTATGCGAGTAGCTGGTCTGCTTTCGTCGCGATCTGTCCCTCCACCATTATCTATGTTAAATATAAAAATAGGCTTTTGTGTGATTCCGTCTCTATCCAATACCATTTTTACTAACGCTATCATATGAGTAAGATGGAATGAATTGACTTAAAACTCTTCTCATCTCGCACGATGCATACACCGAGCCCTATGTCAGTCCAGTGACATGCTTATATACGATAATACATATGTTAAATTCTAAACCCGATTTCAGACGGTGCCTGAAAAAAAAGTGAAACTTGTTTTGAGCAGGGAAAATATCTTGAACAAAAAATGTTCCTTTCAAACGTGTAAAAAGGATTCTAAAATATTCACCATTAGTAATTGCGTGTTCCTGAATCGTCAATACTAGCTCTGTTCATTTAGCAGTTTATACGGGACCCAAATGATAAGATATGTTTATGTACGATCATCGTGAAATTGATAATTTAAAAGTTAATTCATCCCTGTACGGGCCAGAAAAATATAAAGTTTCGTCTAGTTCATTGAGCTTGTTTCTATCACTTTGGGGGGAACAAAACTAGTTCTCGATTATTTTGGAATATCTTATCTATTTTATAAAATATCAGTTGTCAGACATCTTATTCGCTCAAAAATGGTTTGAGCGTTTTTTTGGCACTGTCAGGTCGGATTTTAAACATAACACGTAGACATATTATAATAGCCGAGTGCCATGTTACGATGTTCAATGCAAAATCATATAATCAACTAGTCACAATAAATCTCCAGCACGTTGCTTTGAATCTTCCTTATTTGATTCGCGTATAGTACTTAAGATTCCTCTGATCGGTATATACTCACCTGACCGTGTCATTAGCACTATTGAACGCCTTTACCACATTACTGTACAATCTAATTAATTATGTAATTGTAATGCTGTTGTAGCTTTAATTTTAATTGTGCGTTATACCTGACCTGTTATGTTCCTTGTCGCGATTGATACGGTCAGGTTATAAAGCAAGAAATTGGAAAGTAATTGGGCTCGAAATATATATTATATTATATGGATGGACTAGTGTGCAATAATTTTGGAAATTACGATCATGTATTTTTAAACTCTAACCAATCCTTTAAGCTACAACTTGTTTAACTTTTTTTTTTTTTTAATAAGTGAGCTAGCGTTGCCCTTACCCCCGCAACTGTGATGAAATAATATAATTACTACAATTGATTAATTTCGAACGTTTTTTTTTTTTAATAATCGGTGAAATTTAAGAATGCCAAAATACCAAAAATATATTACGCATTTGTATAAAATAAAACACCAAATGGACGAAAGTACTATTAGTAACAACAGGATTTTTTTGTTGTGGAATATCGAGGCTACCTCGGTAGTACGGTACTTAAAATATTGGTTCGAGTTTAATATGTTCAAAATGATTTCTACGTAAAGTATATGAAATATGTTTCGCACGTAAAATGTAATATATACTTTGCCCAGGGTTATTATCAAATAAGAGGAACTTAACAGGGACGGTCCAACCACATGTTTGAGTGATATTTTTGCGTGCCATCTGTAACCACTTCATAATAGTAATATTAATAATTACCATATTATCTTGAGCCTTCATTTTCTGTTTGAGTGTGTGTGTGTGTGTCTTAATCTTTGTATGTGGTCTAGCAGAGATATTCTAAAAGCTAGCGAAAAATCTCCTGTACCCTGTATACATTATATATTTATGATAGTTATCCCATTTAAATATCTAAGAACACGGAAATGTATTAGCCAAGCAATTTCCAACAGTCTACTTCTTCATTGTACAAACGTCTAAGTTGGCGACTACATTCGTTAAAAATTCTTTAATTGTGGGTAGATTAAATCCGCCGAGGAAATATTCAATTTCACAAATATATAAATGTACTCTAAACTAACAAGCATGCAGAAACGCTTAGTTTGTCATCTCGACTCCGAGCAGCGTTTTTAAGAGTGTGTGTGAATCCCTTTCGTTCCAAAGAATAAATCAATTCTGCTTGAACCATAATGATTGTTGTACTTACGTTAATTATCTTGTATGTTTTTGAATTGTACAAATTTTGATAAACCTATATGAAACTCAAATTGTGCAGCAAACAGTAGTAATTCTATAAAGTTCAATTGCTTGTGTTTCTGTTTTATCTATTGGAATGAAAAAAACGATAAGAAATTAGAATGTTTGCGACACAATATCAGTTTATAAAAATGTTGCGAGTGAATTGTGTTTGTCTGCGAATGTGTGTGAAATTTTCTTATTTAATGAGAAACATCTTAAAAATTCTGTACATTTATTCTACATTTATGATTAACAAGAAAATATATACATACATATTGTAAGTCTAGTTAAATGAATATATTAGATAATTATCTCAAAAATGGAATTAATTTTAAAGGGAGCGCAAAAAACTTCATCTATCGATTATAAATATAAATAATTATATATACAAACTTTTAGAAAAATATCAAAAAGATAAATAAAAATGTCATCTACGTATATGTATATATACCAATATTATTGTATTGTCCTCAACTTTTATACAATTTAATCTATATACAGTTGCTTGATTGTAAGCTTTTTACTCTTTAAATATTATATATAACTATTCTATTTAAATGAATGAAATAATATTGAAATGATAATATATTACGCAAAAACCAAAACGAACCACGTTCATCGGTATATTTACGAATGAATTGAATAAATGCACACTTTATCGCATGTTATGCAAGAAGAACAAAAACTACATTTTTCAAATGAATACAATTGCCATAATGTTTCAGACATCGTTTTTAATTATAATTATGTTTGAATCTTAAAATATATAAATATATAATATAAAAACAATAATTGAAGTTGAATAATTGTTGGTCATAAATATGAAATGAAATGCTTGTACTATAAACATAATTATAAATATACCACGCTAGAATAATTACATATTGTGACACTGTCAACCGTAATAAATATGTGTATTATTCTTTCTTTATTTACGGAACATACCCGTTCTGAACAAGTATCGAATATAGTATATTTATATTTCCAAGGGTTTTATTAGAATTTCTCTAAGGGAATAAGAGAGACTTGTGGCTGTAATCGCATTATCGCTAATCGTTTTAATTTTCGCGATTTTTAATCTACCTCTTGTGAAATAAGCCATTGTGTATTAAGCTATTCAGAAGCACGACAAAGTTGTTCTATTAACGTTTACCCCAACAATACCAGTCAGATTTCGCTTGCCTCTACTACTTAAACATTACTTTATTTTATTTGCCAAATTATCATTAAGGAAATTCTATGTTAAAATTGTTACTTGTTTACATTTTATTGTTACAAGATTATTAATAATAAAGCAATTGGTGTTAAGAAACTTTATTGCAACGGTCTTTTTATTTATTTAAAATTAAATCGTTTAAAGCATCGGATGATGTTCATTGTGTGCTATAAATATGTTATAATAAAGTCTGCACAAATCTAGCTTTAAGCCATTTTATATAAGTATCCATCCAGGATCTACAGAATATTAATACTATAGATCTTTATTCTTTCGTGTTATTTTCTCTAGACTGTGGTATAATAAAGCAATAAAATGACTATTTCTAAATAGCTAAGAACAATCGATGTATTACCCGTAAATATTTATTAAAGCGGAGAAATTCTAATAAATGCTCACAGAAGCTTAGAACTTTTTACATAGTCGTGTCTAAATAACATATTTGCATTTTCGATCACACAACATTAAACGTATAAATTTTTGCAAGCCATTCATATTTATTACTATATCATATCATTGCCTTTACTATTCAATTTATATTTGCCAATATCTATGTTTATGTATAAACACTTGATGTAGTGTAAGATTCTTCGTTTCAGAATGCTTAGCGTAAATTCATGAATACCCGATTATTTCTCATAGTTACCCACCCGGCTTTTATTTTAATCGAAATTTATCAGAATACCATAAATTTAATATAAATATGTATTTTAAAATAAATATATGAGTTTCTTGTGATAGCTATTATTAATTTTCTAATAGCTCGGAATATGATATAAATATAAAATATATATATATTTATTTGGCGTAGTGTATTCTAATATCCGCACTCTCATCCATTTTGCATAAATATATTTATAAAAATTTTCACATGTAAATGATGAGAGTCTGATTGGGAAATACAAAAGGATAATATGAATAAGATCGCCAGTAAAGAGTAAAACACATGTATAATATATATGAAAAACTATATATATGCCTTCAACTTCCTAACTTATTATTATGAATTATTACTTATATAATATATAAATAATATTGCGCACTGAAGTATTGGGATGTTAAGACACTTTCATACTTTAGTAATAAATACATATTATATCACTGTATCACTATTTCAAAATTCATATAAAAAGTGAATTATAAATAATGCAGTGACCATTTTAATATAAAAATATTTAAATAATTGCACTGGAAAATACAACTGTTTAATTTCTAAACATTAAAATGATCTTTATCTTACATGTGAACATTTAAACAGATTATAATATCTGAATTATTGCTTTTTATATAGATTCTTGTAAACAATATGAAACTACGACCAAAATAAATGAAAACGAGAAATATTGCAGATTTTGTGAGAGGAATGCCAATTTTTTCTTATAAAATGATAAACCATGTGTTTTTCAGTGCATAATAGATTTAGGTGAATGTTTTTAAATAATTGAATATACAAATACAGTATCTATTATAAACCATAATTAAGTCCGATGATATAACTCATATCAATCGAAATGTGCAATTTACGATGAAAATAATAATTATAAATAAACCAAAAAACACAAAAAAAAAAACTAAAGTTCTGCATGTTTATATTTGGCAGTTGTTTATATCTGTGATCGCATTTCTGCGTTTTCAAACTTAAGTTACTGTTTTACTTCTGTCGAGTAATAAAAGTATGATAAAAGTAAATATATGAATATATATGAAATATTGTTCATTATTTTTTTTCTTATAATGTTATAACTCTACATTTCAATTGTACTGGATATTTTTGTTTGTGTTCTTATTAAACATATATAATTAAAAAATGCGACTTGTCATTTATTTGCATGTTTTTATTCTTATATATATTCAGATATTTTACATAATTAATTTAAAACAAGGGTGGTTACGTATTGCGACTTGATGAAGATATTGTCTATCGTATAGATATACTTACTTATAAATTTAATTTGCTCTTTTCCTAGCTCAATCGAAATTATCCCTAAAGCAATTTACTAATTAGTTTCATATATATTTTTAAATTAATAGATATTCAATAAATCTATCACCTTCGCGGTTTTATCGAAAAAATTGTATCCTGTTATTAAGTGGAACGTAAAAATGCATGCAAGTAATAAGAGACGATATAGATTTATAATAAATTTCATTTTACTTAATTAGTACTTTTCTTATTTTAACTATTAATTACAGAGGTGTTATGCAATTGACATTTGTGTGAAATATTGTTAAAAACTTGATTATTTATTGGCAATTTTTTTCCATTTCCCTATACCTAAAAAGTTCTAGATACTCAAGAAAAAATTGATTCTATACAGATAATATGCCACGAGTAACCAAATTGCCGTGGACCAAACATTAGCAATCGTCGTAAGAAAATGGGTTCGATTTGCCTCTTCTTCACTGATGTACCAACGCACCAGAAAATTGCCGCCCGTCATACTGTGACCCACATACATGATAGTAGCATTCATGCCCGCGAAGAGAAATGGCTTTCCGGTCCATATATGCTTCATATCGATAATATAGTAACAGACGGAGAGCAGAACGAACGCAAAACAGGATGTCACCAACACGAAGGAAACGGACCTAATAGGTAAAAAAGAAAAGTGATTAATCATCGAACTTAAAATCGATGAAGGATAGAGGTAAAATATGAGATGAGAAATTACATATGCAATCAAAATATTTCGGAAATAGAACTACGAAGGACAATCGAAGAATACGAAACTTAGAATGCGGCATATTGCTTCCCTCGCCCCACTATTGTTTTGTTTTTTAAAAATTTAGCATTATTAATTTGTTTAAATTCTTGAATTTGTTTGTAGGATTATCTTATGTACCATAAGTTCTTGTTTATAGGAATGATACCATCTTCTTTCGAAAAATTGCAAAGGATGCCACCGATTATTCCAGTGCAAAATGCCCAAATGCCCCACCGAATTAATCGATCCTTATGTGTTTTGTACATTAGAATAGTCAGTCCCGCTTGAGATCCAATAAATACTTGTACGATGGAAGTAAGACATCCTAAAAAGTATAAATAGATATTATTCGATTTCATTTGGATTCGAATCAGGTATTTAAAAAGACAATCAATATATTTAAAATTTCTAAAAAAAATACCTAATATGCCTTCTGGATCAAATCCTCGAGTCTGGTAAATTTCTCGTATTGTAGGCCACTTAAAAATGTGATTTCCTAAATCAGAAAAAGAGTCATACTTAAAATTGTAAATTGTAATTGTAATTGTAAACCTACCTAAAATTACATCATCTATATAACCAGTTGCCCCTCCAGTGCAATTTTGATATATTGCGTTCACATGAATTCCTCCTGGTCCCAAATATCCCCTTAAAAATATTAAAAATTGTATAATAATTGTTACTATTAGAAAATAATATATTAGCGAAACTTAATAATTATAATTTAACTACAATTGACTCAAAATATCAACATTTTAATTCCTAATAAGAATAATAATTGTAGCAAATTCTTTGTTAATTTTAAACAAATTATGCTTGTAATAATACGACAAGGATTATAACAATGAAATACCTTGGACATCCAGGAACTTCTAATAGAAATGTAAATAAGCAATGAACAGCGAGTATGAATAAAATCACAATCCATTGGGCCTTTACTATTAAGATATCTTTAAAATTGTCATGAACAAACTAAAAAGGTAGAAGATATAATTAATTTGTATTAGACCATTTTTTAAACGTACCTTTATAGGAAAGTCTTTAGAATTGTCACCATCCACCGTCAAGAATATAAAAGCTATCACAAAATAGCATATTCCGAATCGTTGTAGAACGCCAAAAATTCGAAAATTATTTAAGTATGTCCCTGCACCTAAGAAGAGACCTATTCCAAATAATATTACAGATCTCTAAAAATTAATAAAAATCGTGGTAATAAGCAATTTGAATACAGTAATGATTAATAGGTAAATGCAGGAATCAATCAAAATTGAAAAATTTAACTTACCCTAAGAACAGTTTTTAAAATCGCAGTTCTCTTCATACCCTTCTTCAGGGCAGATAATATTGATATTGGTATACAGACTCCCATAATCCACATAAACCATGGAAAAACCAAATCAGCAATATGCAAACCATTCCATACAGCGTGTTCGAAGAATGTGTATCCTCCATGACCATAATTCACAAATATCATCAATGTGATTGCAATTCTATTAAAAAAGAAAGATTCCATCTGTTTTGGTCCATATATTTGTAAAGCTTCCATTTTATTCACATGGGTGACTTCTGACTTCGAAGCATATTTATTTAACATGATAATCTTAAGTTTGTTGTTAAATATTACGTACCCTCTAAATGTATCTAAAGATTTCAACCTTTCCTTTCCATTGGCGTTCGATTTATTTATTTGAGTAATTTCTACTGTTATGTCTGTCATGCATTTTTTCAAGAATAAATTCCACGCTGTTCCCAATAAAACAATTGCAGTAATGATTAAAATTATTGTTAAAATTGCTGAAATTAAACATGCAAAAATTAATAAGATCCCTATAAATCTGTAGTTTAATAAAATAGAAACTAAAGTTTGCATAAACAATCAACACCGGCTATAAAAATTCATAATAAGTTAAAACACATCCTTTTGTATTAATTATTTATATCAGTACTAACGTAAGTAAATGTTTACAGGTTCTTTTAGTACTGCAAAACTGCAGTTGCTCACGTCTATTTTGTAAATCCCAAATTCACCAAAATATTGCGTAATGTTACAAACGATATCGTTTGAATTTTCTTGCAAAAAATCTACTTTCTTGTTTGTAATTTTATACTCTTGTGTATATTCTGTATTCAATTTTCTTATATCAATCGCCTCTGTTATAGCTTCACCAATTTTTGTTAAAGGACACTAAAAACAATAATACAAATATATTTTTACTATGGTCATAAGATTACGTTTCCCGATATGACGTGATTTTTTATTTTCGATTTTGCGTGAGCTACTTACTGACAAACATTCCAAATATCGCCTATAAAGGAATATGGTAGACTTTTCTGGATTTTCTATAGCCAAATAACACTCATCTCTTTTCAAAATATCCAAATCAAAACCCAATTTAAAAAAATGATCTCTTACTGAAGCATCTCCATAACTCTCCACCATCGAATTAATCATTTTACCGTATTTTTAATGGAACTTGTTTATAGATGTTTCTTTTGCTTTAGATTAACTCAACACTAAACAATATTATATATTTTACAAATATATTATATTATTTATTTAGTTCCTCAGGAAACACTTCTTTTTTAAATATTATATAGATGATAAGAAATATTTCATCACTGCACTTATCTATACAATAACAACACTTTTTAAATAGAAATTTGTTTTTATTTAACTTTTAATCCAAATATAGGAGCAATTAAAATTTTGTAGGATTGTCAGTCAGTATGCTTTGATGTTTTGTGGATAAATAACAAATAAATAAAATTGTTACTGTGATATCACATTCACTACATCATTATACACAAACGCAAAACAGGTTCTACAGATAAATAACAACAAAATTTAACGAAAGAAAAACGGCAGTAAACACTAAAGAGAAATATTTGCAATTATTATCGTGACTATTTCAATTAGTATTATTAATTCATTGTACCGAAAGTTATTTTGCAGGTGGCAATATTTGATTTTAACATACTGCTATCTTGAGCACTTGCAAAGTTATCTTAGCATTTACCTGTTTATGTTGAACTAGATCGTTGACCTAGATTATTTGAACGCATCTATGTAGATGCTCATTTCGTATCAAAAGCGATCATTTAATTGTTCTAATCATGCCATGTATATTTATAGATAAAAAGGAATTTTTTTATCATATACAATTATTATTTACTACTGCACACTTGAGAAATCATTATTATATATGATTATGAACCGTTTATTCGATGCTCTAAATGTTCTTCAATTTATTCCAAAATGATAAAATATGAAAGTAGATAATTTAGGAAAAATATGGTATTATTTGTGTAAAATGCAGAATTAATATTTCCATTATTAAAAAATTAATGCATTCGAAAGTGCAAAATACAATATGAAACCTTGAGGTAATTACTTCATTCTTAGAATATTTAACACAATAAATGAATAGCTACTACATATAAACAAATAATAAATAAAACAGCGATTAAAAATTTTACAATCTACAAGTAAATTCGTTATTATGGCGTAAAATAATTATATAAAAATCAATCGAAATACAAAGTATTCAAAATGTGTACGCGCATTTCGAAAGAATTTAATTTTGTTGAATATTGTGTTACTGAAGATGAAGCAGAGCCGTTGAAATGCGCATCTAGCTGCTGTGTAACATTTGCGAAAATCAGCTTTTAAGATACATATTTCAAAAAGAAATTTATGGCAAATTTAATATAAGTTTAGCTATGATTTTTTAAATGTTAAATATATGCGATAAATTATTTGAAGTTGTTCCTTGCGATAATAACCCTTTATTTATGTATTTATTCCCGAATATTTATGTTGTCCGTTGTCATTCTTCATCACATATAAAAAACCTCTCATTGTGGTGCAATAAATAATATGTTAGTCTTATATTAAAAAATAAAAACGTGCAAATAGTTTATATTTGTGTTACTTGTTCTGTTACTTCGTCTATTAGGAATAAATCTGTTTATTTAAAGAGTCCGCAATCCTAAAGATTGGTTGGAAACAGCACGCCATGCCGATCTATCCTGAGCTAATCCCTTCATCTCCCTATAGCTATTCATCTCAACGTCTTCAACTATCTGACTCACATACTCCAATCTAGGCCTACCTACCCCTCTCTTTCCCTCCACTCTACCTTCTATGATCAATTGCATAATCCCCCCATGCCTAAGAATATGCCCTACTAATCTGTCTCTCCTACGCTGTAACACTCTCCAAATACTTCTCTTCTCCCCTACTAACTCTAGTACAGCTTCATTTGTTACTTTATCTTCCCAACCAATCCTCATCATCCTCCTATAACACCACATTTCGAATGCTTGTAATCTACGCTTCTCTTCCTTTCCTATAGTCCACGCCTCACACCCGTACAGTGCTACACTTCAAACATATACCTACAGTAATCTTTTTCTAATACCCAAGTCAATATTTGATCTTAAAATCTGTTCTTTTTCTACGAATGCCTTCCTACCCTGTGCTATCCTACACTTTATATCTACCTTGCTTCGATTATCTTTTGTGATTCTACTGCCTAAATAACAAAAATCTGACACTTCTTCGATTCTATTATCTCCTATTGAGATCCTCATTTTTCTACTGCATTCCTTTTTGTCACACCTCATCACTTTAGTTTTACCTATATTTATTTTCATGTTAAAATCCCTAGTCAATACTGCCTGCATACCATTCAATACCTTTTCTAAATTCTTTTCGCTTTCTTCCAATATAGCTATATCGTCGGCGAATCTCAGCATATATATTTTCTCTCCCTGTACATTCACACCTACACTATACTCTTCTTTTACTTTGTTTATTGCATCTTCTATATATAGATTAAATAATAACGGTGAAAGTGTACATCCCTGCCGAACTCCCTTCCCTATTTTTGCTACCTCTTCTTCCCCCTCAATTCTAACTAAGGCAGTTTGGTGTTTATATAAATTAAAAATTATTCTCCTATCCTTATAATCTATACCCGTTTCTTTTAAAATTCATCCATCGCGAAAATCGACGATTTTTCCATAGTATAGCCATCAACGTGTTTTCGACGAATTCCGCGACTTTCTCCGATTGAACCGCAACTCAGTAAAAACGTTAGCTAGGACCATTTATAGTCGTTCTAGCCTATTTTCGGCATTTTTTAATCCATCGCGCAAAATCGACGATTTTTCCATAGTATAGCCATCAACGTTTTTTCGACGAATTCCGCGACTTTCTCCGATTGAACCGCAACTCAGTAAAAACGTTAGCTAGGACCATTTATAGTCGTTCTAGCCTATTTTCGGCATTTTTTAATCCATCGCGCAAAATCGACGATTTTTCCATAGTATAGCCATCAACGTTTTTTCGACGAATTCCGCGACTTTCTCCGATTGAACCGCAACTCAGTAAAAACGTTAGCTAGGACCATTTATAGTCGTTCTAGCCTATTTTCGGCATTTTTTAATCCATCGCGCAAAATCGACGATTTTTCCATAGTATAGCCATCAACGTGTTTTCGACGAATTCCGCGACTTTCTCCGATTGAACCGCAACTCAGTAAAAACGTTAGCTAGGACCATTTATAGTCGTTCTAGCCTATTTTCGGCATTTTTTAATCCATCGCGCAAAATCGACGATTTTTCCATAGTATAGCCATCAACGTTTTTTCGACGAATTCCGCGACTTTCTCCGATTGAACCGCAACTCAGTAAAAACGTTAGCTAGGACCATTTATAGTCGTTCTAGCCTATTTTCGGCATTTTTTAATCCATCGCGCAAAATCGACGATTTTTCCATAGTATAGCCATCAACGTTTTTTCGACGAATTCCGCGACTTTCTCCGATTGAACCGCAACTCAGTAAAAACGTTAGCTAGGACCATTTATAGTCGTTCTAGCCTATTTTCGGCATTTTTTAATCCATCGCGCAAAATCGACGATTTTTCCATAGTATAGCCATCAACGTTTTTTCGACGAATTCCGCGACTTTCTCCGATTGAACCGCAACTCAGTAAAAACGTTAGCTAGGACCATTTATAGTCGTTCTAGCCTATTTTCGGCATTTTTTAATCCATCGCGCAAAATCGACGATTTTTCCATAGTATAGCCATCAACGTTTTTTCGACGAATTCCGCGACTTTCTCCGATTGAACCGCAACTCAGTAAAAACGTTAGCTAGGACCATTTATAGTCGTTCTAGCCTATTTTCGGCATTTTTTAATCCATCGCGCAAAATCGACGATTTTTCCATAGTATAGCCATCAACGTTTTTTCGACGAATTCCGCGACTTTCTCCGATTGAACCGCAACTCAGTAAAAACGTTAGCTAGGACCATTTATAGTCGTTCTAGCCTATTTTCGGCATTTTTTAATCCATCGCGAAAATCGACGATTTTTCCATAGTATAGCCATCAACGTGTTTTCGACGAATTCCGCGACTTTCTCCGATTGAACCGCAACTCAGTAAAAACGTTAGCTAGGACCATTTATAGTCGTTCTAGCCTATTTTCGGCATTTTTTAATCCATCGCTAAAATCGACGATTTTTCCATAGTATAGCCATCAACGTGTTTTCGACGAATTCCGCGACTTTCTCCGATTGAACCGCAACTCAGTAAAAACGTTAGCTAGGACCATTTATAGTCGTTCTAGCCTATTTTCGGCATTTTTTAATCCATCGCGAAAATCGACGATTTTTCTATAGTATAGCCATCAACGTTTTTTCGACGAATTCCGCGACTTTCTCCGATTGAACCGCAACTCAGTAAAAACGTTAGCTAGGACCATTTATAGTCGTTCTAGCCTATTTTCGGCATTTTTTAATCCATCGCGAAAATCGACGATTTTTCCATAGTATAGCCATCAACGTGTTTTCGACGAATTCCGCGACTTTCTCCGATTGAACCGCAACTCAGTAAAAACGTTAGCTAGGACCATTTATAGTCGTTCTAGCCTATTTTCGGCATTTTTTAATCCATCGCTAAAATCGACGATTTTTCCATAGTATAGCCATCAACGTGTTTTCGACGAATTCCGCGACTTTCTCCGTTTGAACCGCAACTCAGTAAAAACGTTAGCTAGGACCATTTATAGTCGTTCTAGCCTATTTTCGGCATTTTTTAATCCATCGCGAAAATCGACGATTTTTCCATAGTATAGCCATCAACGTGTTTTCGACGAATTCCGCGACTTTCTCCGATTGAACCGCAACTCAGTAAAAACGTTAGCTAGGACCATTTATAGTCGTTCTAGCCTATTTTCGGCATTTTTTAATCCATCGCGAAAATCGACGATTTTTCTATAGTATAGCCATCAACGTTTTTTCGACGAATTCCGCGACTTTCTCCGATTGAACCGCAACTCAGTAAAAACGTTAGCTAGGACCATTTATAGTCGTTCTAGCCTATTTTCGGCATTTTTTAATCCATCGCTAAAATCGACGATTTTTCCATAGTATAGCCATCAACGTGTTTTCGACGAATTCCGCGACTTTCTCCGTTTGAACCGCAACTCAGTAAAAACGTTAGCTAGGACCATTTATAGTCGTTCTAGCCTATTTTCGGCATTTTTTAATCCATCGCGAAAATCGACGATTTTTCCATAGTATAGCCATCAACGTTTTTTCGACGAATTCCGCGACTTTCTCCGATTGAACCGCAACTCAGTAAAAACGTTAGCTAGGACCATTTATAGTCGTTCTAGCCTATTTTCGGCATTTTTTAATCCATCGCGAAAATCGACGATTTTTCTATAGTATAGCCATCAACGTTTTTTCGACGAATTCCGCGACTTTCTCCGATTGAACCGCAACTCAGTAAAAACGTTAGCTAGGACCATTTATAGTCGTTCTAGCCTATTTTCGGCATTTTTTAATCCATCGCGAAAATCGACGATTTTTCCATAGTATAGCCATCAACGTGTTTTCGACGAATTCCGCGACTTTCTCCGATTGAACCGCAACTCAGTAAAAACGTTAGCTAGGACCATTTGTAGTCGTTCTAGCCTATTTTCGGCATTTTTTAATCCATCGCTAAAATCGACGATTTTTCCATAGTATAGCCATCAACGTGTTTTCGACGAATTCCGCGACTTTCTCCGATTGAACCGCAACTCAGTAAAAACGTTAGCTAGGACCATTTATAGTCGTTCTAGCCTATTTTCGGCATTTTTTAATCCATCGCGAAAATCGACGATTTTTCTATAGTATAGCCATCAACGTTTTTTCGACGAATTCCGCGACTTTCTCCGATTGAACCGCAACTCAGTAAAAACGTTAGCTAGGACCATTTATAGTCGTTCTAGCCTATTTTCGGCATTTTTTAATCCATCGCGAAAATCGACGATTTTTCCATAGTATAGCCATCAACGTGTTTTCGACGAATTCCGCGACTTTCTCCGATTGAACCGCAACTCAGTAAAAACGTTAGCTAGGACCATTTATAGTCGTTCTAGCCTATTTTCGGCATTTTTTAATCCATCGCTAAAATCGACGATTTTTCCATAGTATAGCCATCAACGTGTTTTCGACGAATTCCGCGACTTTCTCCGTTTGAACCGCAACTCAGTAAAAACGTTAGCTAGGACCATTTATAGTCGTTCTAGCCTATTTTCGGCATTTTTTAATCCATCGCGAAAATCGACGATTTTTCCATAGTATAGCCATCAACGTGTTTTCGACGAATTCCGCGACTTTCTCCGATTGAACCGCAACTCAGTAAAAACGTTAGCTAGGACCATTTATAGTCGTTCTAGCCTATTTTCGGCATTTTTTAATCCATCGCGAAAATCGACGATTTTTCCATAGTATAGCCATCAACGTTTTTTCGACGAATTCCGCGACTTTCTCCGATTGAACCGCAACTCAGTAAAAACGTTAGCTAGGACCATTTATAGTCGTTCTAGCCTATTTTCGGCATTTTTTAATCCATCGCGAAAATCGACGATTTTTCTATAGTATAGCCATCAACGTTTTTTCGACGAATTCCGCGACTTTCTCCGATTGAACCGCAACTCAGTAAAAACGTTAGCTAGGACCATTTATAGTCGTTCTAGCCTATTTTCGGCATTTTTTAATCCATCGCGAAAATCGACGATTTTTCCATAGTATAGCCATCAACGTGTTTTCGACGAATTCCGCGACTTTCTCCGATTGAACCGCAACTCAGTAAAAACGTTAGCTAGGACCATTTGTAGTCGTTCTAGCCTATTTTCGGCATTTTTTAATCCATCGCTAAAATCGACGATTTTTCCATAGTATAGCCATCAACGTGTTTTCGACGAATTCCGCGACTTTCTCCGATTGAACCGCAACTCAGTAAAAACGTTAGCTAGGACCATTTATAGTCGTTCTAGCCTATTTTCGGCATTTTTTAATCCATCGCTAAAATCGACGATTTTTCCATAGTATAGCCATCAACGTGTTTTCGACGAATTCCGCGACTTTCTCCGTTTGAACCGCAACTCAGTAAAAACGTTAGCTAGGACCATTTATAGTCGTTCTAGCCTATTTTCGGCATTTTTTAATCCATCGCGAAAATCGACGATTTTTCCATAGTATAGCCATCAACGTGTTTTCGACGAATTCCGCGACTTTCTCCGATTGAACCGCAACTCAGTAAAAACGTTAGCTAGGACCATTTGTAGTCGTTCTAGCCTATTTTCGGCATTTTTTAATCCATCGCTAAAATCGACGATTTTTCCATAGTATAGCCATCAACGTGTTTTCGACGAATTCCGCGACTTTCTCCGATTGAACCGCAACTCAGTAAAAACGTTAGCTAGGACCATTTATAGTCGTTCTAGCCTATTTTCGGCATTTTTTAATCCATCGCTAAAATCGACGATTTTTCCATAGTATAGCCATCAACGTGTTTTCGACGAATTCCGCGACTTTCTCCGATTGAACCGCAACTCAGTAAAAACGTTAGCTAGGACCATTTATAGTCGTTCTAGCCTATTTTCGGCATTTTTTAATCCATCGCGAAAATCGACGATTTTTCTATAGTATAGCCATCAACGTTTTTTCGACGAATTCCGCGACTTTCTCCGATTGAACCGCAACTCAGTAAAAACGTTAGCTAGGACCATTTATAGTCGTTCTAGCCTATTTTCGGCATTTTTTAATCCATCGCGAAAATCGACGATTTTTCCATAGTATAGCCATCAACGTGTTTTCGACGAATTCCGCGACTTTCTCCGATTGAACCGCAACTCAGTAAAAACGTTAGCTAGGACCATTTATAGTCGTTCTAGCCTATTTTCGGCATTTTTTAATCCATCGCGAAAATCGACGATTTTTCCATAGTATAGCCATCAACGTGTTTTCGACGAATTCCGCGACTTTCTCCGTTTGAACCGCAACTCAGTAAAAACGTTAGCTAGGACCATTTATAGTCGTTCTAGCCTATTTTCGGCATTTTTTAATCCATCGCGAAAATCGACGATTTTTCCATAGTATAGCCATCAACGTGTTTTCGACGAATTCCGCGACTTTCTCCGATTGAACCGCAACTCAGTAAAAACGTTAGCTAGGACCATTTATAGTCGTTCTAGCCTATTTTCGGCATTTTTTAATCCATCGCGAAAATCGACGATTTTTCCATAGTATAGCCATCAACGTGTTTTCGACGAATTCCGCGACTTTCTCCGATTGAACCGCAACTCAGTAAAAACGTTAGCTAGGACCATTTATAGTCGTTCTAGCCTATTTTCGGCATTTTTTAATCCATCGCGAAAATCGACGATTTTTCCATAGTATAGCCATCAACGTGTTTTCGACGAATTCCGCGACTTTCTCCGATTGAACCGCAACTCAGTAAAAACGTTAGCTAGGACCATTTATAGTCGTTCTAGCCTATTTTCGGCATTTTTTAATCCATCGCGAAAATCGACGATTTTTCCATAGTATAGCCATCAACGTGTTTTCGACGAATTCCGCGACTTTCTCCGATTGAACCGCAACTCAGTAAAAACGTTAGCTAGGACCATTTGTAGTCGTTCTAGCCTATTTTCGGCATTTTTTAATCCATCGCGAAAATCGACGATTTTTCCATAGTATAGCCATCAACGTGTTTTCGACGAATTCCGCGACTTTCTCCGATTGAACCGCAACTCAGTAAAAACGTTAGCTAGGACCATTTGTAGTCGTTCTAGCCTATTTTCGGCATTTTTTAATCCATCGCGAAAATCGACGATTTTTCCATAGTATAGCCATCAACGTGTTTTCGACGAATTCCGCGACTTTCTCCGATTGAACCGCAACTCAGTAAAAACGTTAGCTAGGACCATTTATAGTCGTTCTAGCCTATTTTCGGCATTTTTTAATCCATCGCGAAAATCGACGATTTTTCCATAGTATAGCCATCAACGTGTTTTCGACGAATTCCGCGACTTTCTCCGATTGAACCGCAACTCAGTAAAAACGTTAGCTAGGACCATTTATAGTCGTTCTAGCCTATTTTCGGCATTTTTTAATCCATCGCGAAAATCGACGATTTTTCCATAGTATAGCCATCAACGTGTTTTCGACGAATTCCGCGACTTTCTCCGATTGAACCGCAACTCAGTAAAAACGTTAGCTAGGACCATTTATAGTCGTTCTAGCCTATTTTCGGCATTTTTTAATCCATCGCGAAAATCGACGATTTTTCCATAGTATAGCCATCAACGTGTTTTCGACGAATTCCGCGACTTTCTCCGATTGAACCGCAACTCAGTAAAAACGTTAGCTAGGACCATTTGTAGTCGTTCTAGCCTATTTTCGGCATTTTTTAATCCATCGCGAAAATCGACGATTTTTCCATAGTATAGCCATCAACGTGTTTTCGACGAATTCCGCGACTTTCTCCGTTTGAACCGCAACTCAGTAAAAACGTTAGCTAGGACCATTTATAGTCGTTCTAGCCTATTTTCGGCATTTTTTAATCCATCGCGAAAATCGACGATTTTTCCATAGTATAGCCATCAACGTTTTTTCGACGAATTCCGCGACTTTCTCCGATTGAACCGCAACTCAGTAAAAACGTTAGCTAGGACCATTTGTAGTCGTTCTAGCCTATTTTCGGCATTTTTTAATCCATCGCGCAAAATCGACGATTTTTCCATAGTATAGCCATCAACGTTTTTCGACGAATTCCGCGACTTTCTCCGATTGAACCGCAACTCAGTAAAAACGTTAGCTAGGACCATTTATAGTCGTTCTAGCCTATTTTCGGCATTTTTTAATCCATCGCGAAAATCGACGATTTTTCCATAGTATAGCCATCAACGTGTTTTCGACGAATTCCGCGACTTTCTCCGATTGAACCGCAACTCAGTAAAAACGTTAGCTAGGACCATTTATAGTCGTTCTAGCCTATTTTCGGCATTTTTTAATCCATCGCGAAAATCGACGATTTTTCCATAGTATAGCCATCAACGTGTTTTCGACGAATTCCGCGACTTTCTCCGATTGAACCGCAACTCAGTAAAAACGTTAGCTAGGACCATTTATAGTCGTTCTAGCCTATTTTCGGCATTTTTAATCCATCGCGAAAATCGACGATTTTTCTATAGTATAGCCATCAACGTTTTTTCGACGAATTCCGCGACTTTCTCCGATTGAACCGCAACTCAGTAAAAACGTTAGCTAGGACCATTTATAGTCGTTCTAGCCTATTTTCGGCATTTTTAATCCATCGCGAAAATCGACGATTTTTCCATAGTATAGCCATCAACGTGTTTTCGACGAATTCCGCGACTTTCTCCGATTGAACCGCAACTCAGTAAAAACGTTAGCTAGGACCATTTATAGTCGTTCTAGCCTATTTTCGGCATTTTTTAATCCATCGCGAAAATCGACGATTTTTCCATAGTATAGCCATCAACGTGTTTTCGACGAATTCCGCGACTTTCTCCGATTGAACCGCAACTCAGTAAAAACGTTAGCTAGGACCATTTATAGTCGTTCTAGCCTATTTTCGGCATTTTTAATCCATCGCGAAAATCGACGATTTTTCCATAGTATAGCCATCAACGTGTTTTCGACGAATTCCGCGACTTTCTCCGATTGAACCGCAACTCAGTAAAAACGTTAGCTAGGACCATTTATAGTCGTTCTAGCCTATTTTCGGCATTTTTTAATCCATCGCGAAATCGACGATTTTTCCATAGTATAGCCATCAACGTGTTTTCGACGAATTCCGCGACTTTCTCCGATTGAACCGCAACTCAGTAAAAACGTTAGCTAGGACCATTTATAGTCGTTCTAGCCTATTTTCGGCATTTTTTAATCCATCGCGAAAATCGACGATTTTTCCATAGTATAGCCATCAACGTGTTTTCGACGAATTCCGCGACTTTCTCCGATTGAACCGCAACTCAGTAAAAACGTTAGCTAGGACCATTTATAGTCGTTCTAGCCTATTTTCGGCATTTTTTAATCCATCGCGAAAATCGACGATTTTTCCATAGTATAGCCATCAACGTGTTTTCGACGAATTCCGCGACTTTCTCCGATTGAACCGCAACTCAGTAAAAACGTTAGCTAGGACCATTTATAGTCGTTCTAGCCTATTTTCGGCATTTTTTAATCCATCGCGAAAATCGACGATTTTTCCATAGTATAGCCATCAACGTGTTTTCGACGAATTCCGCGACTTTCTCCGATTGAACCGCAACTCAGTAAAAACGTTAGCTAGGACCATTTATAGTCGTTCTAGCCTATTTTCGGCATTTTTTAATCCATCGCGAAAATCGACGATTTTTCCATAGTATAGCCATCAACGTGTTTTCGACGAATTCCGCGACTTTCTCCGATTGAACCGCAACTCAGTAAAAACGTTAGCTAGGACCATTTATAGTCGTTCTAGCCTATTTTCGGCATTTTTTAATCCATCGCGAAAATCGACGATTTTTCCATAGTATAGCCATCAACGTGTTTTCGACGAATTCCGCGACTTTCTCCGATTGAACCGCAACTCAGTAAAAACGTTAGCTAGGACCATTTATAGTCGTTCTAGCCTATTTTCGGCATTTTTTAATCCATCGCGAAAATCGACGATTTTTCCATAGTATAGCCATCAACGTGTTTTCGACGAATTCCGCGACTTTCTCCGATTGAACCGCAACTCAGTAAAAACGTTAGCTAGGACCATTTATAGTCGTTCTAGCCTATTTTCGGCATTTTTTAATCCATCGCGAAAATCGACGATTTTTCCATAGTATAGCCATCAACGTGTTTTCGACGAATTCCGCGACTTTCTCCGATTGAACCGCAACTCAGTAAAAACGTTAGCTAGGACCATTTATAGTCGTTCTAGCCTATTTTCGGCATTTTTTAATCCATCGCGAAAATCGACGATTTTTCCATAGTATAGCCATCAACGTGTTTTCGACGAATTCCGCGACTTTCTCCGATTGAACCGCAACTCAGTAAAAACGTTAGCTAGGACCATTTATAGTCGTTCTAGCCTATTTTCGGCATTTTTTAATCCATCGCGAAAATCGACGATTTTTCCATAGTATAGCCATCAACGTGTTTTCGACGAATTCCGCGACTTTCTCCGATTGAACCGCAACTCAGTAAAAACGTTAGCTAGGACCATTTATAGTCGTTCTAGCCTATTTTCGGCATTTTTTAATCCATCGCGAAAATCGACGATTTTTCCATAGTATAGCCATCAACGTTTTTTCGACGAATTCCGCGACTTTCTCCGATTGAACCGCAACTCAGTAAAAACGTTAGCTAGGACCATTTATAGTCGTTCTAGCCTATTTTCGGCATTTTTTAATCCATCGCGAAAATCGACGATTTTTCCATAGTATAGCCATCAACGTTTTTCGACGAATTCCGCGACTTTCTCCGATTGAACCGCAACTCAGTAAAAACGTTAGCTAGGACCATTTATAGTCGTTCTAGCCTATTTTCGGCATTTTTTAATCCATCGCGAAAATCGACGATTTTTCCATAGTATAGCCATCAACGTTTTTTCGACGAATTCCGCGACTTTCTCCGATTGAACCGCAACTCAGTAAAAACGTTAGCTAGGACCATTTATAGTCGTTCTAGCCTATTTTCGGCATTTTTTAATCCATCGCGAAAATCGACGATTTTTCCATAGTATAGCCATCAACGTGTTTTCGACGAATTCCGCGACTTTCTCCGATTGAACCGCAACTCAGTAAAAACGTTAGCTAGGACCATTTATAGTCGTTCTAGCCTATTTTCGGCATTTTTTAATCCATCGCGAAAATCGACGATTTTTCCATAGTATAGCCATCAACGTGTTTTCGACGAATTCCGCGACTTTCTCCGATTGAACCGCAACTCAGTAAAAACGTTAGCTAGGACCATTTATAGTCGTTCTAGCCTATTTTCGGCATTTTTTAATCCATCGCGAAAATCGACGATTTTTCCATAGTATAGCCATCAACGTGTTTTCGACGAATTCCGCGACTTTCTCCGATTGAACCGCAACTCAGTAAAAACGTTAGCTAGGACCATTTATAGTCGTTCTAGCCTATTTTCGGCATTTTTAATCCATCGCGAAAATCGACGATTTTTCCATAGTATAGCCATCAACGTGTTTTCGACGAATTCCGCGACTTTCTCCGATTGAACCGCAACTCAGTAAAAACGTTAGCTAGGACCATTTATAGTCGTTCTAGCCTATTTTCGGCATTTTTTAATCCATCGCGAAAATCGACGATTTTTCCATAGTATAGCCATCAACGTGTTTCGACGAATTCCGCGACTTTCTCCGATTGAACCGCAACTCAGTAAAAACGTTAGCTAGGACCATTTATAGTCGTTCTAGCCTATTTTCGGCATTTTTTAATCCATCGCGAAAATCGACGATTTTTCCATAGTATAGCCATCAACGTGTTTTCGACGAATTCCGCGACTTTCTCCGATTGAACCGCAACTCAGTAAAAACGTTAGCTAGGACCATTTATAGTCGTTCTAGCCTATTTTCGGCATTTTTTAATCCATCGCGAAAATCGACGATTTTTCCATAGTATAGCCATCAACGTGTTTTCGACGAATTCGCGACTTTCTCCGATTGAACCGCAACTCAGTAAAAACGTTAGCTAGGACCATTTATAGTCGTTCTAGCCTATTTTCGGCATTTTTTAATCCATCGCGAAAATCGACGATTTTTCCATAGTATAGCCATCAACGTGTTTTCGACGAATTCCGCGACTTTCTCCGATTGAACCGCAACTCAGTAAAAACGTTAGCTAGGACCATTTATAGTCGTTCTAGCCTATTTTCGGCATTTTTTAATCCATCGCGAAAATCGACGATTTTTCCATAGTATAGCCATCAACGTGTTTTCGACGAATTCCGCGACTTTCTCCGATTGAACCGCAACTCAGTAAAAACGTTAGCTAGGACCATTTATAGTCGTTCTAGCCTATTTTCGGCATTTTTAATCCATCGCGAAAATCGACGATTTTTCCATAGTATAGCCATCAACGTGTTTTCGACGAATTCCGCGACTTTCTCCGATTGAACCGCAACTCAGTAAAAACGTTAGCTAGGACCATTTATAGTCGTTCTAGCCTATTTTCGGCATTTTTTAATCCATCGCGAAAATCGACGATTTTTCCATAGTATAGCCATCAACGTGTTTTCGACGAATTCCGCGACTTTCTCCGATTGAACCGCAACTCAGTAAAAACGTTAGCTAGGACCATTTATAGTCGTTCTAGCCTATTTTCGGCATTTTTTAATCCATCGCGAAAATCGACGATTTTTCCATAGTATAGCCATCAACGTGTTTTCGACGAATTCCGCGACTTTCTCCGATTGAACCGCAACTCAGTAAAAACGTTAGCTAGGACCATTTATAGTCGTTCTAGCCTATTTTCGGCATTTTTTAATCCATCGCGAAAATCGACGATTTTTCCATAGTATAGCCATCAACGTGTTTTCGACGAATTCCGCGACTTTCTCCGATTGAACCGCAACTCAGTAAAAACGTTAGCTAGGACCATTTATAGTCGTTCTAGCCTATTTTCGGCATTTTTAATCCATCGCGAAAATCGACGATTTTTCCATAGTATAGCCATCAACGTGTTTTCGACGAATTCCGCGACTTTCTCCGATTGAACCGCAACTCAGTAAAAACGTTAGCTAGGACCATTTATAGTCGTTCTAGCCTATTTTCGGCATTTTTTAATCCATCGCGAAAATCGACGATTTTTCCATAGTATAGCCATCAACGTGTTTTCGACGAATTCCGCGACTTTCTCCGATTGAACCGCAACTCAGTAAAAACGTTAGCTAGGACCATTTATAGTCGTTCTAGCCTATTTTCGGCATTTTTTAATCCATCGCGAAAATCGACGATTTTTCCATAGTATAGCCATCAACGTGTTTTCGACGAATTCCGCGACTTTCTCCGATTGAACCGCAACTCAGTAAAAACGTTAGCTAGGACCATTTATAGTCGTTCTAGCCTATTTTCGGCATTTTTAATCCATCGCGAAAATCGACGATTTTTCCATAGTATAGCCATCAACGTGTTTTCGATGATTCCGCGACTTTCTCCGATTGAACCGCAACTCAGTAAAAACGTTAGCTAGGACCATTTATAGTCGTTCTAGCCTATTTTGGGCATTTTTTAATCCATCGCGAAAATCGACGATTTTTCCATAGTATAGCCATCAACGTGTTTTCGACGAATTCCGCGACTTTCTCCGATTGAACCGCAACTCAGTAAAAACGTTAGCTAGGACCATTTATAGTCGTTCTAGCCTATTTTCGGCATTTTTTAATCCATCGCGAAAATCGACGATTTTTCCATAGTATAGCCATCAACGTGTTTTCGACGAATTCCGCGACTTTCTCCGATTGAACCGCAACTCAGTAAAAACGTTAGCTAGGACCATTTATAGTCGTTCTAGCCTATTTTCGGCATTTTTTAATCCATCGCGAAAATCGACGATTTTTCCATAGTATAGCCATCAACGTGTTTTCGACGAATTCCGCGACTTTCTCCGATTGAACCGCAACTCAGTAAAAACGTTAGCTAGGACCATTTATAGTCGTTCTAGCCTATTTTCTTCGGCATTTTTTAATCCATCGCGAAAATCGACGATTTTTCCATAGTATAGCCATCAACGTGTTTTCGATGAATTCCGCGACTTTCTCCGATTGAACCGCAACTCAGTAAAAACGTTAGCTAGGACCATTTATAGTCGTTCTAGCCTATTTTGGGCATTTAATCCATCGCGAAAATCGACGATTTTTCCATAGTATAGCCATCAACGTGTTTTCGACGAATTCCGCGACTTTCTCCGATTGAACCGCAACTCAGTAAAAACGTTAGCAAGGACCATTTATAGTCGTTCTAGCCTATTTTGGGCATTTTTTAATCCATCGCGAAAATCGACGATTTTTCCATAGTATAGCCATCAACGTGTTTTTGACGAATTCCGCGACTTTCTCAGATTGAACCGCAACTCAGTAAAAACGTTAGCTAGGACCATTTATAGTCGTTCTAGCCTATTTTCGGCATTTTTTAATCCATCGCGAAAATCGACGATTTTTCCATAGTATAGCCATCAACGTGTTTTCGACGAATTCCGCGACTTTCTCAGATTGAACCGCAACTCAGTAAAAACGTTAGCTAGGACCATTTATAGTCGTTCTAGCCTATTTTCGGCATTTTTTAATCCATCGCGAAAATCGACGATTTTTCCATAGTATAGCCATCAACGTGTTTTTGACGAATTCCGCGACTTTCTCCGATTGAACCGCAACTCAGTAAAAACGTTAGCTAGGACCATTTATAGTCGTTCTAGCCTATTTTGGGCATTTTTTAATCCATCGCGAAAATCGACGATTTTTCCATAGTATAGCCATCAACGTGTTTTCGACGAATTCCGCGACTTTCTCCGATTGAACCGCAACTCAGTAAAAACGTTAGCAAGGACCATTTATAGTCGTTCTAGCCTATTTTGGGCATTTTTTAATCCATCGCGAAAATCGACGATTTTTCCATAGTATAGCCATCAACGTGTTTTTGACGAATTCCGCGACTTTCTCAGATTGAACCGCAACTCAGTAAAAACGTTAGCTAGGACCATTTATAGTCGTTCTAGCCTATTTTCGGCATTTTTTAATCCATCGCGAAAATCGACGATTTTTCCATAGTATAGCCATCAACGTGTTTTCGATGAATTCCGCGACTTTCTCCGATTGAACCGCAACTCAGTAAAAACGTTAGCTAGGACCATTTATAGTCGTTCTAGCCTATTTTCGGCATTTTTTAATCCATCGCGAAAATCGACGATTTTTCCATAGTATAGCCATCAACGTGTTTTCGACGAATTCCGCGACTTTCTCCGATTGAACCGCAACTCAGTAAAAACGTTAGCTAGGACCATTTATAGCCGTTCTAGCCTATTTTCGGCATTTTTTAATCCATCGCGAAAATCGACGATTTTTCCATAGTATAGCCATCAACGTGTTTTCGACGAATTCCGCGACTTTCTCCGATTGAACCGCAACTCAGTAAAAACGTTAGCTAGGACCATTTATAGTCGTTCTAGCCTATTTTCGGCATTTTTTAATCCATCGCGAAAATCGACGATTTTTCCATAGTATAGCCATCAACGTGTTTTTGACGAATTCCGCGACTTTCTCCGATTGAACCGCAACTCAGTAAAAACGTTAGCTAGGACCATTTATAGTCGTTCTAGCCTATTTTCGGCATTTTTTTATCCATCGCGAAAATCGACGATTTTTCCATAGTATAGCCATCAACGTGTTTTCGACGAATTCCGCGACTTTCTCCGATTGAACCGCAACTCAGTAAAAACGTTAGCTAGGACCATTTATAGTCGTTCTAGCCTATTTTCGGCATTTTTTAATCCATCGCGAAAATCGACGATTTTTCCATAGTATAGCCATCAACGTGTTTTCGACGAATTCCGCGACTTTCTCCGATTGAACCGCAACTCAGTAAAAACGTTAGCTAGGACCATTTATAGTCGTTCTAGCCTATTTTCGGCATTTTTTAATCCATCGCGAAAATCGACGATTTTTCCATAGTATAGCCATCAACGTGTTTTCGACGAATTCCGCGACTTTCTCCGATTGAACCGCAACTCATTAAAAACGTTAGCTAGGACCATTTATAGTCGTTCTAGCCTATTTTCGGCATTTTTTAATCCATCGCGAAAATCGACGATTTTTCCATAGTATAGCCATCAACGTGTTTTCGACGAATTCCGCGACTTTCTCCGATTGAACCGCAACTCAGTAAAAACGTTATCTAGGACCATTTATAGCCGTTCTAGCCTATTTTCGGCATTTTTTAATCCATCGCGAAAATCGACGATTTTTCCATAGTATAGCCATCAACGTGTTTTCGACGAATTCCGCGACTTTCTCCGATTGAACCGCAACTCAGTAAAAACGTTAGCTAGGACCATTTATAGTCGTTCTAGCCTATTTTCGGCATTTTTTAATCCATCGCGAAAATCGACGATTTTTCCATAGTATAGCCATCAACGTGTTTTCGATGAATTCCGCGACTTTCTCCGATTGAACCGCAACTCAGTAAAAACGTTAGCTAGGACCATTTATAGTCGTTCTAGCCTATTTTGGGCATTTTTTAATCCATCGCGAAAATCGACGATTTTTCCATAGTATAGCCATCAACGTGTTTTCGACGAATTCCGCGACTTTCTCCGATTGAACCGCAACTCAGTAAAAACGTTAGCTAGGACCATTTATAGTCGTTCTAGCCTATTTTCGGCATTTTTTAATCCATCGCGAAAATCGACCATTTTTCCATAGTATAGCCATCAACGTGTTTTCGATGAATTCCGCGACTTTCTCCGATTGAACCGCAACTCAGTAAAAACGTTAGCTAGGACCATTTATAGTCGTTCTAGCCTATTTTGGGCATTTTTTAATCCATCGCGAAAATCGACGATTTTTCCATAGTATAGCCATCAACGTGTTTTCGACGAATTCCGCGACTTTCTCCGATTGAACCGCAACTCAGTAAAAACGTTAGCTAGGACCATTTATAGTCGTTCTAGCCTATTTCCGGCATTTTTTAATCCATCGCGAAAATCGACCATTTTTCCATAGTATAGCCATCAACGTGTTTTCGACGAATTCCGCCACTTTCTCCGATTGAACCGCAACTCAGTAAAAACGTTAGCTAGGACCATTTATAGTCGTTCTAGCCTATTTTCGGCATTTTTTAATCCATCGCGAAAATCGACGATTTTTCCATAGTATAGCCATCAACGTGTTTTCGACGAATTCCGCGACTTTCTCCGATTGAACCGCAACTCAGTAAAAACGTTAGCTAGGACCATTTATAGTCGTTCTAGCCTATTTTCGGCATTTTTTAATCCATCGCGAAAATCGACGATTTTTCCATAGTATAGCCATCAACGTGTTTTCGACGAATTCCGCGACTTTCTCCGATTGAACCGCAACTCAGTAAAAACGTTAGCTAGGACCATTTATAGTCGTTCTAGCCTATTTTCGGCATTTTTTAATCCATCGCGAAAATCGACCATTTTTCCATAGTATAGCCATCAACGTGTTTTCGACGAATTCCTCGACTTTCTCCGATTGAACCGCAACTCAGTAAAAACGTTAGCTAGGACCATTTATAGTCGTTCTAGCCTATTTTCGGCATTTTTTAATCCATCGCGAAAATCGACGATTTTTCCATAGTATAGCCATCAACGTGTTTTCGACGAATTCCGCGACTTTCTCCGATTGAACCGCAACTCAGTAAAAACGTTAGCTAGGACCATTTATAGTCGTTCAAGCCTATTTTCGGCATTTTTTAATCCATCGCGAAAATCGACGATTTTTCCATAGTATAGCCATCAACGTGTTTTCGACGAATTCCGCGACTTTCTCCGATTGAACCGCAACTCAGTAAAAACGTTAGCTAGGACCATTTATAGTCGTTCTAGCCTATTTTCGGCATTTTTTAATCCATCGCGAAAATCGACGATTTTTCCATAGTATAGCCATCAACGTGTTTTCGACGAATTCCGCGACTTTCTCCGATTGAACCGCAACTCAGTAAAAACGTTAGCTAGGACCATTTATAGTCGTTCTAGCCAATTTTCGGCATTTTTTAATCCATCGCGAAAATCGACGATTTTTCCATAGTATAGCCATCAACGTGTTTTCGATGAATTCCGCGACTTTCTCCGATTGAACCGCAACTCAGTAAAAACGTTAGCTAGGACCATTTATAGTCGTTCTAGCCTATTTTCGGCATTTTATAATCCATCGCGAAAATCGACGATTTTTCCATAGTATAGCCATCAACGTGTTTTCGACGAATTCCGCGACTTTCTCCGATTGAACCGCAACTCAGTAAAAACGTTAGCTAGGACCATTTATAGTCGTTCTAGCCTATTTTCGGCATTTTTTTAATCCATCGCGAAAATCGACGATTTTTCCATAGTAAAGCCATCAACGTGTTTTCGACGAATTCCGCGACTTTCTCCGATTGAACCGCAACTCAGTAAAAACGTTAGCTAGGACCATTTATAGTCGTTCTAGCATATTTTCGGCATTTTTTAATCCATCGCAAAAATCGACGATTTTTCCATAGTATAGCCATCAACGTGTTTTCGACGAATTCCGCGACTTTCTCCGATTGAACCGCAACTCAGTAAAAACGTTAGCTAGGACCATTTATAGTCGTTCTAGCCTATTTTCGGCGTTTTTTAATCCATCGCGAAAATCGACCATTTTTCCATAGTATAGCCATCAACGTGTTTTCGACGAATTCCGCGACTTTCTCCGATTGAACCGCAACTCAGTAAAAACGTTAGCTAGGACCATTTATAGTCGTTCTAGCCTATTTTCGGCATTTTTTAATCCATCGCGAAAATCGACGATTTTTCCATAGTATAGTCATCAACGTGTTTTCGACGAATTCCGCGACTTTCTCCGATTGAACCGCAACTCAGTAAAAACGTTAGCTAGGACCATTTATAGTCGTTCTAGCCTATTTTCGGCATTTTTTAATCCATCGCGAAAATCGACGATTTTTCCATAGTATAGCCATCAACGTGTTTTCGACGAATTCCGCGACTTTCTCCGATTGAACCGCAACTCAGTAAAAACGTTAGCTAGGACCATTTATAGTCGTTCTAGCCTATTTTCGGCATTTTTTAATCCATCGCGAAAATCGACGATTTTTCCATAGTATAGCCATCAACGTGTTTTCGACGAATTCCGCGACTTTCTCCGATTGAACCGCAACTCAGTAAAAACGTTAGCTAGGACCATTTATAGTCGTTCTAGCCAATTTTCGGCATTTTTTAATCCATCGCGAAAATCGACGATTTTTCCATAGTATAGCCATCAACGTGTTTTCGATGAATTCCGCGACTTTCTCCGATTGAACCGCAACTCAGTAAAAACGTTAGCTAGGACCATTTATAGTCGTTCTAGCCTATTTTCGGCATTTTATAATCCATCGCGAAAATCGACGATTTTTCCATAGTATAGCCATCAACGTGTTTTCGACGAATTCCGCGACTTTCTCCGATTGAACCGCAACTCAGTAAAAACGTTAGCTAGGACCATTTATAGTCGTTCTAGCCTATTTTCGGCATTTTTTTAATCCATCGCGAAAATCGACGATTTTTCCATAGTAAAGCCATCAACGTGTTTTCGACGAATTCCGCGACTTTCTCCGATTGAACCGCAACTCAGTAAAAACGTTAGCTAGGACCATTTATAGTCGTTCTAGCATATTTTCGGCATTTTTTAATCCATCGCAAAAATCGACGATTTTTCCATAGTATAGCCATCAACGTGTTTTCGACGAATTCCGCGACTTTCTCCGATTGAACCGCAACTCAGTAAAAACGTTAGCTAGGACCATTTATAGTCGTTCTAGCCTATTTTCGGCGTTTTTTAATCCATCGCGAAAATCGACCATTTTTCCATAGTATAGCCATCAACGTGTTTTCGACGAATTCCGCGACTTTCTCCGATTGAACCGCAACTCAGTAAAAACGTTAGCTAGGACCATTTATAGTCGTTCTAGCCTATTTCCGGCATTTTTTAATCCATCGCGAAAATCGACGATTTTTCCATAGTATAGCCATCAACGTGTTTTCGACGAATTCCGCGACTTTCTCCGATTGAACCGCAACTCAGTAAAAACGTTAGCTAGGACCATTTATAGTCGTTCTAGCCTATTTTCGGCATTTTTTAATCCATCGCGAAAATCGACGATTTTTCCATAGTATAGCCATCAACGTGTTTTCGACGAATTCCGCGACTTTCTCCGATTGAACCGCAACTCAGTAAAAACGTTAGCTAGGACCATTTATAGTCGTTCTAGCCTATTTTCGGCATTTTTTAATCCATCGCGAAAATCGACCATTTTTCCATAGTATAGCCATCAACGTGTTTTCGACGAATTCCGCGACTTTCTCCGATTGAACCGCAACTCAGTAAAAACGTTAGCTAGGACCATTTATAGTCGTTCTAGCCTATTTTCGGCATTTTTTAATCCATCGCGAAAATCGACGATTTTTCCATAGTATAGCCATCAACGTGTTTTCGACGAATTCCGCGACTTTCTCCGATTGAACCGCAACTCAGTAAAAACGTTAGCTAGGACCATTTATAGTCGTTCTAGCCTATTTTCGGCATTTTTTAATCCATCGCGAAAATCGACCATTTTTCCATAGTATAGCCATCAACGTGTTTTCGACGAATTCCGCGACTTTCTCCGATTGAACCGCAACTCAGTAAAAACGTTAGCTAGGACCATTTATAGTCGTTCTAGCCTATTTTCGGCATTTTTTAATCCATCGCGAAAATCGACGATTTTTCCATAGTATAGCCATCAACGTGTTTTCGACGAATTCCGCGACTTTCTCCGATTGAACCGCAACTCAGTAAAAACGTTAGCTAGGACCATTTATAGTCGTTCTAGCCTATTTTCGGCATTTTTTAATCCATCGCGAAAATCGACGATTTTTCCATAGTATAGCCATCAACGTGTTTTCGACGAATTCCGCGACTTTCTCCGATTGAACCGCAACTCAGTAAAAACGTTAGCTAGGACCATTTATAGTCGTTCTAGCCTATTTTCGGCATTTTTTAATCCATCGCGAAAATCGACGATTTTTCCATAGTATAGCCATCAACGTGTTTTCGACGAATTCCGCGACTTTCTCCGATTGAACCGCAACTCAGTAAAAACGTTAGCTAGGACCATTTATAGTCGTTCTAGCCTATTTTCGGCATTTTTTAATCCATCGCGAAAATCGACCATTTTTCCATAGTATAGCCATCAACGTGTTTTCGACGAATTCCGCGACTTTCTCCGATTGAACCGCAACTCAGTAAAAACGTTAGCTAGGACCATTTATAGTCGTTCTAGCCTATTTTCGGCATTTTTTAATCCATCGCGAAAATCGACGATTTTTCCATAGTATAGCCATCAACGTGTTTTCGACGAATTCCGCGACTTTCTCCGATTGAACCGCAACTCAGTAAAAACGTTAGCTAGGACCATTTATAGTCGTTCTAGCCTATTTTCGGCATTTTTTAATCCATCGCGAAAATCGACGATTTTTCCATAGTATAGCCATCAACGTGTTTTCGACGAATTCCGCGACTTTCTCCGATTGAACCGCAACTCAGTAAAAACGTTAGCTAGGACCATTTATAGTCGTTCTAGCCTATTTTCGGCATTTTTTAATCCATCGCGAAAATCGACCATTTTTCCATAGTATAGCCATCAACGTGTTTTCGACGAATTCCGCGACTTTCTCCGATTGAACCGCAACTCAGTAAAAACGTTAGCTAGGACCATTTATAGTCGTTCTAGCCTATTTTCGGCATTTTTTAATCCATCGCGAAAATCGACGATTTTTCCATAGTATAGCCATCAACGTGTTTTCGACGAATTCCGCGACTTTCTCCGATTGAACCGCAACTCAGTAAAAACGTTAGCTAGGACCATTTATAGTCGTTCTAGCCTATTTTCGGCATTTTTGAATCCATCGCGAAAATCGACCATTTTTCCATAGTATAGCCATCAACGTGTTTTCGACGAATTCCGCGACTTTCTCCGATTGAACCGCAACTCAGTAAAAACGTTAGCTAGGACCATTTATAGTCGTTCTAGCCTATTTTCGGCATTTTTTAATCCATCGCGAAAATCGACCATTTTTCCATAGTATAGCCATCAACGTGTTTTCGACGAATTCCGCGACTTTCTCCGATTGAACCGCAACTCAGTAAAAACGTTAGCTAGGACCATTTATAGTCGTTCTAGCCTATTTTCGGCATTTTTTAATCCATCGCGAAAATCGACGATTTTTCCATAGTATAGCCATCAACGTGTTTTCGACGAATTCCGCGACTTTCTCCGATTGAACCGCAACTCAGTAAAAACGTTAGCTAGGACCATTTATAGTCGTTCTAGCCTATTTTCGGCATTTTTTAATCCATCGCGAAAATCGACGATTTTTCCATAGTATAGCCATCAACGTGTTTTCGACGAATTCCGCGACTTTCTCCGATTGAACCGCAACTCAGTAAAAACGTTAGCTAGGACCATTTATAGTCGTTCTAGCCTATTTTCGGCATTTTTTAATCCATCGCGAAAATCGACCATTTTTCCATAGTATAGCCATCAACGTGTTTTCGACGAATTCCGCGACTTTCTCCGATTGAACCGCAACTCAGTAAAAACGTTAGCTAGGACCATTTATAGTCGTTCTAGCCTATTTTCGGCATTTTTTAATCCATCGCGAAAATCGACGATTTTTCCATAGTATAGCCATCAACGTGTTTTCGACGAATTCCGCGACTTTCTCCGATTGAACCGCAACTCAGTAAAAACGTTAGCTAGGACCATTTATAGTCGTTCTAGCCTATTTTCGGCATTTTTTAATCCATCGCGAAAATCGACCATTTTTCCATAGTATAGCCATCAACGTGTTTTCGACGAATTCCGCGACTTTCTCCGATTGAACCGCAACTCAGTAAAAACGTTAGCTAGGACCATTTATAGTCGTTCTAGCCTATTTTCGGCATTTTTTAATCCATCGCGAAAATCGACGATTTTTCCATAGTATAGCCATCAACGTGTTTTCGACGAATTCCGCGACTTTCTCCGATTGAACCGCAACTCAGTAAAAACGTTAGCTAGGACCATTTATAGTCGTTCTAGCCTATTTTCGGCATTTTTTAATCCATCGCGAAAATCGACCATTTTTCCATAGTATAGCCATCAACGTGTTTTCGACGAATTCCGCGACTTTCTCCGATTGAACCGCAACTCAGTAAAAACGTTAGCTAGGACCATTTATAGTCGTTCTAGCCTATTTTCGGCATTTTTTAATCCATCGCGAAAATCGACCATTTTTCCATAGTATAGCCATCAACGTGTTTTCGACGAATTCCGCGACTTTCTCCGATTGAACCGCAACTCAGTAAAAACGTTAGCTAGGACCATTTATAGTCGTTCTAGCCTATTTTCGGCATTTTTTAATCCATCGCGAAAATCGACGATTTTTCCATAGTATAGCCATCAACGTGTTTTCGACGAATTCCGCGACTTTCTCCGATTGAACCGCAACTCAGTAAAAACGTTAGCTAGGACCATTTATAGTCGTTCTAGCCTATTTTCGGCATTTTTTAATCCATCGCGAAAATCGACGATTTTTCCATAGTATAGCCATCAACGTGTTTTCGACGAATTCCGCGACTTTCTCCGATTGAACCGCAACTCAGTAAAAACGTTAGCTAGGACCATTTATAGTCGTTCTAGCCTATTTTCGGCATTTTTTAATCCATCGCGAAAATCGACGATTTTTCCATAGTATAGCCATCAACGTGTTTTCGACGAATTCCGCGACTTTCTCCGATTGAACCGCAACTCAGTAAAAACGTTAGCTAGGACCATTTATAGTCGTTCTAGCCTATTTTCGGCATTTTTTAATCCATCGCGAAAATCGACGATTTTTCCATAGTATAGCCATCAACGTTTTTTCGACGAATTCCGCGACTTTCTCCGATTGAACCGCAACTCAGTAAAAACGTTAGCTAGGACCATTTATAGTCGTTCTAGCCTATTTTCGGCATTTTTTAATCCATATCGCTTCAATCGGTAAAGTTGAAAAAATCGTCGAAAAATGCAAAGAGTCTGATTCTTTGACCCTTCTAAAAATATCATTTTTTTGCCGATTTTTGTCAAAATTTAAAAAGTTTCTAAAACAACGTAAAATGACTATAAATCGTCCTAGAAACAAATTTTAGTGGTTTTCGCTTCAATCGGTAAAGTTGAAAAAATCGTCGAAAAATGCAAAGAGTCTGATTCTTTGACCCTTCTGAAAATATCAATTTTTTGCCGATTTTTGTCAAAATTTAAAAAGTTTCTAAAAGAACGTAAAATGACTATAAATCGTCCTAGAAACAAATTTTAGTGGTTTTCGCTTCAATCGGTAAAAGTTGAAAAAATCGTCGAAAAATGCAAAGAGTCTGATTTTGACCCTTCTGAAAATATCAATTTTTTGCCGATTTTTGTCAAAATTTTAAAAGTTTCTAAAACAACGTAAAATGACTATAAATCGTCCTAGAAACAAATTTTAGTGGTTTGCGCTTCAATCGGTAAAAGTTGAAAATATCGTCGAAAATGCAAAGAGTCGGATTCTTTGACCCTTCTAAAAATATCAATTTTTTGCCGATTTTTGTCAAAATTTAACAAGTTTCTAAAACAACGTAAAATGACTATAAATCGGCTTAGAAACAAATTTGAGTGGTTTTCGCATCAATCGGTAAAAGTTGAAAAAATCGTCGAAAAATGCAAAGAGTCTGATTCTTTGACCCTTCTGAAAATATCAATTTTTTGCCGATTTTTGTCAAAATTTTAAAAGTTTCTAAAACAACGTAAAATGACTATAAATCGTCCTAGAAACAAATTTTAGTGGTTTTCGCTTCAATCGGTAAAAGTTGAAAAAATCGTCGAAAAATGCAAAGAGTCTGATTCTTTGACCCTTCTGAAAATATCAATTTTTTGCCGATTTTTGTCAAAATTTAAAAAGTCTCTATAACAACGTAAAATGACTATAAATCGTCCTAGAAACAAATTTTACTGGTTTTCGCTTCAATCGTTAAAAGTTGAAAAAATCGTCGAAAAATGCAAAGAGTCTGATTCTTTGACCCTTCTGAAAATATCAATTTTTTGCCGATTTTTGTCAAAATTTAAAAAGTTTCCAAAACAACGTAAAATGACTATAAATCGGCTTAGAAACAAATTTGAGTGGTTTTCGCATCAATCGGTAAAAGTTGAAAAAATCGTCGAAAAATGCAGAGTCTGATTCTTTGACCCTTCTAAAAATATCATTTTTTTGGCGATTTTCGTCAAATGGAAAAAGTTGAAATTATCGTCGAAAAATGTGAAAAAGTCGTGTATATATACCTTTGAAATATTCCGATTTTTTTAGTGATTTTGGTCAAAGTTTAACAAATGCTGCCCAAAACAATGCAAAATGGCTATAAATCGTCCTAAACCTATATTTTACTGATTTCCGGTTCAAATGGAAAAAGTTGAAATTATCGTCGAAAAATGTGAAAAAGTCGTGTATATATACCATTGAAATATTCCGATTTTTTTAGTGATTTTGGTCAAAGTTTAACAAATGCTGCCCAAAACAATGCAAAATGGCTATAAATCGTCCTAAAACTATATTTTACTGATTTCCGGTTCAAATGGAAAAAGTTGAAATTATCGTCGAAAAATGTGAAAAAGTCGTGTATATATACCTTTGAAATATTCCGATTTTTTTAGTGATTTTGGTCAAAGTTTAACAAATGCTGCCCAAAACAATGCAAAATGGCTATAAATCGTCTTAAAACTATATTTTACTGATTTCCGGTTCAAATGGAAAAAGTTGAAATTATCATCGAAAAATGTGAAAAAGTCGTGTATATATACCTTTGAAATATTCCGATTTTTTTAGTGATTTTGGTCAAAGTTTAACAAATGCTGCCCAAAACAATGCAAAATGGCTATAAATCGTCCTAAAACTATATTTTACTGATTTCCGGTTCAAATGGAAAAAGTTGAAATTATCGTCGAAAAATGTGAAAAAGTCGTGTATATATACCTTTGAAATATTCCGATTTTTTTAGTGATTTTGGTCAAAGTTTAACAAATGCTGCCCAAAACAATGCAAAATGGCTATAAATCGTCCTAAAACTATATTTTACTGATTTCCGGTTCAAATGGAAAAAGTTGAAATTATCGTCGAAAAATGTGAAAAAGTCGTGTATATATACCTTTGAAATATTCCGATTTTTTTAGCGATTTTGGTCAAAGTTTAACAAATGCTGCCCAAAACAATGCAAAATGGCTATAAATCGTCTTAAAACTATATTTTACTTATTTCCGGTTCAAATGGAAAAAGTTGAAATTATCGTCGAAAAATGTGAAAAAGTCGTGTATATATACCTTTGAAATATTCCGATTTTTTTAGCGATTTTGGTCAAAGTTTAACAAATGCTGCCCAAAACAATGCAAAATGGCTATAAATCGTCTTAAAACTATATTTTACTTATTTCCGGTTCAAATGGAAAAAGTTGAAATTATCGTCGAAAAATGTGAAAAAGTCGTGTATATATACCTTTGAAATATTCCGATTTTTTTAGCGATTTTGGTCAAAGTTTAACAAATGCTGCCCAAAACAATGCAAAATGGCTATAAATCGTCTTAAAACTATATTTTACTTATTTCCGGTTCAAATGGAAAAAGTTGAAATTATCGTCGAAAAAAGTGAAAAAGTCGTGTATATATACCTTTGAATTATTCCGATTTTTTTAGCGATTTTGGTCAAAGTTTAACAAATGCTGCCCAAAACAATGCAAAATGGCTATAAATCGTCTTAAAACTATATTTTACTTATTTCCGGTTCAAATGGAAAAAGTTGAAATTATCGTCGAAAAAAGTGAAAAAGTCGTGTATATATACCTTTGAATTATTCCGATTTTTTTAGCGATTTTGGTCAAAGTTTAACAAATGCTGCCCAAAACAATGCAAAATGGCTATAAATCGTCCTAAAACTATATTTTATTGATTTCCGGTTCAAATGGAAAAAGTTGAAATTATCGTCGAAAAATGTGAAAAAGTCGTGTATATATACCTTTGAAATATTCCGATTTTTTTAGCGATTTTGGTCAAAGTTTAACAAATGCTGCCCAAAACAATGCAAAATGGCTATAAATCGTCTTAAAACTATATTTTACTTATTTCCGGTTCAAATGGAAAAAGTTGAAATTATCGTCGAAAAAAGTGAAAAAGTCGTGTATATATACCTTTGAATTATTCCGATTTTTTTAGCGATTTTGGTCAAAGTTTAACAAATGCTGCCCAAAACAATGCAAAATGGCTATAAATCGTCCTAAAACTATATTTTACTGATTTCCGGTTCAAATGGAAAAAGTTGAAATTATCGTCGAAAAATGTGAAAAAGTCGTGTATATATACCTTTGAAATATTCCGATTTTTTTAGTGATTTTGGTCAAAGTTTAACAAATGCTGCCCAAAACAATGCAAAATGGCTATAAATCGTCTTAAAACTATATTTTACTTATTTCCGGTTCAAATGGAAAAAGTTGAAATTATCGTCGAAAAAAGTGAAAAAGTCGTGTATATACCTATGAAATATTTGGATTTTAATATATAATGAAAATTACGTAAAAACTGTAAAAATTGCTTACAAAACCATTTTTGCGAGTTCCGATTTAATAGAAAAAATTGAGAAAAATCTTCAAAAAAGTGCAAAGTTCGAAAAGGTACCCCCAGGCACTTTTTTGAAGATTTTTCTCAATTTTTTCTATTTGAACCGGAACTCGCTAAAAATTGTTTTTGAGCAATTTTTAGAGTTTTTACGTTATTTGGAGCATTTTAAATTTTTGAAGGAAATTGACGAAATTCTTTTTCAAATTGGGCACCATTTCCAATTTTTCGATTATTTTCCCATTTTTTTTCGATTTGACACGAGCTCATTAAAATTATTTTTTAGGAACAATTATACTATGAAATGTGGTGAGAATTTCTTTAACAAATCGCACAGTTAATTTAAATTGAAAAAATAGTTAATGTTTCAATTTTGATGAAAGTGATTCTTAATATAGTCGAGACGGTATCCATCATTGTTTCATCGATTTATTTGAAACACTCATTACATTATGCCAATGTATGTACACGAATTCTGTTCATAATATTATTCTACAATATAACAGTAACTATTTTATTCACATTAATTGTAATATATTTCGTGTGTTGTATATATATTTAATTTATTCATCTAAATAAATCAATCTAATTTTTCGTTTATTAAGTTCGCGTTCTTAGCTGAATGAAATGAAAATATTAACAACTTTGTATAAATTAAAGGAGAGAAACACGGTATTCATCATACCAGTTTCTTGCGAAAGTAAAAAATAAATCTAAATTTATCATGTTTATCCAAAAGAAACTATTCAGAGTTGCAGAGAATGACAAAATCGTCGATTCAATCAATTTTATACAAATTAAATTTTTGTCTTACATACACTTACTCTATACTTACACTTATTCTATTTAATATCAAACGAAATTCATAACATAAATGTGTTCGACTAGTTACGCCTTTTAGAGCTTAATTCATCATTTTCAATAGTCCGAAAAATATTAAACCTAACTGTATATAATACCAATGAACAATTCTGTTAATAAACTTAATAAACTAAAGTTTTTACATTTTTATCGCTTTTAAATAAAATTTCTCTGGCACGGTTCTTTTTGATTATACATGATAAATTATGTTTGTGTTTGCAAAGAAATAAAAAACTTTATGTAACTTCTAATGTGGAAAGCTGCCGTCATGCAGGTGGCGCTGAAAATCTACGGGTGTGCTTAGTCTCGAACACTGAAAAATTAAAGAAAAGTGTATTAGGAAAATACGGAAATAAGGAAAACTTTATATTATTAACTTAAATTTTTCTTATTAAAATTCATTACAATTTCAATTAAATACTTTCGATATGATGTAAACGAATTGTGCATTTTAGTAACATAAAAATAGAGTTCGTTTAAAAAGCAAAACATATTTTTTTTAGTTTGTTATGGAGCGTTTTTTTTTTAGTTGTGGAGCGTTTTGCAATTTATAAGATCATGTCGAATTCAACATTTTTTCGACAACTTTTAAATGAATGCTTCAAATCTTCGAAAAAGTTTCTGCTTGGGCTTTAGATTTCGATTTAGAATCGGTTATTTGATCGTTTACCATATCGGGGCTATTGCCGCTACCGTCTGGTCCTACGCCTCCACCGTGACACCTATATCTCACCCCATTGCTACCGTCAGGTGGTGGAGCGCTTGTGGGCGCCGGTGGCGGAGGCGGTAGGTGATGATCCTGGTCGCGCTGCAGCAGCAACTGTTGCCGTTGCATCTGCATGTGCAGCTGTTGGTGGAGGGACGACGATGGTACCGCGGAGTGATCCAGCACGGAGGACACGTATGTGGTGCCACCACTCACCATACAGCGGGAACACTGACGTCGAAGCGCTGGCCGTTGCCTGCTGCCCCGACATCGCAAGGCGAAACATAATTCGCCGCCCATTTCCGCACAGAGCGACTGCTGTGGCGCAGTTGGTAATCTCTGACATAATTATATATATTTTAGTTAGTTTAGCTAAATAGTCTTCAATCGTAAGGATTTGTGCACGCCATCTGTCGATCTATCCTGAGCTAATTCATCTCTCCATAGCTATTCGTTTTATCTCCCTATAAATATTCCCTTCGTTTCTCTTCTTGATCTATAGTCCACGCCTCACACCCGTACAATGCTACACTTCACACACAGTAATCTTTTCCTAATACCCCAAGTCAATGTTTGATCGTTAAATCTTCCGCTTTTCTACGAATGCGTTCCAACCCTGTGCTATCCTACATTTTATATTTATCTTTCTTCGGTTATATTTTATAATCCTACTTCCTAATTAAGAAATACAGGTTAGTTTGTAAAATATATGAGAAGGGAGAAGTACCACAGGATTTTCAGCGTAGTAGAATAGTAACAATGCCGAAGAAAATAGGAGCTAATTTGTGTGAGAACTATAGGACCATTAGCCTACTATCACATGCATCGAAGATATTGTTAAAGATTATTTATAGGAGATTAGAAAATAAAGTAGAGGAAAGGCTAGGAGAAGATCAGTTTGGTTTTAGGAAAAACAGAGGGACGAGAGAGGCGATTCTAGCACTAAGAACGGTAGTAGAAAAAAGAAAGAGGGTAGGAAAGGTAACTTGCATAGCTTTTGTAGACTTAGAAAAGGCATTTGACAATGTAGATTGGGACATAATGTTTAGAATTTTAAAAGAAACGGGTATAGATTATAAGGATAGGAGAATAATTTTTAATTTATATAAACACCAAACTGCCTTAGTTAGAATTGAGGGGGAAGAAGAGGTAGCAAAAATAGGGAAGGGAGTTCGGCAGGGATGTACACTTTCACCGTTATTATTTAATCTATATATAGAAGATGCAATAAACAAAGTAAAAGAACAGTATAGTGTAGGTGTGAATGTACAGGGAGAGAAAATATATATGCTGAGATTCGCCGACGATATAGCTATATTGGAAGAAAGCGAAAAGAATTTAGAAAGGGTATTGAATGGTATGCAGGCAGTATTGACTAGGGATTTTAACATGAAAATAAATATAGGTAAAACTAAAGTGATGAGGTGTGACAAAAAGGAATGCAGTAGAAAAATGAGGATCACAATAGGAGATAATAGAATCGAAGAAGTGTCAGATTTTTGTTATTTAGGCAGTAGATTCACAAAAGATAATCGAAGCAAGGTAGATATAAAGTGTAGGATAGCACAGGGTAGGAAGGCATTCGTAGAAAAAGAACAGATTTTAACATCAAATATTGACTTGGGTATTAGAAAAAGATTACTGAAGGTATATGTTTGGAGTGTAGCACTGTACGGGTGTGAGGCGTGGACTATAGGAAAGGAAGAGAAGCGTAGATTAGAAGCACTTGAAATGTGGTGTTATAGGAGGATGATGAGGATTGGTTGGGAAGATAAAGTAACAAATGAAGCTGTACTAGAGTTAGTAGGGGAGAAGAGAAGTATTTGGAGAGTGTTACAGCGTAGGAGAGACAGATTAGTAGGGCATATTCTTAGGCATGGGGGGATTATGCAATTGATCATAGAAGGTAGAGTGGAGGGAAAGAGAGGGGTAGGTAGGCCTAGATTGGAGTATGTGAGTCAGATAGTTGAAGACGTTGAGATGAATAGCTATAGGGAGATGAAGGGATTAGCTCAGGATAGATCGGCATGGCGTGCTGTTTCCAACCAATCTTTAGGATTGCGGACTCTTTAACTTAATTAAGAAAAGTCTGACATATATTATATTTTTTAGATATTAAAAATGATTATTTTGTGGATAAGGCGAAATCAAACATTAAATAATTTAAAACTGAACAGTAAAATCATTTTTAGCAATATATATCAAAATATTTGTACAAATTAAACATTTGTAGTTCTCGTCCTGAAGATGGGTTAAAACCCGAAACGGTCACCAATATATTAAAAAACAAATAAGGAAGTACTACTTCTCCCTCACCTTACTAATATATCAAAATGTAAAATCTAATTGGCATAGCGACTTTAGACGTAAGAAGTGATCTTTGAAAAAATTATTATTTATTATTTTAATATTTACCTTCTCAACAAACGCAGTTTTCTTAGAATTATAACAAAACTCAATTATTGCGATTAAAACGGCAAAGGCCAAACCACACAGTAGAACAACAAAAACACCACCAATATTATCAACTCCCAAGCTATTAGCCTTCGATTCCTTTCCACCTTTGCCTTCAGAACGTATGCAAGTATCACCGGAGTTTTTCCACCATTTATCATATAGCATTTGGATTTCGCCTTTTTCTTGAAGCTCTAATATGGCCAACGAGATCTTGTCACGCCATAGACTACCCATTGGTGTAGCTATACCGTAACCTTAATATTATTAAGAATTGGTTTAGTAATTTAAATGTTAACTTTATATAATTAAGTGAAAATTTGAAAATATTTTGCGTTCCCTTGTCCAATTTGATAAGAAATGACATTTCAATGAATTGTTAATCGTATTATGGAGGAATTACCTTTGGAATCTAAGAGACCCCCAATTTGTGTTAAGTTGCAATCGCGTTGTACGGTGTAATCCAACATTGTAGACTCCATAAGGAAAGCATAGTTACCTTCAAGAACTTTCTGAATACCTTCTTCGTAGGTAGGGACAAAAACAGAAGGTTTTCGGTTTTCCATGAAGCGCCACATCTAGAAACGTTATAGAAACTTAGAAAAATTAAGTAAACGAAATCAAAGTTTTTACACGTCTTCGTATTCATTTACAGTAGGATGGTAGGAAATTGTAAGACTCAAGTCTTTGTATGTTAACGCACTTTTTTGTAAGTTTCAATCATGGAATCTCTAAAAAATGTCATAGTGGATCCACTTTCTAATGTTCCGTAAGGTATTTCGGTTTGTCCAGCTAAATCTTCGGCATTTTCAATAGGCGTTATCATGCGTTCAACAGTTAGAAACGCTGCTAAGTTGGCAGTGTACGACGATATAATTATCAATGTGAAGAACCACCATATTCCACCTACTATTCTTGTCGATGTGGCCTAAAACAATCGATTATAAGGTCATAGATATCAATTGTGATTGTGGAAACCCAAAAATATCGAGAAATACTCTTGAATTTTTTTTTTAAATTAATGCCGAAGTTAATTCATTTCATCAAAAAACTTTGCGATTTTTTTTTCAAACATATGAATACGCTATATTAAAATAAACACTTTGAAAAACATATAGAAGTGTGAAAAGTTCTTTATTAATATACATTTTCAAATATAAACAAACCCAAACAAAGTTGCGATGTATCAATTTGAAATTTAAGCTCATTCTTGAGCAAATATATAAGTTCTTGAAGAAACCATGAGTCTGAAATAAGCACCCATTCGCGTGTTGAATATCGAATTTGCAAAAAGTATTATTTGATGCCAATGGCCATGTGAATTTGATATGAAGGTTGTTTGTTCTTGAGTGTTTGGTAAACATGCAATATGTCTGACGATATTACATAAAAATTAGCAAGGTACAAAACTAATAGAAATGGGTGCTTATTGTACAGGAAAAGAAAATAGCGTGCATGATATCTGAATAAGAGAATTAGATTTGAGTTTGTTTATATACATGGAATGACGTAAAAATGTAAAAGACGTGTTATGAACAAGTATATACGAAAAATATTAAATGCTAATATTAAAGTTTCTAGCAATAAATAAGAAGATGATGTACGAATGTAAAAATAAATTATTGAAAATACACATTTGAAATTACAATGAGTGCTTATTTTCGCCCAGAAAAAATACCAACTTTGCGCGAAGTAGTAACTTATTGAATATATCATCATCGCGAAACTCGAACAGGAATTTTAGCAAATACTTTTCTACTCCATCTTGATCACACGCTATCAATACTAAACGAAAAATACACTCTTCGGGGATTAATCTTTTATGTTTCGCTTGCCAAGAGACTTCTCAATTCAATTGCACTGTCTTTTCCCTTCCTGCATACACGTCAATAACAATGGTATCACGTAAGAAAAATGTTTCTCAAAAAGTCACTAGTAAACTTTTCAATATATTGATTACATTGCATTGAATTTTATACAACATATATATTTTTCAGAATGATATGCGCAGGTATAAAAAAAGCTTACATTATGACAATAATTATTTGCAAGCATTGACCTTTTTCCCTTGATTTAGCATAATCTAAATTTTAGATTTTTTAGATTCTTGAATTTAACCAAAATGTAAATTAATTAATTAATTAATATGTAAGTTTATTTATATATAGTCGTATGTATATAAAAAACTTGAAATCTTCTCTTTTTATAAAAATTTCTTAATAAAATGAAGAGGATGTAAAAATATAATTAATTAATTCAACCTCGATTTTTATGCATTTTTTTTCTATCATACCATAAAATTTAACGTTTTCATAAGTTTTTAGTTGGACGTAGATATAAGAAAAATTCATACGAGATAAATTGAGTATTATCTCCTCTTAAATTTTAGAATGTTTAGAATATTTAGATTTGCATTATATAAAAGATTTGATTGATATTGTAAGTTAAGTTGAATAATATTTCTGTCGAATCATAATAACATATTTTATAGTTCGTTTATAATCTCTTTTTGTAGCATGACGAAAATAGAAAAAATAAAAAATTTCTTAGTAAAAGCGTTGCAAATCTGATTTGATTTCCATATTCCTCATTCCTCAGTTAGCATATTTGTTTAATTTGCATTTTGTTTCTTAAACTGTGGAAGACGTAACGGATATATACAATTCGTTCTGAGAAGTTTCAAAGATTCATTTTCACGAATTGTTTTTGAATCTGTTATTACATCTATAATTTTTTTGAATAGTGTGGTATTTTTTCTGTTCTTTAACAACTCATGATACCTTCGGATTGAGATCGGATCCCTGTTGCATAAGAGTGCCGATTGTGAACCAGAACGAGTTCGGCATCGAGAACTGATTTTCGACCGTCTCATTTTCGATCTCGCAAGGATGAGGATTTTGCCATTCGTATGGTGAAAACCTCGCGACTATAAACATGGTTAGCGAGACAAGTACATAGGCGGTGAGGACGTATAGCCAAATGTCCATTCCCAAGGGATTCATGAAGGAGAATAGGCGGGCTTGTTCGCTAGTTGGTACCTTGGCGAAGAAGCAACAAAGAGAAATGAACAGTGAATATCGAGAGAAGCTACTGTTTAATGGAGATGAACGATGATTTGAAAATGAAACAATAGATACGAGAAATGCATTTCTACGTTTTTCATTCAACTCAGCTACGAAAAATGTTGGTAGATATAAGTGAAGGTATAGATGATGAAAGTGATAAATGGTGTAATCGTAATATATGATAGTATTGGTTAATAGTTGGATATTATATAGGAAATTGAGGACTTTTGTTTGTTTTAGTGATAAATTAAATAAAGTTTATTCCTAAGAAGCTTGACATAAGACTATTTGATAAATATATAATCGTCATTTGGATTTGTTTATATTATTCTGTTGCAATCCGCTATCCATAAGCAGTTTTCATAAGAATAAAGTTTTTTGAGATTTGCACGCATATGCAAATTTTCTACCTGCGGATTAACACCAGAGCATTGTCTCAACAAGGTGCCAGTAACAAACCAAAAGCTGTTGTTCATATTGAATGGATTCACTAAGCGTTTTGCTTTAATCCATGGACGTGGATTAATCCATTCATATGGACTAAAACGAGCTAAAGTGAACAGTGTAAAAGCTGACATGAAGAATGCACCACCCGAAAATATCCAAATGTCAAATGTTAACGGGTTTAGGAATTTAAATATCGCAGATTCCTTGGCAGTTGGTACCTATAAAAAAATGATAAAGGATCATGTAAATATAATAAAAAGGTACGGAATATGATTAGGTAGTATGAAATGGTCAATTATATATAGTTTTCAATTTTTGTACTCATCGGTTCATATGATTTTAAAATTTTTGTAAATAAGATCGTTTATTTTATACTCAAGTATTGTGTCTTGGGATTATATAATGTACCTATTTATCTTAAAATTGAAAAGCAAATTAAATTAAATTTTTGATATAACCATAACCAAGAAGGTTAGATAATATACCATGATAATAGAGAACACTAGGAACCTACAAAAATTAAAATATATATTGCATTTTATGAAATAAAAATTTATGGACATTCATATCATTAAATTATAACTACAATATATTTAAAATATATTTAGAATATATTAAAAATGATATTTAGAATATCACCCAAATACTGTGCATTTCGAGGGCTATGTCTTTATTTTATATTTACTGAAGATGTGGGCATAGCCATCGAAATGCGCATCTAGCTACTAAATGCTTTTAGTTACGGTTTTTGAGTGATATTCTATACTATTATTTAACACCGTAGTGATAATTTGTATTATGGGATTATATTTTTATACGAGTGCCAAAATGTATTAAGTCAGTTGGTCATTTTAACAGCCCTGAGAATACTAACGCACAAAACATCAATTGATCCAATATAGTCATGCGATTTCAATAATTACAATTTTTTTTTAAGATTCTTTCAACTACAAAAAATCTATCCAGAGATCGTGTATTGTTAAAAATCCTCGGAGATTTCGTATGAAGAGTATGGCAATCAGTGGCGGTTCCTTATGTAGGCCGCAGGGCCGCGCGCCCCTCCTGAACATTGAGCGCATCACCGTAGATATATAATTGTATTGCGATATTTTATCTCGGCATTATTTTTCCTAAAAAATAAAGCTTGCGCCGCGAACATACATAACACTTATGACTCACACGATATGGCAGCTAGCAAGTACCAGTCAAATGCATATGCCCTATCTGTTGGAAGCGCTAGAGTTAGAGGGACCGTATGCAGTATAGCTATATCGTTAATATGTTGTACAAATTCCAGCGCCACCCAGCCACACAGTACAGGTTAAATGCATATGCACTCATCTCACTCTATTGCAAGCAATAGGTGAGAGCGACCGTATGCAGTATGTCTTCTCTATTTCTTCGGTCCGCTTGTACGATATTACGACTAGTGTGCAACATTCCAGCGGCTTTGGATGAGTCATAGCAACGTGACGTTACCCTGCTTGTACAGCGAGAATATATATCGTTGTTTATGCTATTCTGGACTACGATTCTTTAGCGTTCTAACAGAGAAGACTAGTATACAGTAAAATTGATATTGATGTAGTTGAATTGTTCTGTGAGTTACGTATGTACGATTTTGCCACGTGTTTCTGCAAGAATATATTTAATAGAATAATTTAATAAAAATTAATAGTGTTAGTTCTTTATTGAAAATAGAGTTTTGTAGACTTTCTCTTATGGACAAAGTAAAAATTAAAGAATTAGGTAGGCCATTGCCTGATTTCAATTTATCGCAAACTTGTGCAAGGAGTGTTCAAAACCGAACATTTACGCGGCGTTTTACAAGAGACATTTACAAAAAAAATTATAACACAGATGAAGGACAGATTCTCATATCGTGGTCATCTACATGCCGCTGAGTTATTTAACACGAAATCGATGCCAACATTTTCTAAACAGTTTCCAGTGGACCTTTTGGAAACCGTGTGTCATGCATATCCATTTTTGAATAAAACCAGATTAAAAACAGAATTAGAAGTCATTTACTCGCGTCCGAATTTTTATCAAATAACTGGAGCCATAAATTTTCTTTCGTTATTGCTACAAAATAATCTCAGTGAAACTTTCCCGGAAACTATAAAAATACTTAAAATTATTTTAACAACCCCGATGACCACAGCTGAATCAGAGCGTTGTTTTTCAACATTTAAAAGGATCAAGACTTTTTTGCGAAATGCTATGGGTAATGATCGTTTAAACGCGTTGGCGATGATGTGTATTAATAAAAATGTGGTGCGAGATATTTACAATTTTAACGAAAAATTTTTGGAAAATTTATGTCAATGAAAGATAGAAGAGTGGAACTCACTTTCAAGAAATGATTGAATTTAATCATTTTGCATCCATTTTAGGTAAGATTTCTCAATATTATGTTATTTTTTAAGAAATGCGCCCCCCTAGATTGCAATGGCACGAGCCGCCACTGATGGAAATATTCTATTATGGTGCTTCAAAAGAATTTTGGATAATTTGCAGTATATCTGACGCAGATTCGAAAATTGTTTCTTAATTTGTCTAATTACCTATCGTAATTAAAGCATACACTAAATAAATCAGCAGTGATAATAATTGGACACACAGGAATAAATCCCATTTACATTATTCTAAATTTAATTAATGCAATTTTTATAGGTCCTCAATGTCGATTTTTCAAATATACAATTCGCTTTTTTACGTTTTAGAATGAATTGCAGACAATGTTATAGCAACAAACACAGAATTATAATTTGTTTTGATCTGTCATCAAAGCAATCGTTAATAGCGGAAATTTATCAAAAATAAATAAATAATATCATAAATGACATTTTGATTTACTCATTAACTATCAACCCTAGTAAAGAGATATATGTGACCTAAGAATCGTAATCTTTTCTCAAGGAAAGTGGTCACAGTTCTAAAGGTGATTGAATATTTCGCGTAGTTTATCCTTTCCATAGACAGGACGATTTTTGTCGGTTCGTACGATGTCCTGTTAGTATCGTCCGGTTCAAAGATCTTGTCTTTAGCCTCTACGAAGATTGCACTTACCTTAAACAGAATACTGATGCCCAAGTTCATGAATGGCTTTGTGAAGTCGATGACGCTTTCACGGGCATAGTTGATGGTCATCGATCCAACGGCCAAATCAGCTTTCTGTAAATAAAAAGAAATTTTCCGCTTTCATGGCGATCGCAGATAAAAGTACTTTGTTGAAGTTGCTATATTTGTCTGTCTAGTGGAAAATGGACTGGCCGAAGAAGAAAAAAAACGTGCGATATATCGACTGTTACGTTTCGATTTATGTTTTCAATTATGCAATCGTACAATATCATTCATTTCATTTCACTTTGTCATCTTGATTTGAAATTGCTAATTACCAAATAGATTATACAATTGCTCGAAATATTTTTAAATTTTTTGACTGCGTTTTTGTTTGACTTTAACTGTTATATTACGGATTGCAGACATACATGATAATATGATTTTCTTTCGTATTATTAAGTCTTAATAGAAATATATAAAAGAGATCCAAATTATGAAGACGGGATGTTGAAATATTTAAGAAAATAGTTGACATATGTTATTTAAAACTTCTTCATGATCACCAATTGCTACATTTGACTTTAATTTAATGATATATTCAGCAATAATGAAAATTATATTCTATTCAGACTGGAATTTTCGAAGTGTAATTAAATTGTCCTCATTGACTGCATCGTTTTCTGCAAGAGTCATAATTTTACGGTGTACAAAAAAAACTTCGACTGCGATTACAAATTTCGATATTCGCGTATTGCTAAATGTATTTTTAACACCTGAAGCAATGCGCATCTTCTGCAATGATTTTATATATAGAAAATATTTGGTTATAGTCATAATTTAAAGAAAGTATGAGGCAGTGGTATGTTTTATGCCTATAAGTTAGACTATTATGATATAAAAAGACAAGCAATGAATGTTTTAAATATATGTTTCGCTATGTTGGGCGTTTTATATTTTTTTCACCATTATTTACATCATTCAAAGTTACAAATCAATTTTATTTTACTCGAAATTGAGAATAAGTGCGAAAAAAAAACGGAAATTCCAGCGCAAATAGAAGCAATTTTTTTTTCAAATTTTCTGCTGATTTAAATAGTAAATTTTAATAATAGTACAACAATAACGAATTAATTAATATATTGTGGTATTATATTATATGAATTAATTTAAAAAAATTGGAATTTACGTTGTAAATAAAACAAATAAAAATAATATAGAATTTAATGCTTTTATATAAATCTTTGACCAGTTGCGATATTTATAAATTTCTTCGATATAAAATAAGTGGTACCTAGAAATTTATTTTTTTATGTATAAGCGAAGTTTCTGCAAAAATTAAGAATTTTTACAGAAACCAGAAAATATATTTTTAATCGAAGGAATTGAAGCTTGGAAATTTCAAAAGTGCCAAGTATTTTTTATTGAACATTAAAATGATACTAACCAAATTACAAATGTAAAAATAATGCTTAAAAATTAATAAATATGATGTCCACATTATATATAGAAAAAAGATTTTCTTCATTAAATCGTTTTCTATTTTTAGTATTCAGCTTAGATATTAAGTATCAATTTTTCTTGGCAAATCGTTCTTTTATTACAAGTGCAATTTTAATTACAAGAACGTTTGCGAAAATTTGTATTTCCTAAATAATCTTTCATTGTCAGTTAACAGATCTTGTGAAAATCGAATCTCATTGAATAAACATTCATTTTAAAAACGATTGCTGTGAATATTTCTATACCCCCTAGACCTAAAGGAACCATAAATGGTAAGCAAGATTTTAAATGCTTTCATTTTATCTACTTTAACCTAACAAATAAAGTTAAGCCCTTAAATAAGTAAGTAATTGGATTCTACGAAAATATACCACCAATCATTTCTATTTTCTGGTCGTATAAATCGGCGTGGATTCAGAATAATTATGTATTCAAGAGTTGTGTCCTGCGGCATTTCGAAAATACTTTATATTTTATTCCGAGTGCGTTCTTCGGACGCAGGAGTCGCTCAGTTCTTACGATGGCACGATTCTCAGTCTCACTCACCTCTTATATTATCGTCTCATCCCGAGAAAGCTTATATGGTCTCAGGTAATTGTCCTGAACGATTCCACGCTACCGGAAATTTATCCCAACGAATTGCACAGGATACAACCGAAATGAAGTGTATTTTGATAAATTCAATTTGTCTGCCGTTGCATTAAGCATAAGATAAGACCTTTTATTTGATAGAAAATGTCTTCTTATGCGATAAGAGGTGATTTCATATATTTATTTGTTTATATACGAGAGTGAGGGGGACGTGAAAAGAAAGAATTAATGTAGGAGATGATCTAATAAATAAAGTGTTAATTAGAAAATTGATTGCGAAGCATTTAGAAGGATTAATAGAAGATGTGGTATATTCGACATTGTGGTATTTTGCAGTTAGTTTTAGAAGGTACTCAGACACGAGATTAATTAATAATTATTTAAAAGCATTCGTATGAAAGTTTGTCATATGCAACGAAGATATCACGTTATGGACGATATTGTTTTTGTCCTGGAAGACATATATCGTTTCGGGTTAATTAAGTATATAGGAATCAGGGAAAGAAGACGCGCTAAGCTGGAACATTAATCCACTGTGACAGACTTATTGAATTTTTCCGATTGCAAACGCTTACCCTTCGTTACAAGTCTGCAAAAGAATCTTTATTAATGCGCCAACGATTTGACGTCAGCATGCTCCAATCCGATACTATGTATTAAGGAGTTTCTTCTTCTTCTTGTTACAGATATTTAATATTGTAAGAATATTAGGACGGGGAATTTTCTTGCAAACATAATTTGATTGTATTTAAACTGAGCTGGTTCTTGAAAGGTTTTGTAATTAAGTTAAACCATTACACCAGGAGGCCATTCCTAAAATCTAAAAATAGAAACAACGTAGCATCGATATTCTAAAAGTATTTTTTAAATATACTAAATCATTTTTTTTCTGTAAAATAAGCGTACTAGGAGAATCTGCAAAAGATTCTAAAATAGAAACTAATTTTTTTAACGGCCAAAATCTTTCTATGCGTATGATAACGATAAAAAGCTTTTTGCAGAAGAAAGGATATTAAATTTCATTTCACTGTCGAATCCACTAATATGTGAAAAATTATTATTAAGTAGTAATTAAAACACAATTTAAAAACCACTCATGAACAAACTTAAAATCAATAGCAATTAATTATTCTAATATAAAATCATTGTTAAAAATGTATGTAGATTCCGCATTAATATTCATATATTTTAAGTGCATTTTTATAATTCACTTTGTGCAAACCAAAAACGAATTTCTGTAATTTGTGCAAACCAGAAACATATAATGAAAAAAGAGTTTCTAACACAAATTTGATTATGAAAGTACCTTCTCTGAAAAACAGCTATTTTTCATGACCTTTACATTGAATTCCTGTAGGTGACAATATGCATCATTCGTACTTGATAAAACGATATAAATTTAATCAAAGCTTTTCATGAAAAATATTTTGAACTGTGCACAATTAAATCTTGATATTCTTAAATTAAATTAAAATATAAGGAACTAAGGAACTTAATTAATAGGAAATGCAAGCTAGCGAAAGAAGAGTGGATAAAAGGAAACTGTGAGGATATTGAGGAGGATATGAGAAGAGGTAAAGTAGATTTGGGCTACAGGAAAATTAAGTCACATTTTTCTAAAGTAAAACCAAAGGGTAACATTATATGTGATAAGCAGGGTAAGGAACTCACAGAAAATAAGGAAAAAGCTAGAAGATGGAAGGAGTATCTTGAAGATTTATATAAAGGTAGGCAGGACATGGAGGAGCTAGAAAGTGTGGAACAGATAGATGAGGATGACTTAGGTCCTAGCATACTTAGGTCAGAGTTTCATAGAGCATTAAATGATTTACGGAATAACAAAGCAGCGGGGATTGATATGATACCAGCCGAATTAATAAAACACGCAGGGGAAAAAATGCAGGAGCGATTATACAGGTTAGTTTGTAAAATATATGAGAAGGGAGAAGTACCACAAGATTTTCAGCGTAGTAGAATAGTAACAATGCCGAAGAAAATAGGAGCTAATTTGTGTGAGAACTATAGGACCATTAGCCTACTATCACATGCATCGAAGATATTGTTAAAGATTATTTATAGGAGATTAGAAAATAAAGTAGAGGAAAGGCTAGGAGAAGATCAGTTTGGTTTTAGGAAAAACAGAGGGACGAGGGAGGCGATTCTAGCACTAAGAACGGTAGTAGAAAAAAGAAAGAGGGTAGGAAAGGTAACTTGCATAGCTTTTGTAGACTTAGAAAAGGCATTTGATAATGTAGATTGGGACATAATGTTTAGAATTTTAAAAGAAACGGGTATAGATTATAAGGATAGGAGAATAATTTTTAATTTATATAAACACCAAACTGCCTTAGTTAGAATTGAGGGGGAAGAAGAGGTAGCAAAAATAGGGAAGGGAGTTCGGCAGGGATGTACACTTTCACCGTTATTATTTAATCTATATATAGAAGATGCAATAAACAAAGTAAAAGAAGAGTATAGTGTAGGTGTGAATGTATAGGGAGAGAAAATATATATGCTGAGATTCGCCGACGATATAGCTATATTGGAAGAAAGCGAAAAGAATTTAGAAAGGGTATTGAATGGTATGCAGGCAGTATTGACTAGGGATTTTAACATGAAAATAAATATAGGTAAAACTAAAGTGATGAGGTGTGACAAAAAGGAATGCAGTAGAAAAATGAGGATCACAATAGGAGATAATAGAATCGAAGAAGTGTCAGATTTTTGTTATTTAGGCAGTAGAATCACAAAAGATAATCGAAGCAAGGTAGATATAAAGTGTAGGATAGCACAGGGTAGGAAGGCATTCGTAGAAAAAGAACAGATTTTAAGATCAAATATTGACTTGGGTATTAGAAAAAGATTACTGAAGGTATATGTTTGGAGTGTAGCACTGTACGGGTGTGAGGCGTGGACTATAGGAAAGGAAGAGAAGCGTAGATTACAAGCATTCGAAATGTGGTGTTATAGGAGGATGATGAGGATTGGTTGGGAAGATAAAGTAACAAATGAAGCTGTACTAGAGTTAGTAGGGGAGAAGAGAAGTATCTGGAGAGTGTTACAGCGTAGGAGAGACAGATTAGTAGGGTATATTCTTAGGCATGGGGGGATTATGCAATTGATCATAGAAGGTAGAGTGGAGGGAAAGAGAGGGGTAGGTAGGCCTAGATTGGAGTATGTGAGTCAGATAGTTGAAGACGTTGAGATGAATAGCTATAGGGAGATGAAGGGATTAGCTCAGGATAGATCGGCATGGCGTGCTGTTTCCAACCAATCTTTAGGATTGTGGACTCTTTAACTTAACTTATTCTTAAATTTAGATGTGTACGAAATATACCATTGTTTTGATAGATTAAAATAAATGCATAAAATTGAAAATACTCGTACCATTGTATAAATTTAATCTAAATTGAGTATATCTTAATTTTTTAATTTGACATGAAGTAATTTTGCATTATTATACTAAGTCGCTTAATGGACAACATAACCTTTCGACGACCTCAAATACACTGGATGAATCGATACCGTCGTTAAGTGAGGACACAGTGAGTGGTATAGAGAATTTGAATGCCACTGATTCGTCTACACGTGAAGATACACGCGGTGTGAGAGATCAACGAAATGAATCTGATACAGCTGAGCGAGCCATCGACAAATAGAAATGCACCCACTAGTGCATCATACACAAAATTTACATTCTTTCAACCTGCTCATCGCGAATTTGATAAACAATTTTTCAATAATCCGCTAGGTACAGTGTGTCCAATATGTGATCGAATATGGTTTAAGAATCAACTTTTCCTAGGAGCTAAGAAGTTTCACTTCTACCGCGCGAGAACTCACACATGTTTCTTTTTTGTTGTATAATTAAGATGCAAGTTACTGCAAACATTCCAAAAGCTACTTTGAATTTTGTTAATATTACTACAGGAATTCTAGTTCTTCAAGTACTCGTAACACCGTTTGGATATATTATTTGTGCCACGCTTCGATTTAATTTCTTCGACGATTAATACCATACACGATAACACAGTTAAAAATATGACAATGCATTTAATTTGGCTGTCAACATAGAATAGCGTTTCTGCACGTACGACATAGTAAATGCAATTTTCCAATGTTTCATATTTCCATACAACAGAGTTGTTGAACGAACGGAAAATGTCCTGCAGCGTACGTTTGGCCAGTGGAAGCAGCAACGGCACTTCACCAGTCAGCATTGTCAATGACCATTAGAAGCCACTCAATAAAAAACCTCATCAGGAAATTAATTCTGGTTTTCAGAAGCCGCAAGCTGGAATCTGCATAAAAGGTACAGTTTACATCACATACGCTTTGAGTATTAGCCTGGCTCTAGTTTATTAAAATGAACTTTCACGGATACTAGTGCTCATGGCAGTTTCTTCTTCTAAAAATTGTAGTCCTTGTTGTAGCTTGCGTTATACATTTCATATCTATATTTCTCATAATATATCATATTACTTATTATTATAGTATGATATTGTATGGAATAGATGACTCAATAGATAGATGCGCATTTCGAAGGCTATGCCCGCATCTTCATACGACATCTTTACGCATTCTCAACGTAGTATATCACTAGAATAAAAAGTATACCAATAATCTGAAGAAATATTATATTATATTATACTATTAAAAATTATGTATATTCTGTAGTAGTTAACTTAGAAAAATTAGTTAAAAAAATTACAAAATAAAATAAAATAGTTGTTAACTAAGACCGTTGCTATACAAAATATCAGTCCATAACAGCCCTTGCTGAAAGGGAGTTTAACATTATAGTTGAGCAGGTATGAAATATCGATTTTAATTACTGGACGGAATATCTGCACAGGTATACGAGTGCGGATTATAATTGCTCGTTGGATGGTTTGAGCTATTGGAGATGCAGATTCATCATGGTTAATTGAAGTAATTACAGGTAGCGGCAATGAGTCGAAAAGGGCAACATATATAACCAAACTGTTACTTAATATGTTGAAAATATGTTTTGATTGGACCACCTTACTAAGACCCGCTTAATTTCTGCAATCTGATACGATGATTTAATTTGATCGATGGTTAAAAATAAAAATAACTTGATGATTTAAAAAGAATACAGATGGTAGCGCAGAAAACAAGAAAAAGATGCTCTGTATAATTCAATTTATTTTATATAGTGAGCATAAAAACATGTAAGAATTAGTCCGTGAAAGTTACAAAAATATATTAGGAGCCTGAAAAAGAGGCAATATGCTAAATAATGCGAATTCTTCATCCCATCCTCAAAATTGTAGTATAATAGATATAATTTGGCCATCCTTGCAAGTGTTATATAAAATCAATCACCATTGAAATTTTTCATTTAATATAAACATCCAACTTGGTTGAACAAATTGTATGCAGCAATTAAAATAAAATCAGTCAGAGCGATAAAAAAATCAATGCATAAATTAATAAAAATCCAATTGATACTAAGCTTTTAAAATCAAAGGCACATGGATAATCATAATACTTTTTTTATTACACGCATACTACAAATTGATGAATGAAATATACACCAAAATTTGAAGATTCCATGTTTCAGTTCAGAGATTCGAAAATTATTATTGTGGCTTTAATAAATGATGTAGATATTTCATGTTTTTTGAAATGAAACTTCTATAGGCGCGGTAGGGCAAATTGGCCTGAACGTCACGAAAAGTGAAACGAACGATACGCGCATGCGCCGCGTGTACTGTGCGTATTCGTAGCATAAGGCAACCAGTAGACGCTTGCGTATTTTATTATATATTACACAAACGCGGCTTAATCTTTTAGTTAACAATTTCCAATGTGTGAAAAGTGATATGGAGAAAAAGACAAGTACAGATAGAGTGCGAGCCTTTAGAAAACGGAAGAAAGCGAATAAACCGCCAAGAAAAGTGCCAACAAGTACCTTGGAAAGAAGTAGAGAGTATCGAGCCAGGCAAAGGGTGTTAAAGAAACCCGGTGGACAACATAACCTTCCAACGACCTCAAATACACTGGATGAATCGATACCGTCGTTAAGTGAGGACACAGTGAGTGGTATAGAGAATTTGAATGCAACTGATTCACGTCTACACGCGGTGTGAGAGATCAACGAAATGAATCTGATACAGCTGAGCGAGCCATCGACAAATAGAAATGCACCCACTAGTGCATCCTACACAAAATTTACATTCTTTCAACCTGCTCATCGCGAATTTAATAAACAATTTTTCAATAATCCGCTAGGTACAGTGCGTTCCATATGTGATCGAATATGGTTTAAGAATCAACTTTTCCTAGGAGCTAAGAAGTTTCACTTCTACCGCACGAGAGTCTCACGCATGTTTTTTTTTTTTATTGGGAAAGTTTTCTTAGTGGTAGGTGCCTTAAGTCTCATACTCCAATCATAAGGAGGATTATTTATAGTAGGAAAACAAAAGATATTCATGTCCAGTTACAATATTGATAAATATAAAAATGGTCCAGTTTTTAATTTAGTGCCAATTTTAATCGACATAATTATAATTTTTTTTACCATAATTATGAAAACCAAAAACGAATTATGAGAAACAAAAAAAATCTGACGATATATTATTAAAATTACGCGAGTGACTTTTTTGAACTCATTTTAATTACATTATGTTAGAAGTATTTAATAAATAAAATAAATAAACGCAAGTTTTAACGCATTCTTGTCGCTTTTTTCATTTGTGAAACACACCGAGTTTGTTATGTAATATAATATCAGAAAAACTTTTACACTTCTTCCTCATCTTTCTCGTTATCGCGAAAGTAAAGTGACAATACGTCCGGGCGTGACCAATTAATCTAATATTGACGTATTTCCTTTTGCTTTTTCCTCATGTGATGCTTGGTATAAAAAACATATTTGTTATCAAGCACATGAAAGTGTGTCTTATAAGCCACAAGAAGATATAACAGTTTGTTATTAATTTCTATTTTATTCATGAGACTATTCTTCGAGTAAAATATATTGGAGTAGAATGTTGAAACGATAATTTTTAACGTTTGCAATAATTATTATGTTCGATATATCTAATAACTTAATATATTAAGTTTAATAAACATTAGAATAAAGTAATAGTTTTAATATTTCTAAAAAAGACTACTTTCTTTTAGTTTTGTGTTCTTCATCTTATAGATTCATATAAGTCATTTTTTTATATCTTGGCGGACCTAATTCATCCTCTACTGCGCATAAGGGTTGCGCTGCCAGTACCATTGTTGCCATATACGAATAAAAAACTTCAGTACAAAGTGCTCAAATTGTAAACTGCATAGCAAAATTCAGATTGAGAATATTTAATGTATGAATATATACGGCTTCGATTAAAGTCCACTATTTAGTAAAAAGTTTCCAGTTATTTATTATTTGTTTTGATCAATTATGCTAATATAATACTCTGTGTATTTGTTGGCTATCGATATGACAACATTGCAGTAATTTTGACCATACCCGCGAATGACAAAAATGCAGTGGCGAGCATATTTTCACAATCATAAAATCGAATTAATAAATATAACTTTTAATATAATCAAGTGGTTTTGATGGATTTTTATTTACTAAGATTTTTTTGCGAAATAAGTTCTGGAGTAAATTAATATATAATCATCGGGTGCTGAAATTAGCAAGATTATACAATTAATATATATTTTTAACTCGTTCGTGTTGAAATATATAGCTTTTCTACTATCGCAAGTAATAATAAAAGCTTTTTCGTCTACTTATCCTAGCGTTCAATAAAAAATATATATTTATGCAATTTAAATTTTTAATTGATCTTGGCATCTTATTAATTGTAGACACTTTTGAAGTTTGATTTTATTTATATTTTTCCTGGCATTTTTCTCCTACAAAAAAATATTAATCCACTAATTGTTAAATATATTTTCTATATTAAACAGATTTACAATGTATTAATATACCACTTTTGAAATACTGCAAGTATTATTTATAAGTAATATTTCGATAATATTCCCATTTCGATGTACACAAATTTGGCTCAGTTTAATACTGATTATCCAACTAGGGATTGTTTTCTATTTAAAGGCATTAATAAATAATCACAGTAATTTTGCACAAATTATCAAAGCCATTTATACAAATCTCGCGTTATTTCAACAATTATTAAAATATGCGACTACATTTTCAGAATCAAAATTTCTAATGAATATATATTACAGCGAATTTTTATCGTAGTAAGATATAATACATTTTTAAAATGATTTAAATACAGTTTAATAACCGACATAATATTACATACAACGTCTAAATTACGCAAAACTCAAATTACGGCAATTTAATATTTAATAATTATAGATTATTATGGCGTTAAGGAAGACAATGTTTTATGGTAATGCGAAAGGAAATTCTTTGCAAGTTCTTGAAGGACCATTAAAATTTTCAGAGGACATTTATTGCGTCATAAATAAAATTAAATGGTTTGGGGGAGCCAGTTTGGTAATAGTGGAAAATAAATAACCCATTGAATGCAAAATCATAAAATAAATTTGGTACACTTTAATAAATTTTGGATGAAAAGGCCTGTGTACCTTTTAAGCTCCAGTAATTCACATGTCTTATTAATACTCTGGTAAACTTCTTCGATTTTATTTCCAACTTTACTTCGCAGCTCGATATAAATTACATTCTCAATTAGAAGAACGATACTGAAGATCTTAAATTTTTTTCAACTGAAATGAACTTTGTAAATTAAATCTTTCTAACTTTAGAGGACTAAATGTAAAATAGTGGGGATTCGAGGAAATTTTCCAAATCATTAATTTTTGGGTATTCTAATTAAAAACAATCCGCTAGTAACTAGAAGCCGTTAATTAAATAATTAAAAGTAGAAAGCTTTAACTTTTACAACAAATCATCTGGTATAGGTCAGCAACATCAAGAAAATAGCCATTAAAGAAATTTAAAAATTAATTTATATGGCAAATAGTGAAGGCACTTTTCTCGTGCATTTCCAAATTAACTAGAACCAGGATTAACTAAGAAATTTATTTTAATTAGAGGTCGTTATTATACAAGAGCAAATTGTGATTAATCAAAAAGTTTCATTGTTTACCCGTTTCATTATTTCGGTGGTGTTATTTTCATTATTCACGCCAACAACATTGAAATATCAGAGTATTTTACATGTGATATTTTATAAATAATATAAATTTATATAGAAACGTATTTGAGGATATGCGATGTCTTCATAAAAATAATAATCTTATATACAACAAAAATGTATATATATATATATAAAATTGGTATAAAAGTGTGTCAAAACTAATTTGAAAGACAATAAAATAGTTAGTTAAAGAGTCCGCAATCCTAAAGATTGGTTGGAAACAGCACGCCATGCCGATCTATCCTGAGCTAATCCCTTCATCTCCCTATAGCTATTCATCTCAACGTCTTCAACTATCTGACTCACATACTCCAATCTAGGCCTACCTACCCCTCTCTTTCCCTCCACTCTACCTTCTATGATCAATTGCATAATCACCCCATGCCTAAGAATATGCCCTACTAATCTGTCTCTCCTACGCTGTAACACTCTCCAAATACTTCTCTTCTCCCCTACTAACTCTAGTACAGCTTCATTTGTTACTTTATCTTCCCAACCAATCCTCATCATCCTCCTATAACACCACATTTCGAATGCTTGTAATCTACGCTTCTCTTCATTTCCTATAGTCCACGCCTCACACCCGTACAGTGCTACACTCCAAACATATACCTTCAGTAATCTTTTTCTAATACCCAAGTCAATATTTGATCTTAAAATCTGTTCCTTTTCTACGAATGCCTTCCTACCCTGTGCTATCCTACACTTTATATCTACCTTGCTTCGATTATCTTTTGTGATTCTACTGCCTAAATAACAAAAATCTGACACTTCTTCGATTCTATTATCTCCTATTGTGATCCTCATTTTTCTACTGCATTCCTTTTTGTCACACCTCATCACTTTAGTTTTACCTATATTTATTTTCATGTTAAAATCCCTAGTCAATACTGCCTGCATACCATTCAATACCCTTTCTAAATTCTTTTCGCTTTCTTCCAATATAGCTATATCGTCGGCGAATCTCAACATATATATTTTCTCTCCCTGTACATTCACACCTACACTATACTCTTCTTTTACTTTGTTTATTGCATCTTCTATATATAGATTAAATAATAACGGTGAAAGGGTACATCCCTGCCGAACTCCCTTCCCTATTTTTGCTACCTCTTCTTCCCCCTCAATTCTAACTAAGGCAGTTTGGTGTTTATATAAATTAAAAATTATTCTCCTATCCTTATAATCTATACCCGTTTCTTTTAAAATTCTAAACATTATGTCCCAATCTACATTATCAAATGCCTTTTCTAAATCTACAAAAGCTATGCAAGTTACCTTTCCTACCCTCTTTCTTTTTTCTACTACCGTTCTTAGTGCTAGAATCGCCTCCCTCGTCCCTCTGTTTTTCCTAAAACCAAACTGATCTTCTCCTAGCCTTTCCTCTACTTTATTTTCTAATCTCCTATAAATAATCTTTAACAATATCTTCGATGCATGTGATAGTGGACTAATGGTCCTATAGTTCTCACACAAATTAGCTCCTATTTTCTTCGGCATTGTTACTATTCGACTACGCTGAAAATCCTGTGGTACTTCTCCCTTCTCATATATTTTACAAACTAACCTGTATAATCGCTCCTGCATTTTTTCCCCTGCGTGTTTTATTAATTCGGCTGGTATCATATCAATCCCCGCTGCTTTGTTATTCCGTAAATCATTTAATGCTCTATGAAACTCTGACCTAAGTATGCTAGGACCTAAGTCATCCTCATCTATCTGTTCCACACTTTCTAGCTCCTCCATGTCCTGCCTACCTTTATATAAATCTTCAAGATACTCCTTCCATCTTCTAGCTTTTTCCTTATTTTCTGTGAGTTCCTTACGCTGCTTATCACATATAATGTTACCCTTTGGTTTTACTTTAGAAAAATGTGACTTAATTTTCCTGTAGCCCAAATCTACTTTACCTCTTCTCATATCCTCCTCAATATCCTCACAGTTTCCTTTTATCCACTCTTCTTTCGCTAGCTTGCATTTCCTATTAATTAAGTTCCTTAGTTCCTTATATTTTTTCTGTCCTGCTTCTGTGTTTCCAATTTTAATTTTCCTTCTTGCTTCTATCATTTCAACTATTTCTTCCGTGATCCATTCCCTCCTACCTGCCCTTTTCTTTGTGCCTAATACTTCATTTGCTGCTGTAGTTAACCCATTTCTGATTTCCCTCCATTCGCAATCTATGTCGTTCCTAGATGTTCCATTAGCCATGATTTCTACTTTCTGCTTGTACTTTTCACATACATCAGCTAATTATAAAATATATAAAATATAAAAATAAAATATTATATTATATATTAATATTAGATAGCTCATTTAAAAAAATAGCGGCTTCGATTCTTGGAGCAATTCTACGCACGATCACATCTGTGATTTTTGTTCTATCTCTATTAGATTGTCATTATTAATTAGTAGAATTATACTACACTTCGAAAATCGATTAAATTTATTAAATAAAATAACAAATTTTATTATTTGAACTTACTCAGTAAGATACATTTACAATTACACCAACTGCATTTTATTTAATGAACAACTTAATAGCCATCCTTATACATTAATCCTAGTTTGTAACTGTAAATAGCAGTAAGAGTATTGTCAATATATTTATGGATATATAAATATTTACGTTGCGAACTACTATTTCAGAAAATGTCTTAGTGTATGTCGTTATAAAGCAAGAACTACAATTTTTGTGTAACAAAAATATACACGGTGTACCACCAGTGTAAAATCTAATGGACTAATAAAACTTTGAAAAATTGGATTTGGATTTCACGTTTAAAACTTTTGGCTTTGTATAATAAAATATTTTTAAGTATAGATTTCTTCCTATTTACAGGGTGTTCCATTTCCTCAATGCAAACATCGATTTTTCTAATTCTAGCAGTTAAAATAATAGTAAAAACATTGCTTTCCATTAAAGAGTTGTTGATGCTTCAAATAATTACATTTCGAATATGAAACTGCACATAAAAAAAACTAAGGTTTATATTAAATTCAACTTTGCAGATTTGTAACTGTATTAGTTTGTTCAATACGTTATTATGGTCATCCACTCTGTATAAAGCACAATGTGTCCTCTACGGAACATAATAATATTTTCAGACAGGATCGAATTACAGAAATAAACCAACAAATTCTATTAAATTTTTACACTTGCAAGTTCGCAGAGAACGAGGCGAATAATTTGATAATAGCATAACTACTGAAAAGTAATCTTATATCGACCAGCAAACGTAAATATATGAGTTCGGTGAAATACTTCATCTTACAGCATATACTCGTACGCGAATTATATCTGCAAACATTTACAGACATATTATTTTATAATTTAAAAATACACTATATATTCGTTACGAAAAAAAAATCAGGAACGGCAACATAGTGATTAGTTCAATTAGATAGTTGATAATTTTTTGATAATTGATAGTAATTGCCGATAAGTTAATTTAAGAATTGTAGTATTAATGATTGATGCTCCAAATAATTACAAATAATATTACTCTTCAAATAATTTATAATTTTATAGCAAATATAGAAACAACCCGATTAAGTAACACGGGAGTGTTGTATGTGTAATTGTTATGCTACTGAAGACATCATTTGTGATTTTCTAACTATTTTAGAAATAGCAGAGGTTCAAAATGTTTGTTTTCTTTCAACGATAATACAAAAATCTTAAGAGAAACAATTTTCGTCGAGGTTTTAGTGCTACCAAATTGATTTGTAGTAGCATCCAGAATAAGGAATGTTATAACTCGTGGCTATGGACGTCTATATAGTTTCTTCGACTTGAACATGTCTGGCGTTTGCAAAACGCGATTCGGGTTGGGGCTGTTTTGTCGGCCTTTAAAGAACTGTTCTGTGCCGAATACGTTTTGCCGAAGAAATCCGAATAGCTGCTATGTTGCCTAGTTTAACTGGCAATGACGAGTTCAATTCGTTAACGGTTTTGTGTACTCAAACTATAATAAATACCAACTAAAATAAAACAAATTGCCAGTTAAAGGGTGAATACAGTCTTGAGATAATATGCATACTAAAGTATACGGCGTAGGCTTTAAACAATATATATTAAACTGAGTTTATGCAAAATGGATGTAAAATTATATATGATAATTGTTTGTTTTCGATTTTATCATCTGAAAATTTATTCTTCAATATTTCTTCTAAACTAAACGCAGATCTATATTAAGCCATATATACAAACTAGGCAACATTGTATTAATTTTGAATTGTTGTGTTCATAAAGATGATTAGAAGGAAGATAAAACCGACCTCATGTCTATTTTATGCTGCTACTGTTACGATGATAGGTTAATAGTTCATATTATAGTTCTGCAAAAAATTTGGACTACTACTCTCCAAAACTTATATCCTAAGGAGCTTGAAAAAGAGCAAACATTGCATTTTTAACAAATTTCATACATATTGATTTTACATGTTTAACTAAAGATACGTCCGCTTCTTAAGTGAGCATATATTAATCCAACTTTAATGAGTACAATCTATTCAACATGAATTTTACGTATGTATATATGCCTTGCAATTCCATTAGAAGTCGAAAAATATCATTTCATGAGTAGTAGGGGGAGGACTTCCTAAATATTTATTCCGCGATATAGAAATGCAATTTTCTTACGGAAAATTTCGCTGTAGAAAATTATGAAATTATACAAGCTAATTCTTGCGCTTCTAATTAGTTTGCAAAGTGGCGAAATTAAACTGTATAAAGACGTGGAGAGTGTTGGAGGCAGTACGGAGAAAGTGAAAGTTTACAGGAGTAATGGAGAAGCGACACTTCTTCTGTGGAAATCAGTTGTGGATGGTGTTTGTGAGTTTTGCATGTAATACTGGCTTCTTAAAGTTTTTGAGATGAGATTTTTAACTGTTTCAAGTCATAAAAGTATTTGCATATTGGAATGGCAATATACGGGGTACTTTTTCCTGTTTAATGTTGTTTAAAAAGTAATAAAGTACTTTTTATAATTTCTTACTTAGCTCTACTTGGATAGTATCGTTTTACAAAAGACCGACTATACACTGAAGTTTAATATTACACGTGTTTATGTCAACTTGTTTTTAAGTCTTCAACCGAGCGAGCATATCAAAATTATATACAAAACTGAAACTTTGTAGATTTATTTCTTCATTTTATGTGAATCTTAGAACTGAATTTTTACGTGAGGTGTACACAAACGACAATTTATTTCGTAGTGAACTATTAAACATTGCATTTTGATATTGAATCGAGTAACAATTAAAAATTATGAAATTTCACCATGGTGTTTATGCAAAAATGTAAACTCCACAAGATATATTCTCTACCGATGCTTATCCAAGCCTGTGAGATCCATAATGGAATGCTAGAGTAGACATACTTTCCATTATTAATAAATATGTTCTAAAAAGTAAAGGTGTTTGAAAAAAAAACATGCGTGAGACTCTCGCGCGGTAGAAGTGAAACTTCTTAGCTCCTAGGAAAAGTTGATTTTATGCATTGCTTTTTTTCCATTTGTTAACGAGTTGATTTTGATTTTGATTGATTTTGATTGACACTCTGATTATCAAAGAAAACATTATTAACTGTAATGTCGTACGGTCTATAAAGAGGAGTTTGGATTAAATATTGTAGCCATATTTTTAAAGTTCCTTTTCCACCAAACCAATTAAATAACTCGATCTGTGTATTTTTCTTCTTTTTATGTGGACATTAATACAATGATCAGCATCAATGTCTCTTGGCAAATGATTCACCATCGTATTCACAGATATTGGAGCATTAATAATTTGCCCATAAATCCCATGTTGACCATGTACATTTCGTAAACGTCGAATTTGCATAAATGGAATTCTGGGTGAAATTAACCTCTCTGACACTAAATCTAATTTTGGTAGATGACCAGGTAATTCTGGGTAGACAAAACCATTTGACTTCGATAACACTGGAATGGTATCCCGAGTGAGAGCATTTCGGCATGAATTGCACGCTATCACATCTTCAATGACAATGGCTGGAAACGCAGTTTGTAAAAGTTGCTCGTGCTTAGGATCAACAGGTTTCACATCGTTCTTAAACCATATTCGATCACATATGGAACACACTGTATTATTGAAAAATTGTTTATCAAATTCGCGATGAGCAGGTTGAAAGAATGTAAATTTTGTGTATGATGCACTAGTGGGTGCATTTCTATTTGTCGATGGCTCGCTCAGCTGTATCAGATTCATTTCGTTGATCTCTCACACCGCATGTATCTTCACGTGTAGACGGCATGCCTGAATCAGTGGCATCCAAATTCTCTATACCACTCACTGTGTCCTCACTTAACGACGGTATCGATTCATCCAGTGTATTTGAGGTCGTTGGAAGGTTATGTTATCCATCGTGTTCCTTTAACGCCCTTTGCCTGGGTCGATACTCTCTACTTCTTTCCAAGGTACTCGTTGGCACTTTTCTTGGTGGTTTATTCGCTTTCTTCCGTTCTCTAAACGCTCGCACTCTGTCTGTACTTGTCTTTTTCTCTATTTCACTTTTCACACAATGGAAATTGTTAGCTAAATGATTAAGCTGTGTTTGTGTAATATATAATAAAATACGCAAGCGTCTACTGGTTGCCTTAAGCTACGTATAGAAGTTTCACTTCGAAAATTGTTTACAAACGGTTGGCCATCAATATATTTTTTCTGGATTGAAGAATTAAAAAATGAAAACGCACAAGTACTTTACATTGCAGCACATTAGCACAAATGCTTTGCATAAATTACTGTGAAGAAAACGTACTATGTATACCTCAAGGAAGCATTTATATACATGATTTGATGAATATATCACTAAAGACGTGTACTCACCTTATCCATTAGCTGTCGTACGATTCCGTTCCAATCTCCCGTTTCGAGATCGATGGCTCCGTACTTACCATCTGGTACCAATTCGATGCGGTACTCGAAGCCCACCATATTGGCGATCTGTTCAAGCAGATCGATGCAAAATCCTTCGTAGCGAGCATTGCCTACAAGATGCGGTTGGGCACGCAGTAACACGTACGGTTGTTCCTAAAATAAGGGTTTTCATTAACGTCCAAAAATTGTAGTCGGATAGTTTTGAAAGGTAAGTTCTTTAATAATTGATATTAATTGAATTTTCACCGTCTGATAAATTCGGGACAAATTATTTCATTGTGTTACGGTTTTTAGGTGATGTTTTATACAATGTTTCAGAAGAGGCCAGCCAAAGAGATTCGAGTGAAGTCATTAAGTAAAAAACTCTTCTAGCTTCAAAATTAAATTTTTTTATAGCCTCAGTAGAGGTAGAACTTAATTTGGAAGGATTAGAAAAATAAATCTATGAAAATATAAATAAAATCTATATGATAATATATGATGAAGTTCATTTGTTTTTTGATAAGTATAATCGGATTGTTTCGCATTATTCTGTTTGGGGTAAATAATTAATAGTGGATCCGCGAATTAAAAAAATAATTCAATATTGTATAATGTTATCTATAACAGCAACTGAGAGCAAACCCCAGTATTTGCCTAATTTTTTAATGATGATTATCTACCGTTTTTAATTTAGAAAGCTTTAGAAAAGTATTTTATTTTAAATCATGCATAACTGTCTTTGTATATTGTTTATGTAATTGGGATCGGATTGCAAACAGCTCGAAGCCGGTGAAGCACATCTGAGTTCTTGGGGAGGTATTAGGAACATATGGGAAGGGTGGTATTATAACTATTTTTCTAAAATCATGTCGGGTCAAGTCAGATTACGTTCCATAATTAGTATCTTTTTATGGCGACGGTAATACATCTCCAGTCCTCGATTTAAATACAAAAATAAGTTCCAACTTATAAAATTGTTTTATGTTTATCAGTGTATAAATGTGGAGGCTTACCAGTATCGTGATGACCACCAATGTAACGTTCATGGTGCCAGGATCAAAGAAAGCAGCCCGATCGGTAATATTTACCCCAGCCGAAGGGCTCCATCCACCCACTTTCACCAATGCATGCTGCTTCAATTTCAGCAAGTCCAGATTGAACTGAATACGTCTACCTTCTTTGAACTCGATAGGACCACTGAGTCCTTTGTATTCCACCTACAAAGAGATCGATATGTAGTAAACAAATTTTTATTAGATAGAAAATTAATAAAACATTATTTAGCGTTAGATAAATTAATAATGCTATTATAAAAAAAACAAAAGGAACATTTTATATATCTACTTGATGTGCAGATGTCGGACTGTCAATGGAAAACTAACACAATTCAAAATGGGTATGTTTAGAGGAAAATCAAATTGAAGTTTTTGTTATCGAAAAAAAAAAATAGAGTGGCCCTTAGGATTGGAATTGTAACAAATTTTGTTCATTTAATGCATTGCCAAACAGTGGATAAAGGAGGACAAGCTGAGTATTTTTTTATTTATATCTTAAAGCTGTTATTTATAAAGAAATAATGCAAATTTTTAATTATCGTGGTATTGCATTAACAAATTATCATAATTTAACCAATTTTGTTCTATTGAGTTACTTTTGCATTAGTGGAAATAAAAATATTTGTCTGTGTAAAACAACACATTTTGTGTTACGGTTGTGTATCATTACAAACCCACAAAATTAACAATGCATAAGTAATATGTTACATTTAGACTAAAAAATTAAATATTATTGTCAATAAACAAAAAATTAGGTGGTATTGCATCGAAACAAAAAACATTTCAAAGGTGGACAAACCAACATATTTATTTCGCAGGTTGTATGTATTAATATTTGAAGATGTGTTGGTTTAGCATTAGACAGATTGAACATTTTAATGTACAGATACAACCTAAACGTAATTTTTGTATTTTTTTGACTTGTGTTGGTATTCCATTGACAGTGCAATTTGAGGGTCACTTAGTTTTTTAAAGACATCTTAATAAGAATTTTGCGTAGGCTTCCATAGTTTTTTTGTTAAGTTAAAGAGTCCGCAATCCTAAAGATTGGTTGGAAACAGCACGCCATGCCGATCTATCCTGAGCTAATCCCTTCATCTCCCTATAGCTATTCATCTCAACGTCTTCAACTATCTGACTCACATACTCCAATCTAGGCCTACCTACCCCTCTCTTTCCCTCCACTCTACCTTCTATGATCAATTGCATAATCCCCCCATGCCTAAGAATATGCCCTACTAATCTGTCTCTCCTACGCTGTAACACTCTCCAAATACTTCTCTTCTCCCCTACTAACTCTAGTACAGCTTCATTTGTTACTTTATCTTCCCAACCAATCCTCATCATCCTCCTATAACACCACATTTCGAATGCTTGTAATCTACGCTTCTCTTCCTTTCCTATAGTCCACGCCTTACACCCGTACAGTGCTACACTCCAAACATATACCTTCAGTAATCTTTTTCTAATACCCAAGTCAATATTTGATCTTAAAATCTGTTCCTTTTCTACGAATGCCTTCCTACCCTGTGCTATCCTACACTTTATATCTACCTTGCTTCGATTATCTTTTGTGATTCTACTGCCTAAATAACAAAAATCTGACACTTCTTCGATTCTATTATCTCCTATTGTGATCCTCATTTTTCTACTGCATTCCTTTTTGTCACACCTCATCACTTTAGTTTTACCTATATTTATTTTCATGTTAAAATCCCTAGTCAATACTGCCTGCATACCATTCAATACCCTTTCTAAATTCTTTTCGCTTTCTTCCAATATAGCTATATCGTCGGCGAATCTCAACATATATATTTTCTCTCCCTGTACATTCACACCTACACTATACTCTTCTTTTACTTTGTTTATTGCATCTTCTATATATAGATTAAATAATAACGGTGAAAGTGTACATCCCTGCCGAACTCCCTTCCCTATTTTTGCTACCTCTTCTTCCCCCTCAATTCTAACTAAGGCAGTTTGGTGTTTATATAAATTAAAAATTATTCTCCTATCCTTATAATCCATACCCGTTTCTTTTAAAATTCTAAACATTATGTCCCAATCTACATTATCAAATGCCTTTTCTAAGTCTACAAAAGCTATGCAAGTTACCTTTCCTACCCTATTTCTTTTTTCTACTACTGTTCTTAGTGCTAAAATCGCCTCCCTCGTCCCTCTGTTCTTCCTAAAACCAAACTGATCTTCTCCTAGCCTTTCCTCTACTTTATTTTCTAATCTCCTATAAATAATCTTTAACAATATCTTCGATGCATGTGATAGTAGACTAATGGTCATATAGTTCTCACACAAATTAGCTCCTATTTTCTTCGGCATTGTTACTATTCTACTACGCTGAAAATCCTGTGGTACTTCTCCCTTCTCATATATTTTACAAACTAACCTGTATAATCGCTCCTGCATTTTTTCCCCTGCGTGTTTTATTAATTCGGCTGGTATCATATCAATCCCCGCTGCTTTGTTATTCCGTAAATCATTTAATGCTCTATGAAACTCTGACCTAAGTATGCTAGGACCTAAGTCATCCTCATCTATCTGTTCCACATTTTCTACCTCCTCCATGTCCTGTTTTTTTTGTATTAATTTTAAATAGTGGCAATTTATTTGGTGATATTTTAGTTTCTTTATAGCCAAAAATCTATCCTCATTCAAATCGTCTTATAGATACTTCTTATCTATAAGACGATTCTTATCTATAAGACGATGGTCTTATACATACGCAAATAGATACTTAATTCGGCAACGTGTATGTCATTATCGTTATAGTTTATGCCGTTTAATATTGATATTATTCTCCAGTTAAATCATTTAATAATCCCTTAAGTCCCTCTTCCATAGTTTAAATCGGAGTCTCTACTTCTTGGGTCCCATATATATGAATAATATTAATATTACAGATGTGTTGGCGGTAATCCGGCAATGGATGGGGTCTGCTTGAGATATAGCTTATATAACAAAATTACGAAACACGATCATATTGGAACTGGATGCCTTAATATGCATGGAAAGTTCATTTCAATGATACGTGGAAGAGTTATTGTAGATTTAATGAATTTATCAGTTTAGTATCAATATATGCCAAAGGGGGTATTTAATTTGGGAATATATTTTCTATATTTTGGAATTAAATGGATAAATACGTAGATCGTATGAAGAAATATATTTATTAATTAATTTTTCTGATTTCAATAATTTTTGGAAAAAGTAATCAATATTTTTTTTTTTTATGGCTTCTAGAAGTTATGAGATTGTTCTTTCTCCACGAATGAAAAGAAATGTTAATGAATGGGATTTCTGTAATAAGTTTGGAATACTTTGTATAATATATCGAAAAAATTTAATTATAAATTTTAATGTGTCGACAATTTTATTTTGCGATGTTCAGCAGCAAAAATCTTGTACATAAATAAAGAACTTCATCAGCTGGTGGTTCAATATTAAATAAACTTTTAAAATGCATAAGGATTAAGTGATTTGTAGACGCCTTTCCGCATACGAAAGAAAATAAGGATGCACTCGTAAAATTCTTATCGCTTTATCGTAATTCAACATTATACGCATCGTTGCTTCAAGACAATTTATCTCAACATATAAAAGTAACAATTTTATGTTCCCGCGTATTTTTAGGGTTTAGAGAAGTCAGCCATCGTCGCCTTGTGTGTGAAATGAGCGAGCGTACCATAAAGGACACTCTTTTAGTATATACCAGCATTATGTCACATGTGTATGTTTTTTTCTTTGCTTAGCAGAAAATGTGATATGCGGGAGAATAAGTGCAAAAAAAATATTTCAAATAAAAATTAATTTTGCCATTTTGTAAACATAGCTTCGTTAGTATTTGATAAAAAAATAAGAACATCCGTGACCGAAGAAAATTTGTTAGGCGAAACAATTTGCAGATATAAACGAAATCAATTATTGCGAATTAATAAAATGATTATCGTTTTTAAATATTTATAGAATTTGATAGTCGTTGTTGTGATTCTTTGCAACTATCATAAAAATGATTTTACGGTGTAAAGAATGTACGACGTGATTGTGCAATATATTCCTCAACATAGAAAATAAAGCAATCCACCCTTCTCTACGAAGATACCATATCAAAGTAGAATGTGTAGGTAGTAATAAAATATACTAAATATAAATTCATCTGAGGACGTTATCTCTTTAGCTCGGATAGTTTATGATGTATACGCTAACACAGAAGACTTCTCTTCTACGTCTGCTCAAAAGTTTTCGGGGAAAACAATAAAGAGACGCCGATTTATAAATTACTGCAGACAAACTCGCGTTGGAATTATATATATATAAATTGAGAAATAGTAAGGCAACATTTAAAGACAATATGCTAATGCAATTTTTGCAATAAAATAGATTAATGTATAAATACATTAGAAGCGTTGTAAAAAAAATAAAAAATCGCTTGTTAAGTAAGGTATAGACAAAATCGAACTTTGCACATCCGAAATGTTGCTATTCAGATGCAATTTAAGAATAAGAAGAAAGCGTTCTCGTCCTTTCCGAAGTATTATTTTTAATAATTCTTGCAGCAAATAAATTGTGAGGAATCCGTCAACTTTTGTATATATTAATTAACTTCTAAATTGCTTCAACAAGAAATTTAAATACGCTATTGTTGCAGATACAATAATTAATTAGACTATAATTTTAATTTATTCAGTGCTATAAGATAAAGGTGTCTATAAACTTAACTTTCACGTATTGCTAAATAGTTTCGTCAAACACCTTTAAAACTTTATTTAAAATTCTTCATTAAAAATCTATAAATGATCATGTAGTTGTATGTTCGATTGGGACATAATGTTTAAACAACAAACCGCTATAGTTGGAATTGAGGGAAATGAAGAGGAAGCAACAAAAGAAAAGGGACTCTGACAGGGATGTAAGTAAATGCACTTTCCTTGTTCTATATAGAAGATGCAATAAACGGGGTTGATGAAGGATGTGGTATAGGCTTGAAAATTCGGGGGAAGAAATAGATGACATTGAGGTTTACTGACAATAGAAGAAAGGGAACAGAATTTAGAACAAAGCGATAAAGAGTGGCAAGAAGAAATGCAGGCGGGAGATGAGAATTAGAATACGAGATGATAGAATGAAAGAAGTGTCAGACTTTTGATATTTAGGAGGTAGGATAACAAAGGATTATCGAAGTATGGTAGATATAAAATGTCGGATAGGACAGGGTAGGAAGGCATTCGTAGAAAAGGAGCAAATTAATAAAATACAATAAAAATTTTAGAATCATTTTTGCTTATCTTTATTCTGCTCCTCTTTAAAAAAAATTTGAAATTGATTGGATATAGATTTTAAAACTTAATTTATATGTACGGCTCATTTTTTTTAAATTGGCGGAGAATTTTGGTAGTCGTCTGCGCATAGGGTTGTGCTTATCGCGGTTATACAGTACCAGTGGTGCCAGACAACAAAAAATACTCTAGGTCTAAGAATTTAAATTTGTCACTATTTTATAGCTATCGTACAAATTAATTATGACATAAATATGATAAGTATTTATCAACACTTCTTATATTCTAGTAAAACTTTTCTGCATTTTGAATTGATTTCAAAGAATTCATTCTAATTGCATAAAATGGTTATAACTGTGCGTGGTGATTTGTCAACATTGCATTTCTTAGGGCGCACACCTTCTGCACTAGACACACCTCCTTATTCTTTGGAGAAGACAGAAGCGTAGCATAATTGGTCAAGCCATTATGCCGGTTTTGATTTATAATTTAAAAAAAACGAGCTGTATCTTTATTTATATTTATAATTTATATGTATACACTTTGCATACACTTTGAAGTATATCCAAACTTGGAGGACGCTTCAGATTGAGTTTATCTTTTGTGTAAAATAGTTATGCGTTAATATGACGGATCAGTGATCATTTATTTGCGGTTCGAGTAAGCTTCTGGCTCGGAAGCTGACGTTTAGAATGCGCAAGAAAGAAACCAGATAAATTGTCACGGGGGGTATACCTAACATGAATAAGGTAGGTAGGGTCGATGAGGTAGAGTGGTAACATAGTAGGAAATCCCTAGGTGGGATTTTATATGGAGAGAATCGTGACAATTTTATCAACGTGGTTGTGATTGCGTCGTGAAGACGAAATCATGGAATGAGAAATTTTTATTTGTACTGTTCAAAGAGTATCAGTGCAGTAAGTTAAAAGAAATTTAGCTAGTTTGTTGATAATTGAACATCTAGCAAGTTTTGAACAACATTATTCTTAATGTCACGTTGAATTAAGAATAATCTCCTCACATTTTTTTTGTGATATTTATATGATCAAATACATTTGACAAATGGACCATATGAATTAAAAATAGTAGCACGTAATAGTTTCAGGTAAAATTTTACATTAAAGCTATCCTCGATAAAGAGGACAAATTGAAAGACATATATTGTACTAGATTTCCGTTAATATTATTTTATTAGCAACATTTTTACTACACAATATAGTGATATTTTAGATATTAACAAAATATATTTATTTGTTACTACGACTCTCACTTTGGCAGTCGTTTTAAAGCAGTGAGGTACGAATTAACACCCTGACATGGATAAATAAATTTGGGTGAAGAAATCCTTTTATTTCACTTAAGAAATCAACAAAACCCTTAGAGGAAAATATGTGCTTAATGATTTAAAGTTGAGGTTGGATTTATAAAATAGTCCCTAAAATAGTATGATGGATTATATAAACAATTCACTATGGAACATGTTGATAAATTATCGTTTAAATAATATCTTTGCAATGTCTGCATATTATTTTTATTTAAAACATATCGATCAAACATTATTAACGATAGTTCTTTATGGGTTAAGCAATGTAAGAAAAGAAAAGTATTATTTATTGAATGATTCAACTTTACTTTCCGATTTTTTCACTTTGCTTAATTCAATTATCTCGAATGCTTTCTTTAACACTGGCATACAACCAAACAGATATAAAGTTATACATTTGTCTATATAGAATAAAATTGAATTAACTTGCACGGAATGCAAGTCATATATGAAATTTTGCTTTTCAGTTAGTTTATTAGTTTGACTTCTGCATGAGTTCAATGGATCAATTCTAGCGCTGCAAGGAAAGTTTTCAGTACGATGTAAATGGATATCACCGATTTAGTAACCTCTACTTTTAGAAAAAGGATTTCCTCCAGTTTTCTTATCCGAGATTCGTATTTCCTACGATATAGTGTTAGTTTCTTCTGCATACTTACTACGTTTGCCAGTATTATATAGAGCTTCCTCAATCAACGTTCTTATAAGGTATTTTTCTTATTCTACCATCTGAACAGAAACTGTTATTTGTTGAAGATCGAATAATATTTTTTCTTTAGTTTAACTAAAAAAATGCGCTCAAATTTACGATATTCTAATCTGCGTGCATTATCTCGCGTTCAGAATGAATTTACTTCTTTCGTAAAACTTTTAAATTTAAATTTTAAATCGCATTGAAAAAAAAACGACTGTATGAACACTTATATAGTCCCATTCTCGTATTATCATCTAAGATAGAGTGGAGATGATATTTCCACCTGCCAATTTTTTTCTAGATTAGAAGAAGTATCACTGTAGAACAAAACACTGTACCTATCTCGTTCAGTAGACGCAATTTGTAAAATAAGAAAATCACTTGGAAATAACCGACACTTAACTTAACCACATTCTGTGCGTGTTTTCAGATTCAAAAATGTAAAAAAAAAACGAAAAATTTGCAAACGACCTGACGTAGTTATCGTTCTAACGAAAGTCGATACAAAATGTATACAATTTTGAAAATTATATACACGATTATATACAATTACGTCCGGTTTTGAGCACTCCCTGCACAAGTTTGCGATAAATTTAAATCAGGCAATGGCCTACCCAATTCTTTAATTTTTACTTTATCCACAAGAGAAAGTCTACAAAACTCTATTTTCAATAAAGAACACTATTCATTTTTATTAAATTATTTCTATTAAATATATTCTTCTTGGAGAAACACGTGGCAAAATCGTACATACGTAACTCACAGAACGATGCAACTATATCTATATCAATTTTACTGTATACTAGGCTTCTCTGTTAGGACGCTAAAGAATCGTGGCCCAGAATAGCATAAACAACGATGCTAAAATTGTTACGCGAAGCATATGCATGTGTTTTAAACAGATGTATTAATGTTTTTTTTTTTCTGAAATTATATGCGGTTATTTGAATACCTCTGGTACTATAGAAGGATTGAAATTGTACATAAACGAGTGTTTCTGGACTGTAAAATATTTCTCTTTTATTCCCGTAGTACAGCGATATATAGATATACTATCTGCAAATTACAAATTGCAAGGGTAAAAGAGAAAAGCAAATATAACTTTTGATTTGCGGCTTGTAACCTACTCTAGAGGATAATAAATTAAAGTTGGTAAAACGAAATATAAATCTAGTAGAAAGAACGTTTTAGTTTTAATTGCTGCTACATTTTTTTATAAATTGGGAATTAGTTAATAAAATTATACAACATGTCAAATTCTCCATTAATGATATGTTTTTTCGCGTATTTCTTAAGTGGAAGACATAAAATATAGGAACAATTTTTTAAAATAATATTCAGTAGCAATCTTGCGATAAGATAATAATTACAGATTAATAAAATTAAAGCCCGCTTCATATACATTTTCGAGCCAGCAATTAATTTGGATAAGGAGATTAATTGACTTACCGCATTGATGTAATTTATGAGGGATAATCCACCATCCCAAGGCTGTTCTTTATCACAGGACACGTTAGATATCTTCAAGGTGTGCGATTGTTCTAACGTCTGCAGGCCAATGGCAAAGACGTAGACTGAATCGTACATTAATGCCGCTTCAGCCTGAAAAAAAAAATAATAATAAAGCATAAAAGTACATAATTAGTACATGCATATTATAAAAAATCAAGTAAAAATGGATTTAATAATTGAAAAAATTGAATGAATGAAATGAAATGATTTATAGATTCCAGTTTATAAATTAAATCAATTAGTGAAGGATGAAATCATTCGAAAAGTCGAACCATTTTAATATATGTTTTATAAGAACTTCACTTATCATGGCCACAGAAAATTCACTTTTAACTAATCTTTTTAAACTGACCACATGCTTTTTAAAATAAAATTAATGCTATTAAATACAGTTGAATAAATGTAATGGTTTACCAAAATGCTAACGTCAGTATTTTAGGCAATTCTTTTTATAAACACACGCATTTTCAAAAGAATTTGTTAGTTATTTAAATTTTATTTCTTTACCATTTTGATAATCATTTAAGGTTTTCTCAAATGAAATTTAGTTTAAATTGTTGCAAATTCATTTAATTATCCCAATATAAAATAAATCGTAACAGTTTTATAAAAAGAACCAAAAAATATCGTACGCTTATATTTGGATTTATACTAATCCAATTACAATTTATCTATATACCCATTTTATATCCAGAAAAAGGATAACTCAACGGTATTTTTTTCTGAAGAACGTTCGTTCTTTCACCGTGGATTGCCGCCCTTGCAAAAATATCATCGTATATGCCAATAATAACAGCGTGAGGGGCTGTTAGAACAACGCAATAAAAAAAATATATATCTATGCGAGACTTTTGCTCGTTGTTGAAACAATAGTCCAATACAAAAGGGCCTTCTACTGCTGGAAGCTGGAAGCATATCGACGTTGCTGGAGCCACGCAGTCACAAGTATTTAAGCACAACCAACGATGGGCATTCGTGTAAAGCGAGGCTATTCCATATCTCTCTTGTATTGGAAGGATATGGATAAATCGTCCTAACAGGAACTATATAAGCATACAGGGAGTTATATTTTACACCACGAACTTCCAAAGAAACATTTTTCTTTGATTTACTATATCAGTTTTCAAATTTTTATAATCGAAACAGTTGATTATATTCAAGAACATATTTGTATACAAATTAAGATTATTAAATTTAACTTTATTAAGTTAATTGTGTTAAAAATCAGTGTTAGTTAAACTGTTTAAAGTATTCATTTATACAATACGCAATTTAAAGCCAAATCCACATTAGATATGTATTCTGGTACTTTGAAATATTGGTATTAACTAATTGCAGAGAAGTACAGATTTTTAATGAATTTTTTTCACATAAACATTCTGTAGAAAAAATATATAGCCGTAAATGAACAGTAGTGGTATTCGTGACTAGTCATCGTATAATAATCACAAATGGACAGAACGATAGTGGAAATCGCTGGAAGTTCCGCTACGATGAAATCAACCAGAAATCTTGCAAAATACACACACTACATTTGCTATTAATAACCCTGCTAACCGACAATCAATTTTAAAAAATGTGTGCACCTCGATATTAACAAGTCAATAATAATTGGGAATGAATTTTCATATAACAAGTGTTTGAAACTATAATAATAATAAACATATAAAGCAATCTAATCAATTATATAAGAGACGATAAACACTGTTGCAGTTATGTATGAGCTCTTTCCGAGTAATGCAAGTGTCGAGCTTTCTAAACATCAAGAAACTTTCATATTCAATAACGTTCTAAGTTTTGTGTCAACTTATACGTGAAATAGAGGCGACAAGTCAGAAAATGGATGCAAGAGTGCAGAATTTAACATTAAAGTGAGACGCAACTTTTCATGGATAGTTTGAACGAAATGGAGAACTGTAACACGATTGGAACATGACAAAATATTTGACGTCTGATACGTGCTTTTCCTTTATTTTCAGAAAATACATCTAACAAAGCGTAGAAAAATTATAGTTCGTCCACATAGTTTGATTGTTTCAACTAAACCAAGTGCAAACAATTATTGTCGTTTGACTTGCCTAGATAAAATAACCAAATGATTTCGTACAAAATACCAAATGAAATGTATAATATTAGTCGTGTGTGGGTGGATTTCTCTTGTGGTTGAAGTATCAAGCTGCTGGCTTCTTTCTTCGGTGTTGGCTGGTTATGTCTTCTGGTTGGCTCGAGTGTTGCTCTGGCAGTTTGTGGCTGGGTAGCCAATCATATTAGTAGCGAAGGAATGTATAAATCTGATCTTGAATGAGAGTTGTCGAATTTTGTTGTATAATAATTATAGTTTTATGCGAATTTGTAGACCAAAGAGTGAAGTTAAATGTAAAATTTGTTAAATGCTCAGAACGGTGATTTAGCTATCGAAATAAACAACTAGCTTACAAATGTATTGAGTTGGATTTTAGTTGATAATCTACATACCTATTTATTACCAGTGAATAATTTTGCAAACTCTCTTAAGGCTAAATGGATTAGTGCAGATGTAAATCTAGAATTAAATTTGAAGATACACGAGACTGGATATCTAAGGCATCGTTCCACAATAGTTTAAAGATAGTTTGAAACTAGTTTTAGTACGTAATGAGGGTATTACCGAATCACTTATAGCTGGTGATAGAGTCGATTTAGTAAAGTGACTCAGGTAAGTGGCACAGCCTACAGATTATTACCTGTGACATATATCCAAGCGTGATAAAGACAAATTGGGGCATAGATGTACCACTTGGACAAACTTATGTTTTATCTAGGAGATAAAGAAGCTATATTTAAAGAAAAAATGGCGATTTCAAATTTCATTACTTAAAGATTTACAAAATATATTGTTATTTCAACTCTTAAATTGTCAAATTATTATAAAAACATAACAAAAATAATGGATAAATAAATTAGGTATATTATTTCTCATCGTCATAATCGTCACATTCACTATCACTGTCAGATTCACCATTAATGTTTATAATTAAGTCTTCCGTAAAAGTATCTACTCGAACTTCAGATTCAAACTTCAACACCCCGAAACCTTATGCTCGTGAAGAGATGCTCGCCACTGCATTTTTGTCATTTGAGGGTGTGGTCAAAATTACTACAATGTTGTCATATCGTCAGCCAACAAATACAGAGAGTATTATATTAGCATAATTGATCAAAACAAATAATAAATAACTGGAAACTTTTTACTAAATAGTGAACTTTAATCGAAGCCCTTTATATTCATACATTAAATATTCTCAATCTGAATTTTGCGATGCAGTTTACAATTTGAGCACTTTGTACTGAAGTTTTTTTATTCATATATGGCAACAATGGTACTGGAAGCTCACCATTATGCGCAGTAGAGAATGAATTAGGTCCGGCAAGATATAAAAAATGCCTTGTACAAAAGTTCGAAAAATAAATTTTAAATGTTATATTAGTCGTATTCGGTAAGAAATAACGGCAATTAGAAAACATCTTCATTATAATTGCGATTGTGGTTTACGGTCTAAGTACGATATCAAATCGTATTACTTCCATCAAGTTTGAGCGCATAGTTATTGCATTCCTTTTCCACCAGTTTCATTTGAGACCAAATGGCGAAAAGACAACACTTCTGCGCGAGATGCGAAAATGATAAATAATTGAACCGTTCAATTATACGGTGAGGAGATTTCGACAATACAATGCAAAATGTAATAAAACGCATTGTTAAACAAAACTTGAAATATTAGAGAAAACTGGTGTTATATAAACTGCGTATCGTTGTGCGTTTTTTTTTGTTTTTTTGTTTTTTTGATTAGGTAATTTTATTATCCTATCGGATTGATTAAACCAAGCATTAGGAATGAATATATAACTTATAAACACCTGTAGTTATTATTTTTGATTGATGCTTTATACCATTAATATCATTGTAGTGAATATTTTATCTATTTTCTATCACTGAAGTAATCGAGGAAAGCATATTAAGAAAAAAAGAAATTTCGTCAATAAAATAACGACATTTCAAACTACCCGTTTACCATCTTTATTGTTGGCAATGTATAGGCGACACAAGTGTCTTGTTTTGACGAATTCTCGGTAATAAGATTTAATGTGTGCACTTCCAGGACTCTAGACAAGACAGGACGAAGACGCCATTTAGTATATGTAGTGTACTGTACTAGGATTTGGACTACAAACGAAGAAAGAATGACGTGAAAGCTCCCGTGGTAATTAGATATACTATACGAAATAACTTGAGGGCTTTAACACATGTTGCGCAAATCCTATAAGACGACATAAAGAATGTGGAGTTTTTCGACGTTAAACGAAGCCGAATAAATACATTTAATCTAATTAAATGTAGAGATATTAAGCGGCATTTATAGACAATATAATAGCTGAAAAAAAGTAGAGGAAAGGCTAGGAGAAGATCAGTTTGGTTTTAGGAAAAACAGAGGGACGAGAGAGGCGATTCTAGCACTAAGAACGGTAGTAGAAAAAAGAAATAGGGTAGGAAAGGTAACTTGCATAGCTTTTGTAGACTAAGAAAAGGCATTTGATAATGTAGATTGGGACATAATGTTTAGAATTTTAAAAGAAACGGGTATAGATTATAAGGATAGGAGAATAATTTTTAATTTATATAAACACCAAACTGCCTTAGTTAGAATTGAGGGGGAAGAAGAGGTAGCAAAAATAGGGAAGGGAGTTCGGCAGGGATGTACACTCTCACCGTTATTATTTAATCTATATATAGAAGATGCAATAAACAAAGTAAAAGAAGAGTATAGTGTAGGTGTGAATGTACAGGGAGAGAAAATATATATGTTGAGATTCGCCGACGATATAGCTATATTGGAAGAAAGCGAAAAGAATTTAGAAAGGGTATTGAATGGTATGCAGGCAGTATTGACTAGGGATTTTAACATGAAAATAAATATAGGTAAAACTAAAGTGATGAGGTGTGACAAAAAGGAATGCAGTAGAAAAATGAGGATCTCAATAGGAGATAATAGAATCGAAGAAGTGTCAGATTTTTGTTATTTAGGCAGTAGAATCACAAAAGATAATCGAAGCAAGGTAGATATAAAGTGTAGGATAGCACAGGGTAGGAAGGCATTCGTAGAAAAGGAACAGATTTTAAGATCAAATATTGACTTGGGTATTAGAAAAAGATTACTGAAGGTATATGTTTGGAGTGTAGCACTGTACGGGTGTGAGGCGTGGACTATAGGAAAGGAAGAGAAGCGTAGATTACAAGCATTCGAAATGTGGTGTTATAGGAGGATGATGAGGATTGGTTGGGAAGATAAAGTAACAAATGAAGCTGTACTAGAGTTAGTAGGGGAGAAGAGAAGTATCTGGAGAGTGTTACAGCGTAGGAGCGACAGATTAGTAGGGCATATTCTTAGGCATGGGGGGATTATGCAATTGATCATAGAAGGTAGAGTGGAGGGAAAGAGAGGGGTAGGTAGGCCTAGATTGGAGTATGTGAGTCAGATAGTTGAAGACGTTGAGATGAATAGCTATAGGGAGATGAAGGGATTAGCTCAGGATAGATCGGCATGGCGTGCTGTTTCCAACCAATCTTTAGGATTGCGGACTCTTTAACTAACTATAATAGCTGAGAAAACAGTAAATATGTTTCAAATTCCATGTAATATGAGAATAAATCGAAGAGATACAGATTAAATTAAAACATAAAGATGTGCAAATAATATATTAGATGGAGTCCTCGAAAATATAGTGATTCAATATAAAAGATGTTGCACTTAGTTTACAGTACCAATATGTGGAGTATTACTATAAATATCATAGAAAAAGATGTAGACTAAACCGTGAAAATGCGGCAATTAAATTTGATCTAAACAATGCCTGATTTCAAACGATTTTTCGTGTACGCTGTGTATCATTTTCTATATCTACGAAACTTGACTAGTCTAAAAGATGTGCATAGTATGAGCATAATACTGTTATTCGGGGCTTTATATGACTATAATATTAGACAAGTGGCCACACAATTGTGCTGTATTCGTATGTAAATGCCCGCATTAAGAAATGAACAGTGGAGGCGTCGCATCTTCAAATCTAGCGATTTCTCATGTGCCTCTTCTGATAACTAAAGCGCGCTTCTACATGCATGTATATCGTTGGCCTGTTTACTTGTAAGAGTCTTTCCAATGCTTTCCATTCGGGTATGTATGGTTACGTGCCAAGAGCAACGGTTTGGCGCTTGGAAATGTTTGCCTACCTCGAAAATTGAATTATTATAATCGCACTCTACAGAAGGATGTTCTGAATCAAGGCTGTGGAAATTTACTCGACGGTGTTGAGTTGAAAGTGATTTGTGTACCTACAATGTTTATGTTGAAATTTTGAAACAATCATGTCGGAGTGGTAGATGTACAAGTTTCTAGCGAAGCTTACCATATTCGTAATTATAATATATATTCTGCATTTGTCTATCAAAAATACATGTGTGTTAAAAAAGAGTAAAACGGATTTTTTTCTTGTTAATTTCAACGAATATTTACAGGAAGCACTTGAAAGTTTACACAAAAATTTCATAAAAATCATTTATAATTTTATAAATTTCTGTTTTCAATGTAGAATTTAAAAGAACTGGTAATTGAATGTTTCAATTATAAGTGCATATGACTGCAAAACAGCTTTATGACGTAAAGTATTCTAAAGGGGGACAATAAAGTTATGACTCTGTTGTGGTGAACTTATTTTGAAGCAATTTTGCATTCTCAACGATTAATAAATTTCAAAAAACCTTCCCAGATTAATAGTGAAGAATGCATTCATATTCTAAAGTATATTCGAATCTTAACGAAGCAAATTATGATAACTGAACTTCGCCCATTTATTTATATCCCCATACTTTGACGAAAAAGTTTTAAATTCTATTTAATATTTAATTTAATCTCCAATAATTATATCCTATCTATCGAGATATAATCAAACTGTAAAGTCACACATCTATTAGGAAACTCAGAACACTTAGCAATAAAATAAAAATGTTAAAATCGGTTCAGTGAACAAGAAAGGATATAACAAGATAAGGACCTTACCTGGATGAAGGAGGAATTGAATAGTACGAAGTTACTATCGCTGGCCGATGGTTGTGATTGGCGTTGATATCGGCTCATGTCGCGAAGTGTGTCCTGCACGAAGACGTCACTGGCGTCGACCACGCGGAACGCCGTCATATTAACGAAATTGTAACGGAAGTCTTCCAAGTCGAACGTCTCAATATCAAATGTTGTGAATAAATAATGGTATTTGTAATCGTTCATTTGCAGCTGAAGGATCTAGAAGTAAAATGCAAACGAAAGAACTGTTTATTTATAATCCACTAAATAATTGCAGCATGCTTCAACAAGTTATCTTTGGCCTGTTTTTTTGATGTTAATATCAGTAAACATATTATGTATTTAATTTGAAATGTATAGATCCAGTTTTCTATCTAAAATCGATATCATTGATGTGTGTTTGTTTCAAAGTTGCTTTTCAAAATACAGCATTAATCATTTTACAACATAGATGAATAATAATATAGAATATCACCCAAATACCGTAGCAAGCATTAAGTAGCTAGATGTACATTTCAAGCGCTATGCCCCCATCTTCAGTAGCACAAGGTAAAAAACTAAATAAAATAACCTCTGTCACGAATCGTGATTGATATACTATAACTTAATGCTTGTTACGGTATTTGAGTGATATTCTATATTATAATTTAACACCGTAGTGATAATTTTTAAAATAGATGAATAAGTTCATATTTACCCCTTTAAGGAAGTAATGCATGTTTTCTGGTTTAGTATCGATGACCAAGTTGTATATCTCTTTGCTTTTGATTTCCTTCAATACGATTCTGTATGTATCAGGATCGGCTTGCCGCAAATGAATTTCCATGTCTTTGTTTAGCGGTGATTTTATAAGTTCACGTAGTTTGATCAGACCTGCAACAATGGAAGCGATAGGATAATGAAATATATTCAATAAAACTGATGGCAAATTTAATAAAAAAACAAGGAAATGATGTATTTCTCTAACTTTTTAAGTTCCATTTTTGAAGTGAAACTTCTATAGGCGCGGTAGGGCAAATTGGCCTAAACGTCACGAAAAGTGAAACGTTTCCGTCACGAAAATTGAAACACGCTACGCGCATGCGTCGCGTGTACTGTGGGTATACGTGGCATAAGGCAACCAGTAAACGCATGCGTATTTTATTATATATTACACAAACTCAGCTTAATCTTGTAGCTAACAATTTCCATTGTGTGAAAAGTGAAATGGAGAAAAAGACAAGTACAGACAGAGTGCGAGCCTTTAAAGAACGTAAGAAAGCGAATAAACCACCAAGAAAAGTGCCAACAAGTACCTTGGAAAGAAGTAGAGAGTATCGAGCCAGGCAAAGGGCGCTAAAGAAACACGGTGGACAACATAACCTTCCAACGACCTCAAATACACTGGATGAATCGATACCGTCGTTAAGTGAGGACACAGTGAGTGGTATAGATAATTTGAATGCCACTGATTCACGTCTACACGCGGTGTGAGAGATCAACGAAATGAATCTGATACAGCTGAGCGAGCCATCGACAAATAGAAATGCACCCACTACTGCATCATACACAAAATTTACATTCTTTCAACCTGTTCAGCGCGAATTTGATAAACAATTTTTCAATAAGCCGCTAGATACAATGTGTTCCATATGTGATTGAATCGAATATGGTTTAAGAACGATGTGAAACCTGTTAATCCTAAGCACGAGCCACTTTTACAGCCATTATCATTGAAGATGCGATAGCGTGAAATTCGTGCCGAAATGCTCTCACTCGGAATACCATTCCAATGTTATCGAAGTCAAATGGTTTTGTCTACCCAGAATTACCTGGTCATTTACCAAAATTAGATTTAGTGTCAGAGAGTTCAAATTCACCCAGAATTCCATTTATGCAAATTCGACGTTTACCACATGTACATGGTCAACATGGGATTTATTGGCAAATTATGAATGTTCCAATAACTGTGAATACGATGGTGAATCATTTGCCAAGAGACATTGATGATGATCATTGTATTAATGTCCACATAAAAAGAAGAAAAATACACAGATCGAGTTATTTAATTGGTTTGGTGAGAAAAGGAACTATAAGAATAATGTACGACACTACAGTTAATAATGCTTTCTTTGATGATCAGAGTGTTAATGAAAATCAAATCGTTAACAAATGGAAAAAAAGCAATTCATAAAATCAACTTTTCCTAGGAGCTAAGAAGTTTCATTTCTACCGCGCGAGAGTCTCACGCATGTTTTTTTTTTTTTATAATGGATCTACTACTATTCTCTTAAGAAGCTTACTTCCGCAGCTTCGAATATATGCACAATTTCGCTTCCACACAACAGAGTGGTTAGAGTAACACATTTATAAATAGCTTCTACTAAATTAATTTCAATTAAAAAATTGTTTGCAAACAAAGAAACTCACTACTAAATTTTTATTACTCACCGTAATCTTCTTCGTATATGATCGCGACTCTAGTCCAGTTAAGGAATGCCATGACGTCCTGATAGGCGCGATTGAGCAACGGTTGGGCGGGATAAAGATTGATGCTGAATTCACGGATATCAGCGTCGAGGTCGAGCCGGGCCTCCAGGTGCGGAATGTCCAGCGCATCACAGATCGAATGAATGTGCGAACCGAGCAAAGGATCAGATGGACCAAATACAGCTTGTACACCTAGGTGCACCTGACTGCAAGCTGGAAAAGAGTGCCACAGTACCATATTCAGTACAGAATGCTTTAAGACACCGTTTGGGCATAAACCCGAAGAATTTGCCAAATTATAAGAAATGGGATTTGGAATTTTGATAAGATTTCAAATCAATTTTTCTCAACAGAAAAATTTCTCAGCAGTATCGTAAACGTAACAAAATTATTGAACAGTTATTTTACAAATATAAATTATATTATCGGAGGAATCGTTGAAATTGTTTGAAACAAGAAAGCATAGTTTAAAAATACTTTTAGCCTGTTAAATATAGAGGTAAAAAACAGTTATGTCTTAATCCATTTTTGTCTAATATTTCATATGAATTTTAAATGATTTTAATATTAATTATAATTCAATCGCATGTGCTACGGCATTTGTCGTTGACTATTATAATATATAGAATGAAATTTAGTTGTTTATTTATTATTCATAGTGATCGAAATTGAGTGGAATTTGATCTTATCCCAAGAAAATAGGCAAACAGACATCTACAATCTACATAATATACGATTTACTCAACTGGAAAGTCATATATCAAAATCGATTGCACATCTGATTATATAATTGATGGCGTTATTTTGACACTGGTATAAATTTGCTGCCATCTCTATATTTAATATATCTTTTTTTGCAGCTCATTTTGCAGCGTAAGCAAATTTGAATTGTTACAAAAATGACAAATTAATTTCGTTTCTTTGAGAAAATAAGTTACATAAAGCTATTCATTTCTTTGTTAAAAATTATCTTAGTGGACTACTGCTTAGTTGTACTTTATCCTGATTACATTATATTCATTTTTATAATATTTAATTACAATACGCTAGTTTGAGTATTTTTCAAAAATAATACCGACGAAAACAATATTGTTCGTTAATTTTTCGATTTTTTAATGAATACGTTCCGTTTATTTAAAATGTTTCATTGCCATGTTCATTTTCCTTTCTATCCATTCCACTCCTATCCGATCCACGCCTCACATCCATACAAATCACCGCGTTCGTAATTTTATTGAGATGTGCTTGAAGCGTTCATCAATGTCAAGGATGGTGCGGTTTTAGTTCGATTAGACGTAAGGGTGGATGGTGACAGTTGGAGCGAAGGTATGCAAACATGCGGCAATAAATTGTGACGTTTAAGAAGAAGCTGTTGCTGATCCTGGATAGACTACCGATTGTAAATAACTTGCCACTGACTGTGACATAACGTTCTTGCTATTGCGGTGATAGATGAATAAAATTGAGACATCTATATAGTTTAAAGAGATAAATCAGATATAAGCGAATTGTTTGGTATAAAAATGCGAATGTTTATATCGTTGACTTACAAAATGTAAGAAAACATACGAAGTTGTTGCATTTATATTGTTTTTATTTTAGTTTATTTTAATATCCTTAACACGTATCCACATGGTACTTATCTTATATGGATAAAACGTTAGATTAATTTATTGTAGTAGAATTAAATTTAATCTTTCTAATATGCCTAAGGACAACTAAAGTTTTGAAGGTAAATTTTATTGTAAATAGAATTTTTTATATTATGTACGTTTGAAATTATAGTTCATAATAATTTGTATTTCAGGTAAAAATTAAATCCTTCAATCTTTTCTCAGTTTTCTATATTATTCTATTAGTTTTTTTAGTTCCGTTTTAATTTAATTAAATAAATTTTTAAATATTTTTTTAGGAAATGTTTGGGATCTTCAAAACTCGCAATTTTCATATTTCTTTTTTGAATAAAAAAAAATATATATATGTTAATAATTTTAATCTAGAAAATATATTATAGTGCATTGCGCGCATATATAAAGAGAAGAGAATTGAGTCGTTTGGATTACTTTACCTTTTTTGCTGGCATGGAAGCTGTCATCTTTGGGAACGTACTGAATATCGTATTTTATGATAGTTTGTGAGAGAAGTGTCTTGTCCTTGTTGATTCGATGCACTGCATATTTGAAAGCTTGCTCTGGAACACTATTTCGTAAATCCTCTGTGAAAATAGCACCTGAAACAAGCAAAAAAGGACAAATATAAGGACAAATCAAAAATATATATATATAACCATATTTATTCATTGAGTGGAAATATCAAAAATTTATAAAATCATGTATCAAGTAGAAAAAAATTCAAGATTATTAAGAACCGCAAGATTAATTTTCCCTATGTTTGTGCTCAATCCCTATTAAATATTGCAATTTCAACTTTAATAACCCTCATTTTTTTAAAATTGGCGGGCAATTTTGGTAGTCGTCTGCGCATAGGGTTGTGCTTATCGGAATTATACAGTGCCAGTGATGCCAGACAACAAAATATATATAAATAGTTATCGTACAAATTAATTATGACATAAATATGATACTATAATAAGTATTTATCAACATTTCTTATATTCTAGTATAACTTTGTATTAATTTCAAAGAATTCATTCTAATTGCATAAAATGGTTATAACTGTGCGTGGTGATTTGTCAACATTGCATTTCTCAGGACGCACTAGACACACCTACTTATTCTTTGGAGAAGACAGAAGCGTAGCATAATTGGTAAAGCCAATATGCCGGTTTTGATTTATGATGCGTATACTTCTGTCATTCTTCGCCAATTTAAAAAAAAAACGAGAAATACTTTATGTGATACATATTAATTGCAAGATTTGTCTATAAGTATATTGCAGAGTTTTGTAAGTTGGTCTATCAAACTTAGTTGCAAGGACTAAATCATTAATTTCTCCATTTTGTTGGTTACATTTGCTGGCAAAAAAAGGAACCAATAAATCAGAACGTCACTTCTCGGAGCAGCACATTAATTATAAATAAATAAGTTTATTATTTTTTTCATACAGAATCAAAAATTAATTAACGTAAATATTTTAATATGCCAATCTAAATTATTTATCTCGAAATTATTTTGCCTAACTCAAGTCTTCGTACTTGTATTCTGTAATTCTATAATTCAAAAAATAAACTTGTAATTTTAATACCAACACTGCTCATTAAATATCGAAAATTTAAACCAAAATCTTCTGTTATTTAGTGCAACGAAACTTTACTTTCACGCTAGAATTGTGATTCATTTTTTTGTATGATAAGCATGGAGTTACCTTTGCCAAAATTTGCGCTTGTGCTATGATAAATCTACGAGGGAAAATCTGGCGTACAAACACGAACATATAAAAGGACAATCATATATCTTATTTTCCCGGTTTTTGTTAAGTGCAAGCTATGTTGGTGTAAAAACAAACTGTGCTCGCGATTTCGTCCTTTATAAAACTTTAATAATCTTGAATTATTAAAAATATATAACTTAAAAATAATCATTAATTGCGATCTTTATGTCTTATGGGGTACAATTAATTTTCATAAATAAAAATTTTATCAAAATTTCATTTGATTTTATATTTATTTATTTTATAACAATGATGCACCATTCGAATATATTTTATGTACTACATTCCTCTTTTGTACACAATTTCTAAATTGGCACTTTATTATTGTACATATAAATTTTATATTTGGGCAATAAATAAGATGTACCATCCTGTATATATGGGTAAATCTTGGCACGCATGTGTGCAGATTTATATAATTCACCTCGGTTCGCGAAGACATTATAAATTTCCCACTCCCATTGCATTTTCCCATATTTCAGGATGAAAGACTAACATCGTACCATTTGGAGGTTGAATTTCTTTTCATTCTTTTTATTTGCATCGCCTCTCAACGTATACTAAATTGGGTGAGTAAGGTGACCGCACTTTTCAAATGATTTTTGATTTATATAAGAAACTATTCTATCACCTTACGAACGGATCATAGCCATTTTTGTTGAAATAAATTCTTAAATAGTGCATAAATTAGTTTCCATTAATTGCAATTAACATAGGTTCCTTATCGACTGCTCAATTTTTTTTTTTGAGATTTGGAATAATTGATTTCATGGAGAAAGTAAAAAAGAAGAAAAGTAACTAGTAAATATTTGCCTCAAGAGAACAATAAAAATAAGTAATTGTATTAAAGTACTAAGCTGAATAAGCTGAATAAGCTGAAAAAGCTGAAGTACCACAGGATTTTCGGCGTAGTAGAATAGTAACAATGCCGAAGAAAATAGGAGCTAATCTGTGTGAGAACTATAGGACCATTAGCCTACTATCACATGCATCGAAGATATTGTTAAAGATTATTTATAGGAGATTAGAAAATAAAGTAGAGGAAAGGCTAGGAGAAGATCAGTTTGGTTTTAGGAAAAACAGAGGGACGAGAGAGGCGATTCTAGCACTAAGAACGGTAGTAGAAAAAAGAAAGAGGGTAGGAAAGGTAACTTGCATAGCTTTTGTAGATTTAGAAAAGGCATTTGATAATGTAGATTGGGACATAATGTTTAGAATTTTAAAAGAAACGGGTATAGATTATAAGGATAGGAGAATAATTTTGAATTTATATAAACACCAAACTGCCTTAGTTAGAATTGAGGGGGAAGAAGAGGTAGCAAAAATAGGGAAGGGAGTTCGGCAGGGATGTACACTCTCACCGTTATTATTTAATCTATATATAGAAGATGCAATAAACAAAGTAAAAGAAGAGTATAGTGTAGGTGTGAATGTACAGGGAGAGAAAATATATATGCTGAGATTCGCCGACGATATAGCTATATTGGAAGAAAGCGAAAAGAATTTAGAAAGGGTATTGAATGGTATGCAGGCAGTATTGACTAGGGATTTTAACATGAAAATAAATATAGGTAAAACTAAAGTGATGAGGTGTGACAAAAAGGAATGCAGTAGAAAAATGAGGATCACAATAGGAGATAATAGAATCGAAGAAGTGTCAGATTTTTGTTATTTAGGCAGTAGTATCACAAAAGATAATCGAAGCAAGGTAGATATAAAGTGTAGGATAGCACAGGGTAGGAAGGCATTCGTAGAAAAAGAACAGATTTTAAGATCAAATATTGACTTGGGTATTAGAAAAAGATTACTGAAGGTATATGTTTGGAGTGTAGCACTGTACGGGTGTGAGGCGTGGACTATAGGAAAGGAAGAGAAGCGTAGATTAGAAGCACTTGAAATGTGGTGTTATAGGAGGATGATGAGGATTGGTTGGGAAGATAAAGTAACAAATGAAGCTGTACTAGAGTTAGTAGGGGAGAAGAGAAGTATCTGGAGAGTGTTACAGCGTAGGAGAGACAGATTAGTAGGGCATATTCTTAGGCATGGGGGGATTATGCAATTGATCATAGAAGGTAGAGTGGAGGGAAAGAGAGGGGTAGGTAGGCCTAGATTGGAGTATGTGAGTCAGATAGTTGAAGACGTTGAGATGAATAGCTATAGGGAGATGAAGGGATTAGCTCAGGATAGATCGGCATGGCGTGCTGTTTCCAACCAATCTTTAGGATTGCGGACTCTTTAACTAACTAAGCTGATTCGTTCCATAAAAAATGTTTTATAAGAAACCTTCAAAATTACCATTAAAATTAGACCACATTTAAAAACAATGAAACAATAATCAGTGCGAAAATAATGGTAGCAATTTGGTGTTGGTAGATGGTTTTTGGTGTGAACGATAAAAATATAATTATCTTAAGGATAGAGATGTTTGCTTACCGATTTTTATGGTAGATGGCAGAGTGACTGCTCCAGAAATGTAGCTCAACAACAGCGCCCAAACGGCCGTCCAACGTGGCATGGCTCATGGTGGACTCAAGTACCAACGCGCCCTCTCGCGGTACTTGTAAAACTAAAATAATGATATCGCATTCTTAATAATGTCATAGTACAATTTTAGGAGTTTAAGATTCGTAAATATTACATCAATTCAATGCTGATGTTATAATGTAAAAAATATATAATGTATTGATATTAATTGATGTAATTTCGTTATTTACCTTATTTATCTCGCTAAAGAAAATATAATGTTCGAATCATGCGCAAGCAGATCATTAATATTAGTTAAGAAAAGAATATATGCTATACATAGAGAAAAGTGGGCCAAAATATCTGCAGTGGATTAACTGAAGGAATAATCTCCCTATTTTGAAGAGAATCTGTATAAGAAATATCATATCGATTCTTTCATCCAATAACAGATTATATCATGAAAAAATATCTATAATCTCGTGTTAAAGGAATAAATAATAAATAAAAATGTTAAATAAGTACTTTTATTAAATTGAAAAGAAAAGTGAAAAATAACAAGACTATTAGATTGCTGTCTTATATATAATAAATTTATATATAATTTTGCTCATGTAATAATGTGGAAGAAAGTGATTTTTTTAATTTAAAAGAACCTTTTAATAAAAGATATTTAAGCATATTTTTTTCACGGATTTACGATAGAAAAGTTATTGTAAATCCTTGAAGCCACAAATAAAAATAAAAATACCATTAACACATGGCAGTAGATCCCAATCAAAAGATAAGGGTAAAATGTGGTTTACGGTAAAAATTCCTAAAAATCCGGCGTTAATTTTTCTGTGTCCAGGAAGGTCAGGTCAGGTCAGGTCAGGTCAGGTCAGGTCAGGTCAGGTCAGGTCAGGTCAAGTCAGGTCAGGTCACGATTTTTTTCCATTTTTTGGTGGACTATACAAAAAATTCGTGATTATTCTTTTTTAGTATGGAATCCGATGGGATAAAAAAATGGCCGCTAAGCCTGTTGACCATCAACGACTTGTGTAAGCAGCCGAAAGATGTTGTTTTGGGCGAGTTGCAAAAATGGAGGTTGATACCGCCAGATGATGGGTCGTATCTGTGTCCGAAATGTTACCAACCATAGAAACATAGTAATTGCTGTGAAAATTGCAAATTTTCCTCAAAAAAAAAATTTGCATAAATTTGCATATTTCTCAGCAATTACATGTTTCCGCCTGGTTTTTTCAATTCAATGTTAAAGTTTCCACCCTAAAAAGGCCTAAAAACCCTCATTCCTCAAAATATGCAAATTTACCGTAAACGTAATTCGCTCCAAAGATAATAAAAAGAAGCTATCACAAAACAAGCAGAAAAAGGGCTGGAACTATATGATGGTGTACCGCTGTCGGTTCTGTCAATTAGCGATAATGTAGACAGCCGCATTAGATTTCATTTGATTTTGTTAGTGCTGCTAAGATCGCTCTTTTTACCGATTTCATGCCATGGCATCGAAGCACTTTCTCAATGGGATATGACGCTGGGCAAACTGAATTGTCGCCGCATCACATGCCATTGGTTCCGGATGGTATATTCCATGTCTGGCTGATATATTATATACCGTACTTTCCGAAATGGCCGAATTTCTATCAAGGCGAAACGAATTTCTATCGAAGCGAACTTTCGAACAGAATACATGATTAAATCATACGTTCGTAACTTATCCAAAGAAATCTTTAAAAAATATTCGCGCAAATTTAATTATAAACTTCCCTATTATACAATACAAATTTAATTGTACCATATTGAAATGCATCATCCTGTACAAGCACTATATATCGTGCTAATGGTTCTTCTATCCATCTGATACTGTTTATACTTGGAGAAATATAAATTTATGCAATATACGAGGTCGTATTGGCCATATTATTTTATATTGTTAGAATAGAATAGAATAGTTAAGAAAATGTTAAGAAAATAGTGGATGACTCTAGACTAGATATCACCACGAATAGATTTTTTTTTTTGGCTACTATTATAATGCGTATGTGAATTTTTGGCGGGAAATGCACCTCAAAGTTATAAAAATTTGCATTTGTAATTACAATGGCGGCCAGTGGGATTTAATTTTTTTTTTTTTGGAACGATAAATTAACTTTAGTCAAACTAAAGTTAACTGGCCCAGAAGTTTGACACGTACATTCTACGTGTAGGTATTTGTTTTATTTTTTAACGGAGTTTCTATTCGTTTGAGAATATGTAATTTTAAATGGAAAATTAGATAGCTTGTTGACCGAAAATACGCAATTAGTGAATTTTTATTTTAAATTTACGGCGCTGAATATCTAAATATAAGAATTAATGGCGACGAGAATATACTTTGTTATTAGCGCAGACCAACAAAATAAATTTAAATATAATTTGGGCAAGGAAAAAAAAACGAAAAAGTAGATCTAATAATATATAGGATAATGCTTTAACCTTTCCTAACATCGAAATTTTGAGTTTTGTGAAAACATCCGCAGAAAAACTTTATATTGCAAAAATTCAATAACTATATTACGCAAAATAATCACGCAATCAAAGTTATTTAAGAAATACAATTTTCGATCAATGTGAACAAATTAATATTCAATTTTTCGAATTAACCAATACATATTTCCCCATTTCAGTCACCAAAATAAATGTAACGTTTTCCATTCTGTGTAATTGTCATAAATTAACTAGATATATTTCCAAAGTACATTATGATATTTAAAAAATTATCACTACGGTGTTAAATTTATTTAGTTTTTATCTTGTGCTACTGAAGATGGGGGCCTTCGAAATGCGCAGCTAGCTACTTAGTGCTTTAAGTGAATACTTCCATTAATGGAAGAAATAATAAAAACAAAATTATATGGGCAGAAAATTAATATTTCAAATTGTCTATTATCTATTATATCACCAAGCTCATTCTTCAAATTATAATCCTAAAATTCAATATAAAACCTTATTATTAGAGATCGGATTTTAGGTAAATTGCCTTAAATTGTCTTTTTTTGCCTATTTCGACACTTTTCATGTATTCGCGCCTTTTTTTCACATTTATTTGCTTTTTACCGTAATTTATGTTGTTTGATGAATAAACTTTCTAAATTGTTTGTGTCATTGTTACATTACCAATGGAAAAATCCCTAATCGTTTTTAATGTACTTTTAAGTACCAATAGTGGTTATTTTGTAACAACTGTTATTTCAAATAAATAATTCACCCTTCTTCTTCAGTTTGTGTTTAGTAAGCGCACGAATACATTCGAAAATAAATTCAAAATGCTTAAAATTAGCAGTTCAGATGAATCCAAGATCCAAAAAATAATTCGGGTGTTCGGCTCTAATATTTTTAATGGTGACCTTATATTATTATTTTGCAAAGTTTGCGATACAAAAGTGAAACATGAAAAAAATATTTTGTGTTTTTTACTGTGTTTTTCATGCCTGTTTTTGAGTTTTTTTTTTCAAAATAAGAAATTCATTTTTTAGCGCCCTTTTTTACGTTTTTTAGTGCCTATTTGCCGCCTATTTTGGCATTTTTTTAGTGTCTATAATCCGGTCTCTACTTATTATTAATGAATTAAATTAAAAAATTTAAAAAAACGGAAATGTAGTGAAATTTGTTAGTCTTTGAAATTAGTTTGTTTATAGCATTATATTAATTGAAAATTTAGAATTTTACTAGAACGTAGTCATGAAACGTAATTTTCCATTTAATTAAGTCTCGAAATATTTAGAAAATTGGTTAAATGTAAAAAAAAACTTTAGTGATAGTACAGTGAAATTTAAAAAAAAATGGACCTACGAAGAAGAGAAGAGCAGAATATTGTTTACGACAAAAAGTTATATTTTCTTGATGTGTGCATATCAATTATGTACTGATACGTTAATTATTTTTATTTATTTATCATAATGTATTAGTATACCACTAAGTAGCTAGATGCGTATTTCGAAGGCTATGCCCCCCATCTTCAGTAGCACAAAATAAAAACGAAATAAATTTAACACCGTAGTGATAATTTTTAAAATATCACAATGTACTTTGGGAATATATCTAGTCAATTTATGACAATTGTTGGCAATGGAAATGCTGCGGGTTATGTAAACTAGAATCAGTTTAGTTTACACATGGCCTACAGTAAGGTGGCTTTTATTTAGACACACGTTATAATATCTATTTGCTTTGTGTGTGGACAAAAGGGTAGGTAGAATGAGCATTATATCCTGTCGACATGTTATCCTGGCATCCTGGTCTATAGCACAGCCGTTCGGTGCTGCTGTTTTACTGTTACTGTTTGTTTCTTAGACAATGACAAATTCAATCGAGGTCGTGTTAGTCTGGATTTAAGCAAAGATCTTTCGCAAATATTATACAGGTCGGCCTGATAAGAACTATACTTTATAAACAAATTGACGTCCATTAATTTTTGAGCAGCATAATAAATAGAACGAATGAAAGAGTCGAGTTTAATTTTTTATTTATCTTTACTAGTGTATATCATCAGAGGTAACTAATGTCATTTGTTATACAGAAAAATCATCAAAATGGAACATCGTTATCGCAGCAATTGTCTGTTATTTAAAAGAATGAAAAATTTGAAAAGAAATACAACAAACATTTTATTCGCACAACTTAACAATATTTTTTAATATTAATTTTAAACGTTTTGTATTTAATGTATTATTAATTGGGATATTAAAACAAAACAATCATTGTTATGGGGCTATTTTTTTTTAAGTGGCAGGCCCGCCCGTTATACCGCGCATTACAAATTAAGACTAGTTTATGCATAAGACCAATGATAACAAAAAAAATGAAAATATACTGGCCGCTTCAACACCCCGGAGAGATGCTCGTGAAGAGATGCTCGCCACTGCATTTTTGTTATTTGAGGGTGTGGTCTAAATACTACAATGTTGTCATATCGTCAGCCAACAAATACAGAGAGTATTATATTAGCATAATTGATCAAAACAAATAATAAATGAGTGGAAACTTTTTACTAAATAGTGGACTTTAATCGAAGCCGTATATATTCATACATTAAATATTCTCAATCTGAATTTTGCTATGCAGTTTACAATTTGAGCACTTTGTACTGAAGTTTTTTATTCATATATGGCAACGATGGTACTGTAAGCTCAATCCTTATGCGCAGTAGAGGATGAATTAGGTCCGCCAAGATATATACCTGTGATGATGCATATTAATATGAGAAAATAGAAAGGACAAACTACAAAAATAAAATAAAAATACACGATAAAAGTTTTAAACTCGACTCTTTCATTATTTCATTAAGTCACGTCAACAACTAATAATAAATAAAAATACAATAATAATTTTTTGATCAATTTATCTAGTTATTTAGATAGTCATCACTCCTGAGCACTATCTGACATATGTACTCTAATTTAGGTCTACTTAAGCACCGATCTTTCCGTCTACTTCACTTTCTATAACTATTGGCATAAAAATAGTATAGAATATCACCCAAATACCGTAACTCAAAGCATTAACTAGCTAGATGTACATTTCGAAGGCTATGCCCCCATCTTCAGCAGCACAACATAAAAACTCTGTCACGAATCGTAATAATACCTTCGTATCTACCAAAATGATCAATTAGTGCATGTCTACTGCGCTGCAACAACTTCAAAATGCCTCTTCTTTCAGTAAATCTCCAACAATCGTTATCATTTACTTCAACTACCTACCAAATCGTCACCACTCTCCTATAGCATAACAATTTAAATGGTTTAAACCTAGTTTGATTGAGACAACAGTATCGAATAAATTAATCCAGCTTAATTTTGCATTTGCTTCTGTAATATCGTTCTCAGCTACGACACCTTGTTTTGTGGTCTCTAACGCATACATAGTCACAGTTATCACGCTCTTATACGGCACTATGATTCAGGGAATGATGGACGTGTGCACTATAGAATCCCGACCCGACAAATAGAAGGTATTAACTGTGAATGTGCAGAAATGTATTGTTGTCAAAGAACCAAACTGACAGTGTAATAGCACCTAGCTGGTTGGCCTAGAAGGTACAAAATAAGTGCACGCGATTTATAATTACTAATAAACTCTTACCTATTAGCTTTCGGTTGACTTTGAGCTAGTTAAAGAATCCGCAATCCTAAAGATTGGTTGGAAACAGCACGCCATGCCGATCTATCCTGAGCTAATCCCTTCATCTCCCTATAGCTATTCATATCAACGTCTTCAACTATCTGACTCACATACTCCAATCTAGGCCTACCTACCCCTCTCTTTCCCTCCACTCTACCTTCTATGATCAATTGCATAATCCCCCCATGCCTAAGAATATGCCCTACTAATCTGTCTCTCCTACGCTGTAACACTCTCCAGATACTTCTCCTCTCCCCTACTAACTCTAGTACAGCTTCATTTGTTACTTTATCTTCCCAACCAATCCTCATCATCCTTCTATAACACCACATTTCGAATGCTTGTAATCTACGCTTCTCTTCCTTTCCTATAGTCCACGCCTCACACCCATACAGTGCTACACTCCAAACATATACCTTCAGTAATCTTTTTCTAATACCCAAGTCAATATTTGATCTTAAAATCTGTTCTTTTTCTACGAATGCCTTCCTACCCTGTGCTATCCTACACTTTATATCTACCTTGCTTCGATTATCTTTTGTGATTCTACTGCCTAAATAACAAAAATCTGACACTTCTTCGATTCTATTATCTCCTATTGTGATCCTCATTTTTCTACTGCATTCCTTTTTGTCACACCTCATCACTTTAGTTTTACCTATATTTATTTTCATGTTAAAATCCCTAGTCAATACTGCCTGCATACCATTCAATACCCTTTCTAAATTCTTTTCGCCTTCTTCCAATATAGCTATATCGTCGGCGAATCTCAACATATATATTTTCTCTCCCTGTACATTCACACCTACACTATACTCTTCTTTTACTTTGTTTATTGCATCTTCTATATATAGATTAAATAATAACGGTGAAAGTGTACATCCCTGCCGAACTCCCTTCCCTATTTTTGCTACCTCTTCTTCCCCCTCAATTCTAACTAAGGCAGTTTGGTGTTTATATAAATTAAAAATTATTCTCCTATCCTTATAATCTATACCCGTTTCTTTTAACATTCTAAACTTTGAGCTGGGCATAGAATATCATTTCGATTTTGAACAAAAATATAACTTTTATTTCAATAAATAAAATTCTACCAAAACACGCTACGCTTCTGTCTTCTCTAAAGAATAAGTAGGTGTGTCTAGTGCACAAGGTGTGCGTCCTAAGAAATGCAATGTTGACAAATCACCACGCACAGTTATAACAACCATTTTATGCAATTTGAATGAATTCTTTGATATTAATACAAAATGCAGAAAAGTTATACTAGAATATAAGAAATGTTGCTAAATACTTATTATAGTATCATATTTATGTGTTAATTAATTTGTACGATAGCTATAAAATATTGACAAATTTAAATTCTTAGACCTAGAGTATTTTTTGTTGTCTGGCACCACTGGTACTGTATAACCCCGATAAGTACAACCCTATGCGCAGACGACTACAAAAAAAAAAATAGTGTTTTTTTGCTGTGAAATTATTTAATTCGACATATTTTGCAACATTTCGTATAAAAAAAAAACACGAAAAACCGGTATAATTGATATACATGGAAAATGCATTTGATTGTTGTGGTGTCTTTTACATAGCATTCTGTAGAGGGCAGCGATCCATGCAAAACGCATTTATACAATCCTATTTTCGGTCATTACTTCTTCAACTTTCACAATTCCAACTTTATGTGCATGTCATAATTTAACTAGTACAGTGAAACTCAACAACTGCATGTTCGAGTACAACGAAAGACCGTAATAATGCGCTTGTGTAGAATTCGCTTTCAGTGCTTTGGTCGTCTATTCACCTTCTGAAGTATGTGAATGAATTGAATATTTCGATGTATTCTTTGATTGTACGTACTTTGTACAGCCGTAAGTATAAGAACCCCAGAATGAATTTCCAGTTGAGAGTGGTTTTATTACATGAATAAACTGTTTTGTATAAAACAAACTAGCAGCAGACAAATTACAACAATATTATAGTCGAGTGTGTTTTCGTTTCGTATTCAACTACTGAACGTTTAATTAATTAATTATTCACATAACATGTAATTTATTTAATTAAAATACTCGACAAGTAATAAATACACTGTTAAGACAACAATGTTACTAGAGAAAATTAGTTATTATTGTAAAAAACATGAAAATTAATTAAAGCAAAAACAGTTTAAACAAATCTACTCTAGTAACTATTAAAGTATCATTTTTTTTTAATGTAATCGACCAATAAAATCGAAGTTTCAATTATAATTGTAGTATACAATATACAATTAATTGTAACACACTTTACAGCTCACTAATCCAGCTCCAGATTTGTTTATATATTTATCAGTATTTTCATTCATTATCTCAAATTAAATCGCATACTTTTTACATTATTTATTAAACGATTGTGATGTCACATTTTCATCCCTTCGAATGTTTTGCATCTAAAAAAATATTCGAGCTGAGAATGTTTGTAACATTGCCAGAATTTTCGACCTGCCCGTACCAAATTCTAAGAACTCCCCATCCATTCCTATTCACTGACAAATTTTATCTTTGACAAGGACGATTTATTTTCTAGCGGAACATATACAAGTATATTCTGCAGTCTTCTCTAATAGTAGAATGGTATCAGAACGAACAATCAATACGAAAATTGCGACTGGACGTTCTAATCTAAAGAATATTATAAAAAGATGTCTGAATTTATTTGGATCTATCTAAAAATTCAGCATCTTCGAAAAAGTTAAACTAAGTTATAACATGAATATTTATTAATTCGATGTTTAAAAATTTTTTTTTAAAAATTATGAGGAGATAATATGTAAAAGAATATCTTATAAATAAAACTTGTTAAAATTTTGTTAAAAACCAACAAAAGAAATATGCTCAAAGTTTCCATTTCACGAGATGAATCTTTCACAAATTTGTGGATATTTCAGAAGATCTTTTCTTTCTTTTTTGCATTTAGTTGATCTTTTTCAATATGCACGTATCCTCGGCGATGTTTTAGAATATAATAATGTATAGGATTACTTAAAAATTGTAACAGGATGAGACTAAAAATTTAGGAAATATTCTGTAAAATTATTGATCGAATTTGCATTCTATATGTTGGGTTGAATAAAAAATATATATCGCAACGAAATAAAAGGAACTGATATTGGATCATAACATTTCGTGTGATTTTTCTGAAATATCCATCAGATATGAAAAGAAATAGAAAGGGAAAAGGGTCCTTTCGAAACCAGAATGGGATATGTAAATAAATAAACTGGTGCTTCTGCGAAGAGATCCATATTTTCCGTCATAAAACAAACGATTTAAGAAGTTCACAAGGCAAGGCCTAGTATAAATAGGAATTGTCGCTTACTGATTTAAAAATTAAATTAAATTTCACATTGATTCCATAAAATTTCAACCGTTTTTTTTTTTAATTTTCGTTTCAACACATGTTTTTACTTTTTTAAATTGCATGTACTTTTAGTAGTTTCATTTTTATAAGTCGATTTATTTGATTTTTTTTTAACAGAACGACTTTTTTATCTAAAAATGAGTAAATCATTTTCTACAAAGGTTTCTTAACGCTCAGGGGCGTATTAATTTGATTTTTTTACTATATAGAAGCTGCTTATTTTTTCTAAAGATTTTTTCTATATTTTAGTGAAATGACTAATCTAAAATATAAAATATAAATATAATATATAAAATTAATTAAGGAAAATGTGCTTACGCAATATTTTCATATTTACGTACATTGTTAAATCCAATTTTTTGTAGTTTTATCAATGATTTTTTTATTAATCAACGAATATTTATAATTTTTTTTATCAAAAATCAAAAAATTGTTTGGCTACAAGTTCACATAGTTCTTGATCTTACAGCTAAATATACAATAAAGGGAGATGTGAAAAAAGGCCAGTTTTATATTTGCGAAAATTTATGGTTCTATGGTATACACAAAGTGTCCCCTTTTCAATGTGTATCTGTTTATTTAATACATAGAGTGGATCAACGTAGATAACAAAGAATAAGTTATTTAAATTTCGAAGATAATTTCTAATTCCAATGATAAATATTATAGCAATATATATTTCAGAGGTCCATAAAAATAACGTCAATGTTATAATATTAACTACGTTGCGCAAAACAAATTTTGAAAATAAATTTAAAGTGAAAATTGATGATAAAAAGAAACAATTTTACGAAACGGAAATTCAAACTTTCTTCATTACATTATTGCAAACAATATTATAACAAAAGTCGTATATATTTTAGTCTTTTATTCAAAGAATTTAAGGATAATAAAAGCGTCTATCATAAAAAAAAACACGAAAGGCCATTTTATTAGAGGGTGGGGACATATTAGTATAATTACGAAAGGCCTTTGCGATAGTAAAATGAGCCAACGTTGGTAACATAATTTGCTAAAAGCCGCGCGTAAAAAGCGGATACGTTTATTAAAAGCCATGTAAATAGCCGAGTTATTTATTTTGGGCCAGCGTTTTTATATAAGATATATACAGGATGCCTAAACGCAGTATTTAAAAGAAGATTCATTTCAAATATAACGATTTTTATAAATATATTGTTCTCAATTCCATAATCGAGAAAAATATTTCAGTGATCTTATTTAAAATGAAATAAGAACATATAAAATTTGCAAAATTCGTATTTTACATAATGCAATATCGTTTACGATAACATTTAAATTTCTAGCATAATTAATAAAGGCGACATCTCGAATCTACGGATAAGGAAAAGTATTGTGAATTATTTTGGTAATACAAGATATTATTGATAAATTAAAAATCAAGAATCGAATATTTCTATACTACATTAACGAGAAAATTAATATTTGCGTAACTTCGTATTTAACCTTTATTCTGTGGGATACTGTATAATGATTAAAGAGCCCTTCTAGCTGAAGTAATAGAGATGAGTGAAGAGGTATTTTTGGCCAGAATTCTGTTGGGGACAATTATTCCAAAGCATTTTTGTTGCTGTGCCACGGAAAATAAACCCACAAATAAAATAATCACACACTGATAAATAGAGGTAATTTTAAAAGATTTATATACTTCATTTCGAGAATAGAATTTTGCATTATGCAGCGTTTTTAGCATTTTTTTTACATTAATTTGTTTCAAACGAATAAATAAAACAATACACTCTTATATAGTTTAATTTTTTTGATAACATTTTAAAAACTTCTTAGATTTCAGCTTATATTGCACAATTATAAAGTACAAATCAGTGACAGACTTAAGACATTTTTTTTAGACAGACTTAAGACATGTTTAGTTGCAAATTTATTTTTTCCAACGTGCTTTGTTTAGTATTTTACAAAATTCCATCTTTCCATCAAATATTGTTTATATTATCCAGAAAAGTATTTGGAGTAGAAGCAAATCGAAAGTTAAATTAAATTCTTTGCATTTTGCCTCGCATTTAACATTTATCTCAAGAGAATTTTTTAATTCATAACAAAACAAAAGAATGCTTTTATTTTATTGTTACTTTTTTTTTTTTTTTTTATGTGGTATAATTGCAGAATTCATCATGAATTTATTATTAAAAAATATTATACATATTCATTAGTAAATAAAGTGTTGCATATTATTTTTTAAATTTTGCAATTGTAGATTCTTAAAAAAATTAAGAATTTTTATAGTACAGAATATTTGCGAAATTTTTTATGATTGATACATGTCAATATCAAATTCCTCTAAATCAACATGTATTACAAATAAACACAACTTTAATAAAAAATCTTGAAAATAGTATACAAATGACAACGTATTTACATGTAAATTTATAATTTTTTAGAGAAATTACAGCTTAGCCAATATATAATATAAAACTTGCATATATATCAAAAAATATCAATCATTGATTTGATTAAAAAATCAACATAAAAAAAATAATAGCTAAGAATATAGTTCTTTCACAGATAAATGACTTTTTTTTACGGTCACCAAGCTGTAAATATTTTATTTGTGCAAAATAAAAAGATCGCATTTTTTATATTACTCTTTATATTACTTTATATTATCGCTTTATATTACTCTTTCTTATATTATTCTTATATTGCTTTTGTAGATTTAGAAAAGGCATTTGATAATGTAGATTGGGACATAATGTTTAGAATTTTAAAAGAAACGGTATAGATTATAAGGATAGGAGAATAATTTTTAATTTATATAAACACCAAACTGCCTTAGTTAGAATTGAGGGGGAAGAAGAGGTAGCAAAAATAGGGAAGGGAGTTCGGCAGGGATGTACACTTTCACCGTTATTATTTAATCTATATATAGAAGATGCAATAAACAAAGTAAAAGAAGAGTATAGTGTAGGTGTGAATGTACAGGGAGAGAAAATATATATGTTGAGATTCGCCGACGATATAGCTATATTGGAAGAAAGCGAAAAGAATTTAGAAAGGGTATTGAATGGTATGCAGGCAGTATTGACTAGGGATTTTAACATGAAAATAAATATAGGTAAAACTAAAGTGATGAGGTGTGACAAAAAGGAATGCAGTAGAAAAATGAGGATCACAATAGAAGATAATAGAATCGAAGAAGTGTCAGATTTTTGTTATTTAGGCAGTAGAATCACAAAAGATAATCGAAGCAAGGTAGATATAAAGTGTAGGATAGCACAGGGTAGGAAAGCATTCGTAGAAAAGGAACAGATTTTAAGATCAAATATTGACTTGGGTATTAGAAAAAGATTACTGAAGGTATATGTTTGGAGTGTAGCACTGTACGGGTGTGAGGCGTGGACTATAGGAAAGGAAGAGAAGCGTAGATTACAAGCATTCGAAATGTGGTGTTATAGGAGGATGATGAGGATTGGTTGGGAAGATAAAGTAACAAATGAAGCTGTACTAGAGTTAGTAGGGGAGAAGCGAAGTATTTGGAGAGTGTTACAGCGTAGGAGAGACAGATTAGTAGGGCATATCCTTAGGCATGGGGGGATTATGCAATTGATCATAGAAGGTAGAGTGGAGGGAAAGAGAGGGGTAGGTAGGCCTAAATTGGAGTATGTGAGTCAGATAGTTGAAGACGTTGAGATGAATAGCTATAGGGAGATGAAGGGATTAGCTCAGGATAGATCGGCATGGCGTGCTGTTTCCAACCAATCTTTAGGATTGCGGACTCTTTAACTAATTACTCTTTCCATAAATTCATTTTGTTTTCATATATTTAGATTCATCAATTCACTCGCTAAAATATATATTTCAGAATTGCCTGCTTTAGAGAAAAATATATAGAAAGCATTTTTATTTCACAAAAATTACAGTTGACTCTTTCTAATTGTCACCCTTTATACCGTTCGTTGAAAGAGTTGAAAGTACATTAAGAGCAATTAAGGGGATCGTAATTAAGATATCTTAATTAAAAATTGACACTGGTGTAATGGAAGTTAAGAGCAGCTGAACAAATGTATTGCATTAAAATATAAATAAAAAAGCGATAGCCGTAATGTTGAAAATGAAATGTACAATCAGAAAAAATAATAAAATAAACATGCTTTATTTACAGGCGTTTTCAGAAACTCCTTTCTATAAACTATTTTAAATAAACTCTATTTCATATTTAGGTGTTAAAAAATTATATTAAAAAAAAAAATTGTTATTGGTTCAATTTTAGGATATTTGTAGCAAAATTAAACAAAATATTAAAATATAAATGTAAAACTCGAACTTGCATATTTTCCACAGATATACATAAAAATATATAAGGCAGTTTATTTCAATAGTAGTTCAGTATAAATTTGGCACTAGCAGCAAAAGTGAGTGATTTTAGAGGTATTTTATTTAGTTTTTTATAGTGTGCTACTGAAGATGGAGGCATAGTCTTCGAAATGCGCTATTTAAATGCTTTGTGGTACAATATTTGGGTGGCAGTTTATATAGAATTATTTCATTAAGTAATAGAATTTTTTCAATCGTTAATTAAATTTACTTACAATTCAAATTACATGTAGTATCAAATTACCAAATTGATTCTTTTTTATACATGCTTTTTTTAACTATATATGTATCGTAAATATAGAATTAATTACTTGGCATAAATGCTAAGTATAAAAGTAGGATGTACTTTAAGAGAAAATAATATTATGAGCGAATAATTTATAATACCTAAATCTTAATTAAATTATATGCAATAATTATTGAACAAAATTTTTAAATAATAATAATTTTGAATCGGCAGGAGACAATTTCTACATTTCTATTATCTTTCTCTCAGTCACCCATGTATATATTATTTAACTGGAAAATTTTTGCACTAATACTAATATCATAATGAATTTTTCGCATGTGCGAAAAAAAACTGAACTCAAATCTTGAAAAACGGATGTTGCAGAGTTGCATTAAGGAACAAACAATTGCAGCTTTTTATATTATAATGTAATAAATTCTGATTGGCAAAAACTTCTCGCATTTACCAATTCAACGTAATTTTTTAAACGCTTCAAAAGGATTGCTTATGTGACTTGAAAACGAAAATTATAACTTTATAAATTTTTACATCATTTGCCTGATTTCACATGATTTGTCACATGATGTGAATGCCATACAATATCAAAAAAAAATCTTTTTAATACTTTTTTTAATACAAGTGCGATACGAAATAGTTATTTATTTTGTCGCTTCTATTTATACGAATGAATTTAAATTGTTTTGTGTAAAATCAAAAATTCCCAGACTAGATTGTATTGAATTACATGAACCATCTCTGTTAGGCGAAGAATTTGAAATCTTACAATGCACAACGATGTACATACAAATAATCCTTGTACAAGTCGTGTCGTTTCAAACTCAAGCAGCACATATGTATGTAAATTTTATGAAAATGACATGTGACATGTTTAATGGCAAATCGCATCAGTGACACGAATATATGAAGCGCGTATATAAGCGAAAATTGTGTACATAGAATAGCAGAGATTTATTAGGTACATGTGCAAATAATATTCCTTTCAAATACAGTTTTTGAATGAATTATTTAAATTTATGTCGTCTAATGGAGAGATGCAAATATACGAATGAAATGATAATAACATTTTATTAAATGTCGAATAAGTATAAACGAAAATAAACGAGTGATATGCTTTAGTAAATTTAATAGAATCATATTAAAAAAAAACAAGTGATTTTTAGCTGCGGGGATTTTTTAAATTCAGAAAATATTATGCGTGATCCCTTCGGCTTCTAACTTTTAATATATCATCGAAGAGATTGGAAAGTATGTTGCGTAATAAATGCACTTTATCCCTATATTACACGCATATTTAATTGGATCATGAATAATGCACAGAGATGCGGAATTTTTATTATTAAATATGCAAATGTTGGTGGGATCATATCGCCGAGATTTGCGACCGAATTAAAATACCAGCTGATGTAGAATATAAAAATGACTGCATTAATTGTAAAATTATAGAAGGAATAGTTAATGAAAAGATAGAAATGAAAATGTAACGCATTTGATTGGTCAAGTCGATATAAATTGCAGAATATTATAAATTACAAATTTTAACGATTTAGATACTAGGCCAGTGGTTCCTAACCTTTATAATACTGCTACCCCCGTAATCTGTTAGGAAATCAAATTTTACCCCAATTTTAAAATGTTATGCGCGCCCCCTCTCAGTTCGGACAGGTTTATACAGGTTTATACATGTCGGATTCCGCATGCGTGATGCGCCGTGACTCAGGATTCAGCCTTCGGTTAACAAATTGTTCTCTGTTACCCCTGAAGATTAGCATGTTTACCCCCCGAGGGGTAATTACCCCCAGGTTCGGAACCTCTGTACTAGGCAAAGGATATTTCTGTGAAACGTAAGGACAAAAAGTGCGATCTCACATTTGCAAAATATATTATATTATCTTTTGATAATAATAACATTTAAAGGAAAAAATCGTCCATCAATTGAGAAGGTTTATAGAGGACATGTACACTCTCACCGTTATTATTTAATCTATATATAGAAGATGCAATAAACAAAGTAAAAGAAGAGTATAGTGTAGGTGTGAATGTACAGGGAGAGAAAATATATATGTTGAGATTCGCCGACGATATAGCTATATTGGAAGAAAGCGAAAAGAAATTAGAAAGGGTATTGAATGGTATGCAGGCAGTATTGACTAGGGATTTTAACATGAAAATAAATATAGGTAAAACTAAAGTGATGAGGTGTGACAAAAAGGAATGCAGTAGAAAAATGAGGATCTCAATAGGAAATAATAGAATCGAAGAAGTGTCAGATTTTTGTTATTTAGGCAGTAAAATCACAAAAGATAATCGAAGCAAGGTAGATATAAAGTGTAGGATAGCACAGGGTAGGAAGGCATTCGTAGAAAAGGAACAGATTTTAAGATCAAATATTGACTTGGGTATTAGAAAAAGATTACTGAAGGTATATGTTTGGAGTGTAGCACTGTACGGGTGTGAGGCGTGGACTATAGGAAAGGAAGAGAAGCGTAGATTACAAGCATTCGAAATGTGGTGTTATAGGAGGATGATGAGGATTGGTTGGGAAGATAAAGTAACAAATGAAGCTGTACTAGAGTTAGTAGGGGAGAAGAGAAGTATCTGGAGAGTATTACAGCGTAGGAGAGACAGATTAGTAGGGCATATTCTTAGGCATGGGGGGATTATGCAATTGATCATAGAAGGTAGAGTGGAGGGAAAGAGAGGGGTAGGTAGGCCTAGATTGGAGTATGTGAGTCAGATAGTTGAAGACGTTGAGATGAATAGCTATAGGGAGATGAAGGGATTAGCTCAGGATAGATCGGCATGGCGTGCTGTTTCCAACCAATCTTTAGGATTGCGGACTCTTTAACTAATAGAGGACCATTTTAATCTGAAAATATGATTTTTTTTGGAATAACCACAAAAATAATATATAGAAACATATCGCACTGTCAATGGAATACCAACACAAGTCAAAAAATACAAAAATTACGTTTATGCTGTTTCTGTACATTAAAATGTTCAATCTATATAATGCTAAACCACCACATCTTCAAATATTGAAAAAAAAATATGTTGGTTTGTCCACCTTTGAAATGTTTTAGTTTTTCGATGCAATACCAACTGATTTTTAGTTATGTAACTTTTCTATTTAATTTCTTAGTCTAAATGTAACATAAGACGAAATATTTTTATATTTAAATTTTTTATACACAAAATTATTATATTTGTTAATGCAATACCATCGTAATTAAAAAATTGCATTATTTCATCATAAATAACAGCTTTAAGATATAAATTTAAAAATACTGAGCTTGCCCTTCTTTATCTTTTATTGGCATATGTGCCATCAATGCGAAGAGGAAGTGTAAATTTTGTGATTACAAAACAAAAATAAAAGCTAATTTGCGACGTCATTTGATTTGTGAACATAAAATTGAACGGAGCTTCGAATCTTTTGAAATTGTTGTATAGATTTTTTTCATCCTCTTCTAGTTTTAAATTAGTATATACAAAATTTAAGTAAATGTTTATAGAATATCAATTTGTTTAAATCAATTCGATATTCACCAAAATACCACGAATAAATGTATTGGAAATTAATTCCAATTCCTATACTTATATATACCAAATAAAGATTTTTATATCAAAATTTACCGTTGCAATTTTTGTTTTATTCTGCACATCTTGATATTTTTCGGATCTTACATTGGCTGTCTTGAAAAATTAATTTCGTTGCAAAATATATTCTTAGCGTATATCACAAAAACTTATTTAGCAAATTTCAAAATTATTTGCGCTTTCATTTTTCAGGAGTAATATGCTCGAAATGCCAAAGGATCTTCAAGCACGACAAATCCTTGAAATGTCATATGCGAATGTATTGCGGCATTGTATCCACTATTTGGCAATACATTAAATGAACAAAATTTGTTAAAATTTTAAACCTAACTCTTTTGATAACGAAAACTTCTATTTTATTTTCCTCTAAACATACCCATTTTGAGCTGTGTTAGTTTTCCATTGACAGTACGATATGTCCCGCTGAAGAAATGCATATTTAGTTATTAAATGTTTTGAGTGATAAAATCAGTTCTTAATCTAATGATTCGTTCGTCGCTCTTTCGCAAATCAGCAGTAGATTAAATAATTGCATTTCCTTTATTTTCCCAGCGTCTTCTCAATCTGGCAGTCTGATTTTAACACTATCGAATCTTGTCAAACTAACGAATACGTTTATTTACATCAGAGCTGCGATTTTTATTAGATCATAAGAATTTTCTCTACATTTAGTAGAATATATCAAAGATACAATATATAGTTTAGTTCACAAGTTTAATATTTTTAAACATTTTAAATAGGCTTAGAATTTAATATATTAATGTGTATTTTTGATTTATAATTAATAATTATTAATATTACCTAAAATTTATGAAATAAGTAGATGATAACTAAGACTGGCTAGTTAAAAGTATCGCGATATAAGCAAATAAAACGATGTGTTGAAAACAAAATGACATAATGTATAAAAAATGTACTGCACTGGAATATTTAATGACTGACGCCATACTGTTTTGAATAGCACTTCTCTGTACTGTATTGGTCAATCCATTATACAGGTCTTGATTTATGATGCGTGAACTTCTGTCACTTTCCTGCCACTTTCAATAAAACGGTGTATATGTAACTTGACAAAATGTTAATTTTTCAAACTGTTATACAAAATGAACTATTAATTTCATTTATGTATAGTTTTAATTAGAAAATGAAGTGCCATCAATATTGTATTTTATTTATCAGAATTTTTTTCGTTTTTCCTTTATGAAACTATAAATACACCCCTGGTTTGCATGTTATATGACATTCATGTTATATGACACTCAAAATCATGATGTCTGATTGCATCAATGATGAAGTATCTCAACTCCTACAGAATATACAGCCCTATAGTTGCAGACAGATCCTATGAGTTGGAAAGAGGGGGTTGTATGTAGCACAAGTCCTGCAGAATTCGCGACAAATGTGGACAAAATTAAAATAAGAAAGTAAAATCGAAATATTTAAGTTTCCGCGAACTTAAGCTAATTATTAAATGTACAATAGGAATAGCAGTAACAGCGTGGAAAAAAGTAGGAGCTAATGCATGTGAAAACGATATATAAACCATCATAATATTAATTTTAATTTTATATTACGTGTTTGTTATGATGTGTATTTTTACCGAAAATCATTTTTGATGTAGAATATTAAATATAAAACATTAAATTTTATATGGTAGTTTTATCTCACAAAGGTCCTGTTTGCAGAATACTTAGTTATACTACCTGCGTTCGATTTTGCAGAGGAAACGAAGTTGAACCAGTCACACAAGAGTCAGAAGCTGCGCGAGCGAATCAAGCAAATGTCTCTTTCTTAATATATATCTTCTTAGATAGGCCTGTACAAATATGTGGATAAAAATATAATTTGTTATATATATACGAGTATTCGTAGACAATTGTGCCCCCCATTTATTGTAAATCACATTAACATTTCACTGTTGAATTACCAAATATAACCGTTTAATAAAAATGTGTATTTTTAAACAAGATTTGGCATTTTATTTATTTTACAACCATTTTTTAATTTGTAAATTTTTGTTTTTTAATTTTAATACTTCTATACGTTTTTTGAGTTGCGCAACCTTTAAAAAACATCACATAAGATTTGTCTGGATGTAGCTTGACAAAAAATACCACGTCTGCGTCAAAACACCCTTAAAAAAACGGAGGAAAAATAGGTTGATGCTAAATGTAAATGAGATACCAACGATGGTTAATGGCGCGAGAAAATTTTATAATGAAAGACTGTCTGCGCGCCATTGTTGCTGTTTGGACTCGGAGGATTGTCTCTTGTGGTTTCGTAAAGCCGACGTATTTGATTGTTATAAAAAAAAAAATTAGATGACAACAGTTTTACTAAAATCCTGCTATTCATTACACCCAATCGGTGAAATGACGTTAAATAGATATTTAGGTAACATTTAAAAATATTCGCACAGACGGAAATGCAGAAAATGTCAATCATTCGGCAAAATGATTTAATAATGGTGCGACTATCGCATTTAAAAAACCAGGCTAGGAACACTTAGTGGATAATATTTAATTCCTGGTGCCCTTCTTAAGTAAGTTTCGCTTCGCTTGTATTTATATATGGCAGGCCACCTAGCCAATGCACCAAGAAGTATTTTTATTATAGCACCATATTATGATGTGGCTGGAAAAGCAAGCGCCTTTGGGGCGACCCAATTTCTGGATTAATGGTTATTATACTGCCTCAAGTGCTGATAGTTTCTCAATCGCAAAAAACATTTTTCAAAGCAACAACGAAGGAAGTTCTTAGTTTTATTAGCAGGAATATAATTAAGAATAGATTAACATTTATAGAAACACATTGAACTAAAGTAGTTCTGCGGTTCACAAAGTGCTTGAAAATTTGAAAAGGGATTTTAGAAGATGGTATATACAAAAAATTCCCCCAAAAAAACGATAGTTGGAATTTATAATTTAAATAAATTTCCAATGTGTCGTTTGCATTTTTTTTGTTATTTGTATGCGTTTGTATTAGCGCATGATTTTGACAAATTGTCTACTTTACTGCTATAAAATATGAAATATAATTAACAATAATTACTTTAGGGGACACTCGGTATTTTAGAAATGTAGAGGATGGTAAATTTAACCAAGTACAGTTTTACTTCAAAAGCAAACTTGTGAAAATTAATTTAAACCAATTCTATTCAAACATACAATCACAAAGAGATTTTCAATTTTCAAATAATAATTAATAATAATTTTTAAAATATAATTCTATGTAAAATCTAATAGTTAGGGTTGGGAGGTGCAATTAATTTCGGACTACCCTTAATACAAATTTCGGAATTTCCCTTAATACAAAAGGGAAATTAATTGCATTGATATTTAACAAACAAACTATAATTACCAACAATTTATGTCATGTTGATTTATTTAATTGTATTGCAATCACGATTCGCAAACAGAGGTATTTTATTTCGTTTTTTATCTTGTGCTATACTGAAGATGGGGGTATGGCCTTCGAAATGCGCATCTAGCTAATAAATGCTTTGAGTAGCTAGATGCGCAATAACTAATATGTTTTCGCAAAAAATACGTATGTTATTTCATTGAAAACGTTCCAACATAAATGAGCGTGCAATAAAAAAAAATCACTTACGTGACGGTAGCGTAGTTCATGTAGAGTTTTCGCATGTGATTGTGGCGTGATCTCATTGACGATCTATCGCGCGATTCTTTGGCACAGAGGCAGCTGGATGAGGGCCGCTCGCGTCTCCGCAACTAGCGTTCAACTGACGCTTCTTTGGGGGAAATTATCCTGATGCCGCATAGTATCCTCGATCCTCCGCGTGTTCCATTCCAGGAACACTGAAAAGGACGCGCGCAATATGAACATAGGAACCTCAACAACTCAATATTAACACGAAGTACAACAACAAATGTGCCTCGCTAGTACATGTAGATATATAAGTCTTGCTTTTATAGTGTGTAATGTGGAACGTAGCACTGTAAGCACAGGCTAAAGAAAGTATAGCGATACGGTGTCCAGTCGTGCTTTAATGTGCACTTGGTTGCATATAGTGTAGAGATAACGTTGTATTGCGGCTTCAGTGTGGAATGTCAGTGGCGTATTTGTATGCGTTATGTAGCGTGTGGAAAGCACATGGTGCGCAGAAAACAGTAAACAAAGGTGGTAATAATTATGCAAATGGTAATTGAGAAATTTTACAACCAATAATTCATTACGAGAGGTCTAATTTATTCCATAGATGACCATGCGATCATTTTTATTTTTATTCCTTCATATACCTATATTCTTAGTTAAAATAAACATTTTGATATATACAAAACGTAATTACATTCTTGCCTATACTGTTTTTAATTATATACAGTTACTTCATTCACAACTTTTTATGAAATTAATAATATTATGTAATTCAAACCTTTAATTTATTTATTAAGTACAAAAGTTTATTTTAAGCATTGCTCATAATAAAATTTCTCGGAATTTATTTATAAATTACTCGGTCTAATATTCTTATTAAATATTAACTCTCAAAGGCAATTTCGGCGGCGTCGAATGTAAATTCCATTTGGATGCAGCCCCCCTTGGCGCCTATTTGACGTTATCTTGTCAAAAGTAAGAAGAAGAGATATCGCTTTAGACACGCAGGCTGAGGAAGAACAGGACCATGTGTAATGTGTTTCTGCAGAAGCTTCTCATCGCCTGGTAGAGAATGGCACGCGATATAGTTTCAAATATCTAAGTGGAACCGGAACCAATGTCGTAAATAAACCCTTATAACCAGCTTAAAACTCGCCCGGGAAAATGGGTTTAATTTTCCAAAAAGGATTTCTTGGAATTCGAATACTTCATATACACAGGATGTAGCATAAGTTTGCCTACTTGCATTATATGCGATTTATTTGAGTTGTTTGCAATTTTATCATAAAATATTTATATATCATCTAACATTGTATTATACAAGTTGTGCATCTTTGGTTTAGCAACAAATTTCCAGCATGACATTTTTTTATATATTTATTCTTATCATTTTTTATAATGAAACCCTATAATACGATGTATAATAGAATTCTATAATAGAATTTCTATAATACGATCTATTTTGAGATTTCAGATTTATTCGTGCAAATTTTCTTTTGCTCTTTTACTATTTCAATTGCTCTTTCAAACCGAAATCTTTTAAAAGATTTCCCCGCTCTTCCTACCAATAGAAGGACCGTAAATACAAAAATATCGTCCGATAAAATAGATTGAGACTGTGGACCATTTCTTACTTTAATCAAATGTTAGCATAAGTTACTAGCGTCAGCTGTTCCGAGAAGGAATTACTGTAATTGAAAATAGTTTCAGATTTCAGGGAAAATTGAATCAGATTTCCACTTGTATAAAAAAATCAATTTCACATTTATTCCCCAACAATACATTTGGAATTAAAATCAAAATTGCGTATCTAGATTTAAATAAATTGCAGGCTTTTATGTAAAATATCTGATCCTTTACAACTGAAATAAGAATATTTGTACGACTATAAACTATCGTTTAGCATAATATTTTAAAAATATATTTTTAGATTGCTAGCTATTTGAATAAAAAAGTTTTGTTCAAAAATTTTAAAATACAGAAACATATTTCAGCCCTTTTCAGTGTATATCACAATTTTTTTTTATTTTCTTCATTTGTACTTAGCCACTCCTACTGAAATACACTGAAGAAGGCAGCTTGGCTGCCGAAATATGTATATATATTTTCAAATACTGTAATATTGTATTTGAATCATTAGTTGGTATATAAATAAGGACGAATTTAGCCAGAAAATAATATGTTTGAAAATGCAAGTATAATAAAAAATATCTTTTCTTATTTTCTTCATTTGTACTTAGCCACTCCTACTGAAATACACCGAAGAAGGCAGCTTGGCTGCCGAAATATGTATATATGTTTTCACACTGTAATATAGTATTTGAATCATTAGTTGGTATATAAAATAAGGACGAATTTAGCCGGAAAATAATATGTTTGAAAATGCAAGTATAAAAAAAATTAAGTAAAATAAAAAATAGGTATAATAAAAAATGCAAGTATATCTTATATCTAGGAAAACATGAACTATGATCGCAGAATGAATATTGCAGGAACCTAAATTAAAAATTTCAGGTATTTTTTTAAATTGGGAAACTTTTACAAGTTATTTACTGTCTGAAGTGGTACTTTACGATAAAGTATTTCGCGAAGGATTTGTATTCTTGTACAAATATTTTTTGCGGGGATTATTGCCTAACTTAGAGGTTGTCAAACCCATAAAACAATTACTGTTTTCATTTTACATGGTAAACTTGGCAAATATACAAAATTAAACGTCGGTGGCGTTTATAAGTTTGCAGATCCCTCAAACCGAACAGAAGAACAGAACTCCTGCAAGAGTCACTTCTCAGGCCGTTTTCTGTTCTTCGACACAACGATTAGCAGTTCTAAGCAAATTTGTAATGGACAACTGTTTATACCGTGTGTAGCTTTCAGTAATATTAGAAAATATAATAATAAACAAGAACTTGGGAAATTTGTATGGTTTTTTTTAACACGAAGCGATCAATTATAAAAGGAGAACTTCATAGTAAAATATTAAACACTTGTCAAATATGAAGCAAATTTTCCAACTCGCCAATTCACGACAAGATGGAATAATTTTTATTCGACTTTTGTATTTTATTTTTTACCTTTGAATTCGCGTACGTGAAGCATAGTACATTTTTTCAAACGAAATGTTTAACAAAAGAATAGCATTTTGCCCAATTTTTTGGCATGAATGTAAAGTGCAGAATTTTTTTATTGCATCGGCTATTCAACGTATACTTATCATATATAATAGTATACAAAAAAACAGGTTTTTTGAAGGTTAAGCCCCAATTTTTAGTAGCGTAAAAATCATCACGAATATAATTATTTAAAAAAAACTGTAAGATTTCATACTCAGCAAAATAAGATTACCACGTTAAATTTAGAAGCAAAAATACGGATAAATAGTTGTCTAGAAAAAACATCAACAAATTGTAATTTAAATATTTATTATATACTGGCATCGCTTTAATTTTAATTTTTATAAATATTGCAAAAATATAACATTTTTCACCTGTTGATGAAAAATCATGCTAATTATTTAGCCTCCCTCATGCTCCCCAAGTTAATAATCTCTGATAAATTTTCGCAATTCAGATTAATATCCCATACAGATTTTCAACTCTACATCTAAATTGGTAATTAATTGCAGTATAAAATCTAAATAGACAGCGTAAAATAAAAAATAAAATCACTAGGTCAAAAATGATTTTTCAAACGATTCGCTTCGATATAACAAAGGGAAATTAAACTAGTTCTTTGCATTTAACAACAAACAATTTTCGATATGTTTGTGGTATAAGTTATAAACAACTTCATTCTTCATTTAACTGCCAGTTTCACTAATAATTTTGTGATTTCTTTTATGCTTCTATCATGTATTGAAAAAATTTGCACCGGGGTTGATTAGCAATTTCTTTCCGAAAAGTTTTTACAAAAATTTTGTACATTCCGTATACTGGATGTAATTACAATTTCTTTGTTAACCGTTACGATGCGGGTTAGTAGCGGAAATAAATCAGTGATGTCATTATCAAAGTGTTGGAAGTTTGCTAGAAAGACCAGCGCAATTAATAAGAACATAACTAAGACAAATATACGTTCAGGAACAACGGTTTTTGATAAGTAATGTTAATATATCATCTCAATTTTTTTTTGTTTGAAAAATACCTCTTTAAAAATGCGCTTTGTTCATGTAATGAATTTGTAGATCCTAAATGAAAAACTTGATGATTTTGCTCGACCTCCATATTTGCCAAAAATATCAAATTAAATTGTAATAATAATAATAATTTACTAACATAAATGCACTTTATCAAATGGCCACCGAAGGTCCTACAGCCTGGATTTTGGTCATTTCTGGACATATAAAGTGATTATCCTTAAAGAAAAAAGGAAAAAATTGCACAAAATTTTCTTTGGATAATTGTAGGGAATTAATGAAGATATTTCCTTTAATCTTGTACAAAATCAAATAAGTACAATAAGCCTAGTTGAGTAAAAAAAAATTCAAATTTATATAGTATTAAATGTTATATTTTTGGTATTTTTGAAATGTTATAATTGAAAATATAACAAAGTCCCGCCAATTTAAACATTTCAATGTGTAAAATTTTATTACCCGGATATTGGAAATATATATAGGATATTGCATATATTTTTAGTTCGTACTCTGTCCGTTATAGTACGATAAGCGGCAAGCGTGTCGCCTGTACCGGTAAATACAATCGATTGCTTGCGTTCGGTAAACGGAAATTTCAGTAATATCACTAGATGTCTCCACAATATGCGTCTTTAAACATCCTCTCTATATTTCCTGAAATACACCATATTTTGCGTGAAAATATATATTTTGTACAAGTAAATCGTCCTTTATATCGCAGAAATATAAAATGTCACTCCGGCGAAATGCTGGTATTTTTCAAGGTGTGAAGGTGTGAATAAAACCAAAAAATAATGAAACTTTTTCATCATATTATGTCCGAAGTCATCATATTTGTTTTTTAATTAGTTTATCTGTAGGTCGAATGGAACATAATGTCATAATATCTTGCAAAAAGTTGTTTTAGATGAATGGAGAATGTTTTGTTATGGTACTTATGTAAATTATCAACTGGGCAATTTTTGAATAAAAATTAGCCACATTTCTCTTTTTTTTTAATATACTTTTTGCAGCCAATGATTCTTTTATAACACAATTTTCCAAATAACAAAATGGTTTTCAATTTCATAAATACTACTGATTTATAATTTTTGTACATTTACTTCTTTTGAATAATTAATAATGATGAGGCACAGTTATATCTCCAACATTCTATTCTATAATTATTTAATCACTATTAACAATTAATATTGCAGCGAGTTGCAAATTTTAAAGCTCTGGATTTACTGAAATTAGATCGACCGGATTTAATACAAAAGTTATACCGCGCCCAAACAAACAAATCGTCAAATTTACAGATTTTCGAGTGACAGATTTTTAAACATATAGTAAAAATTATATAGTAAAAAAAATTAAATTAATACGCCCCTGAGCGTTAAGAAACCTTTGTAGAAAATGATTTACTCATTTTTAGATAAAAAAGTCGTTCTGTTAAAAAAAAATCAAATAAATCGACTTATGAAAATGAAACTACTAAAAGTACATGCAATTTAAAAAAGTAAAAACATGTGTTGAAACGAAAATTTAAAAAAAACAACTGAAAAATCATAAATTAAAATATATATACATATTTCCATAATATTATTATATTAAAATTTCAAATTCCCGTAAACATTTATTAGAAAAATCCTTTGACAGACAAATATATTTAATTGTTAAATTTCATTGTTAAATTTATCTGAAGCAATATTTATATATTTGCATTCAGCCGTAGTATATAAATATTGTTATTTGCAATATGTTTTGCTTCAACTTTAATTTTATGGACATCCAATTTTATGTATGTATATAATAAGTAGGTTAAAATCGCTCATATAAAATTATATCTTTCTGTCTTCCCATATTCAGCTAACTTTAATGATTTGTTGAATCTTTTGTAAGTTCACAGTTAATAAAAAGACCTTTTTATTATATCCAATAAACTATTTTCCTAATTTAAAAAGTATTGTTCCATTTTTATCGAAAAATAACACCAGGAGATATGGGACCATAAAATTTTGGACACTATCTAAGCCAGAAAATATTTATATATAATAGCTGTGTATTTTTTCTTCTATACGGGACACTTTTTCTAATTACTCCCCATTCAAAAATCCACGCAGTATAATCTTAAAACGTTTCAATGGTAATCAAACGTATACATCGTTTTTTTAAGTGGTGCTAAGGGCCGTAAGGGCTGCACTTATATACATCACTTATACACATACATATACTTATATACACAAGGTACTCAGCCACACCTAGTTTTTCTATTGACAATACACAAGCGTACCCACAGCACAGATATACAGGTCTTGATTTATGATGCGTGAACTTCTGTCACTTTCCTGCCACTTTCAATAAAACGGTGTATAACATTCTTATTTTTATTTAAACGTGTTAATTTGGATGGGGTTTAGTTTAGCTTGTACAAAAGGTATTTTATCAGGATATATGCTAAAAGAGAGATGTAAAGTAAGATCAAAGAATTGAGGATGGTATTTCTAATTAGTTACCTTGTTTAACTTCGTGACTATTGTTTTTCTAAATAGTAATAATTAAAAATAGCTTAAGATAATACTTTGATAGAACTTCCATGAAAAAGACATATAATTTACATTCGAATATATTTGCTGTGTTGAAATAAAATATAAATGTGTTTCTTTGAATGTGCACATCCATACATAAGCGTGTAAATTAATAAATGAAGAGAAAATTAGTAAAAATATTCTTGGTTTTAATTAAGGAAATACTATAATTAAAACACTCTTTATAAACGTATTTATTTACACAATTTTAATTGTGTTGTATTACTTACAATTATACATTAAAATTCCAGAAACATTATTTACGAACGTAGTGGAATTATTTAATATTCCAGTATTAAAAATATTTTTTTAGGCAAGCTAATAGATTGTACAAATTATTATGAATTTTTAAATATGATATATATTCTCATATAGTGCAAATATAGTTTAAACAGGTCAGAGTAGATGTCGATAGGTTAAAATTAGCTAATGTATGTGAAAAGTACAAGCAGAAAGTAGAAATCATGGCTAATGGAACATCAAGGAGCGACATAGATTGCGAATGGAGGGAAATCAGAAATGGGTTAACTACAGCAGCAAATGAAGTATTAGGCACAAAGAAAAGGACAGGTAGGAGGGAATGGATCACGGAAGAAATAGTGGAAATGATAGAAGCAAGAAGGAAAATTAAAATAGGAAACACAGAAGCAGGACAGAAAAAATATAAGGAACTAAGGAACTTAATTAATAGGAAATGCAAGCTAGCGAAAGAAGAGTGGATAAAAGGAAACTGTGAGGATATTGAGGAGGATATGAGAAGAGGTAAAGTAGATTTGGGCTACAGGAAAATTAAGTCACATTTTTCTAAAGTAAAACCAAAGGGTAACATTATATGTGATAAGCAGCGTAAGGAACTCACAGAAAATAAGGAAAAAGCTAGAAGATGGAAGGAGTATCTTGAAGATTTATATAAAGGTAGGCAGGACATGGAGGAGCTAGAAAGTGTGGAACAGATAGATGAGGATGACTCAGGTTCTAGCATACTTAGGTCAGAGTTTCATAGAGCATTAATTGATTTACGGAATAACAAAGCAGCGGGGATTGATATGATACCAGCCGAATTAATAAAACACGCAGGGGAAAAAATGCAGGAGCGATTATACAGGTTAGTTTGTAAAATATATGAGAAGGGAGAAGTACCACAGGATTTTCAGCGTAGTAGAATAGTAACAATGCCGAAGAAAATAGGAGCTAATTTGTGTGAGAACTATAGGACCATTAGCCTACTATCACATGCATCGAAGATATTGTTAAAGATTATTTATAGGAGATTAGAAAATAAAGTAGAGGAAAGGCTAGGAGAAGATCAGTTTGGTTTTAGGAAAAACAGAGGGACGAGAGAGGCGATTCTAGCACTAAGAACGGTAGTAGAAAAAAGAAAGAGGGTAGGAAAGGTAACTTGCATAGCTTTTGTAGATTTAGAAAAGGCATTTGATAATGTAGATTGGGACATAATATTTAGAATTTTAAAAGAAACGGGTATAGATTATAAGGATAGGAGAATAATTTTTAATTTATATAAACACCAAACTGCCTTAGTTAGAATTGAGGGGGAAGAAGAGGTAGCAAAAATAGGGAAGGGAGTTCGGCAGGGATGTACACTCTCACCGTTATTATTTAATCTATATATAGAAGATGCAATAAACAAAGTAAAAGAAGAGTATAGTGTAGGTGTGAATGTACAGGGAGAGAAAATATATATGCTGAGATTCGCCGACGATATAGCTATATTGGAAGAAAGCGAAAAGAATTTAGAAAGGGTATTGAATGGTATGCAGGCAGTATTGACTAGGGATTTTAACATGAAAATAAATATAGGTAAAACTAAAGTGATGAGGTGTGACAAAAAGTAATGCAGTAGAAAAATGAGGATCACAATAGGAGATAATAGAATCGAAGAAGTGTCCGATTTTTGTTATTTAGGCAGTAGAATCACAAAAGATAATCGAAGCAAGGTAGATATAAAGTGTAGGATAGCACAGGGTAGGAAGGCATTCGTAGAAAAAGAACAGATTTTAAGATCAAATATTGACTTGGGTATTAGAAAAAGATTACTGAAGATATATGTTTGGAGTGTAGCACTGTACGGGTGTGAGGCGTGGACTATAGGAAAGGAAGAGAAGCGTAGATTAGAAGCACTTGAAATGTGGTGTTATAGGAGGATGATGAGGATTGGTTGGGAAGATAAAGTAACAAATGAAGCTGTACTAGAGTTAGTAGGGGAGAAGAGAAGTATCTGGAGAGTGTTACAGCGTAGGAGAGACAGATTAGTAGGGCATATTCTTAGGCATGGGGGGGATTATGCAATTGATCATAGAAGGTAGAGTGGAGGGAAAGAGAGGGGTAGGTAGGCCTAGATTGGAGTATGTGAGTCAGATAGTTGAAGACGTTGAGATGAGTAGCTATAGGGAGATGAAGGGATTAGCTCAGGATAGATCGGCATGGCGTGCTGTTTCCAACCAATCTTTAGGATTGCGGACTCTTTAACTAAGTGCAAATGTTATTTTAACAGAATGTAAGTCACTAAAAGTAAGGAAAATAAATTAGTTAATTAAATGAAATACTAGGCTTATTTTTCTAATTTAAACTATTAAACTAATTAGTATCATACATTTAATTAAAAGCATATATACAACGGCGATTATTGATGTTAAGAGATAGGTTGACCCTTTCAAATGCCAAACATGAAATCCAATCACTGTATCCTTGTAAACAGGACAATTACACCGTGTAAATTATACGATATGTAGTGACAAATGACGTTTCGTGTGACTATGTATACGTGTCAAACTTCTACTCCTATAGTAATGTGTCAAATCGCTGTGCACTTCTTAAATATGCAGATCGTGCGATGTGATATAAAATAATGTATGGTTTCTTTAAGTATAATAGTTTGGTTAAATTCGAATCTGTAATTAAATAAAAGAATACAATACTTTTGGATAATGAATATTTTTGTAATAATATGTTCTTTTAAATTGGCCTCAAAATTTTAGAAGCAAATACATGACGCGCCATTTTTGCAGTTTATACGAGAAATGTTCTGCATTTGTAAATTATATGGCTCCAAAAATTATGTACAGAATTTTTAAAAATGACTACGCGAATATGTCTTTCTTTATTTGTGATTAATCTAACCGTTAAGATATTTATTCAATATCATTCGGTAACATGAAGAGTAGTTAATTTTCCAGAATATTGGTTTCATAATTTTTGACGTTTATTTATAAAAGATTGTTTAATAATTGATAAGAAATGATGAGAATGTTCAAAGTGGCAATGAAAATGACAAAAATGCACAAAGCAACAGAAATATTGTCAAAAAAGTCCCAAGTGATTTTTATGTTACTTTAGCGTCAAAAGGGAACAATTTTTTTATATTTTTTGAAACTGTTAATAAATAAATACGTAGGGATCACACAGCATTGTTTCTATTATTTTAGATTTAATAAATATTAGTTCTTTTTAGAATACCATGGTATATAATTGTGCATTATATCTTTGATTTTGTTTGTGATTGTTTTGAACATGTGTTGTTATACAAACTATGAATAGGTAAAATAGATAATGATACATAATAGAACTAAATTGTTTTCCTTCAAAACTATATGAACTACCACGAGGTAACACCTGAGTCAATCAATTAATTAAAATAGGTTTCTGAAAGAAACATGTGGAACATTTAGTTGATTTATTTTTCGATAAATCATAATGCACGAAGAAATTATTGTCTTAATTGTATTATGTTTGAAATTGTATAGGGTACGAACATCCACCAATACATTTTGACAGTAACATTTATTTTAATATATCACTTGAGCACATACACTCCTTTTTTATTCATAAAAATTGTTTGTTTTTCGATAGTAAGATTACCAATCTTTCATCTACTTGTTCAAATTTTATTTCTATAGGTCTCATACTGTACAAATACGATCCTGAAAGCAAAATTTTAAGGATATGTAATTTGAATTATTCTAGGAATTCATCATTCGAAACTATAAAAAGGCGCTATAATATTCAATCTTAAATACTGTTTAATTTATATGTATAAATTTTGTTTTTATGTGTGAAAATAAATTTATTGACGTCAGAAAGCTGGAAACGTCTAAAAATGATTACTTTCAACGAATACAAGCGTTTTTAGACATTTGCGTGCTTCGCGGACTAAATCTGTATTTTTCACGACAAAAAAATATTTTTTATCTCTGAAAATAAATTTATTAACGTCAGAGAGCTGGAAACGTCTAAAAACGATCACTTTCAACGAATACAAGCGTTTTTAGACATTTTTATGCTTCACGGATTAAAAATGTATTTTTGACGACAAAAAAATATTTTTTATCTCTGAAAATAAATTTATTAACTACAGAGAGCTGGAAACGTCTAAAAATTACCACTTTCAACGAATACAAGCGTTTTTAGACATTTGTGTACTTCGCGGATTAAAAATGTATTTTTTACAACAAAAAAATATTTTTTTATATCTGAAAATAAATTTATTAACGTCAGAGAGCTGGAAATGTTAAAAAATGATCACTTTCAACGAATACAAGCGTTTTTAGACATTTTCGTGCTTCGCGAATTAAAAATGTATTTTTCACGACAAAAAAATATTTTTATGTGTGAAAATACATTTATTAACGTTAGAGAGCTGGAAACGTCTAAAAACGATCACTTTCGACGAATACAAGCGTTTTTAGACATTTGCGTGCTTCGCGGACTAAAACTGTATTTTTCACGACAAAAAATATTTGTTATCTCTGAAAATAAATTATTAATAAATTAGCAGAGAGCTGGTGATTTCCAATTTTAATTCAAATTTTACAGCAGCAGGGTCATTTTCAGACAAGTGATTCTATCTGGGGGTGTTTTTCAGCGCTGTGAATTCTTCGGTGGTGAATTGTTGGAGGTGAATTCTTCTAAAACCGTACTTTATAAACATATAGTACATGTAGGTGATATACAAGAATATCCTATACTCCAGACCCCTCAAGAATAGAGCTTACCATGGAATTATATTCCGGTGCCAAAATATTGAATACGAAGCACAATGTGAGGATACTGAGCCGTATTCGGATATGCAATTATCGAAATATTTAAAAAATCATTGAGAAGTGATACCGCAATATTATATATTATGATTTGTGTATTTAATTAGTTTAAAAAGTAATGAATTAATAATTACAAATATATTTAGATGTCTAGTTAAGAAAATCAAACTAATTTATGAGCTTCTGTTATTTCGTTATTCGTATTTTTGTAAGGCTTTTTAGTCTTCATTTATATTGACGGAATATCTTTAAAAATTTTATAATTCAAGTATTATTTAAATATTTTTAAGAACGCGCAAGCAAATATGATACAAAATGAACAGGAATAATGTATGGAAGAACTTGCGTACATTGTTCAATCCTCAACAAAAATATTTATAATAAACAAACATTTAAATGGGGGGATTATGCAATTGATCATAGAAGGTAGAGTGGAGGGAAAGAGAGGGGTAGGTAGGCCTAGATTGGAGTATGTGAGTCAGATAGTTGAAGACGTTGAGATGAATAGCTATAGGGAGATGAAGGGATTAGCTCAGGATAGATCGGCATGGCGTGCTGTTTCCAACCAATCTTTAGGATTGCGGACTCTCTAACTAAAAACAAACATTTAAAATTAAATTGTGGTTAAAAGATATTGAATTTGATCTAAAGTGCGGTATTTTTAGTTTACTGAAACATTGAAATATATAGATTAAAATTAACCTTATCATATTATTATATTATATAGCGTTCTATTTAATTAATTGGATCCATTGACATATTTTTTCAATTTTTTACTAATATCAATTTAAACAATACGACTACATATAATCCTACAAACCATTATATATATATTTTTTGTGCCACACACAACATTAAATGTTACGTGACATATTTATATAATAGTTATATTTTTATAAACTGATGTGTTATATTTGATAATAAATATCCATGCACATATAGTGAAAAAGGGATATTAACGAATACTTTACTATTGTTCCCATCTTTACAATTGCGATGTTCGCTTGCCCACCTCGATTCAAACTATCCGATGACCGTTTATATTAAGACAACTAGATCAGTTGGATACCGGCGTTGATGATTGAGGACTGTAATTGAATCAGGGGATTGTGCAAACACTATCATATCAAATGTTGCTATATTCATTCCTTCGTGTACATCGGTAGACGAAATAGTGTCGGATGTAAGCGCTTCGGATTTGTTGAACGATGGCTAATTTATTGACAAGGATATCAAGTAAACAGCTTGATTTTGGCATGTGGGATCGATTTATTATAGAAGAGTAATTATAAGCAAATAGGTAAAATGTTGATTTAGTCGATGTATAATATAAAAAAGGTTACTAATGCTTTTTAGAAGTCTAAATTTTATGAAAACATATTGATGACTTATGTGACCAAAGTGCTTCTATAAACGGATTTTTTAAATTGTTTCCGCAGAAGAGGATGTCCATAAAATAAAGCTGCTTTCATTATTGCGAATAAATGTTATAATTTTTAAGCCATGTATAGTAATATATGTGAGAATTATAGTGGTATATTATTAACTATAATGCTTTTGCCATTTGATTGTTAAATAATCAAAGTTGATCCCGACGCATTTTCAATGTGAATTTATCTGTAGTCTACACACAGATCTATAATGAGCCTGTATATATTTTCCTATAGCTATATTTTTAAAGTAACAGTAACATTTAGCAGCCCCCTATTTAGAATTATACAGTTCTTTTTTAATATCTATTTCAATGCCATCCTTTTCAATCTCCAGTACATTTTAAATTCTTTTCCATCCATCTCTTTGTACCTTCTATCGTAAATTCCACAAAAATTCACATTAGATACCCTTGTACCTATTACCTTTTTATTTAACTGTAAAAACACTCTGCTTTTTCACCTAGAGATTCCTCGAAGTCATATTTATTCATCTATATCTTCGACGCTTTAAGTTTTACCTATCTTATACAATTACTTTTATATTTTTATTATCTTACGTCCGCACTATATTCCCCTTAAGAAATATCCATTTACCGCGTCCTTTCTTATTCTTTTGTCAAATCCTCGAACCCTCATAAACCAATATTTCTTTATATCTGTATATAACTATATATCTTCAAACTCTCGCTTTTCATCACCAAGTAACAATTTCTGCATAAACCTACCAATAACATAGTAAAGATCCCTTCCCTCAACAAAACATCTTCGCCAATTGGTCTCCCTTCAAAAACCTCCCTCCCAATCTATAATTTAGCTAATTTTATTAATATATGGACCTGGGATAACTAAGACAATTCGACACCGAAATTCAACATCCAACAATTCTACATCAAATTCTACAACAAACGTTTCCCAATCAACATTCAACATTCAAATTCAACATCACATATTCAATATTCAACTTGAACATCCAACATTCAACATTTATAATGAACAGTTCAATAATGAGCAGTCATTCCAATAATACACTAACACCAGACCTTTACAGATCTCTTGATTGAAAAAATGAGAGACCATCAGCTGATGAAATCAAAACGGAAATTAACGAAATATTAACTATATAAGCTTTGTGCATTAATCCTTTAGAATTAGTGAAAACACTAACATGGATTGGATTTCATTTTCAACATAAAATATGTTGGTAGATTACAAAATCAAGTATAAAATATTTAACATACCTCTTTACAATATGTATTTCAAGTTATGAACGTGTTCTTCAAATGAAGTGATTTTTGTAGAATTTTACAAAATATTCCCATCCATCGGCTAGCAGCATAATTCTGTAACTCCACTTGCACGTACAGATACATACATCAACAGCAAGTCCAACTAACTACTCTTGTTAATACATCAAGTTACAACTTGCAAACTAACAATGTCCTATGTGCTCGTTTGTTTCGTCGGGCATTTGATCACTCCCACTATATATGGATACAATATACATACAAGTATATGGGACAAGCACTAGAAAGGGTCTTATAGCCAGTAGTGTGTCGTTATTAATTTTTTATTACGATAAAATATTTTTTTGATTATGGAATCTATTAATTAGTCAACTAAAAATCGGATGGTTTGAATTTGGCATTTTTGAGTGGACAATTTTATTCATATATGCTCTAGATATTTCGAAAAATGGATGCCTACAATCAAAAAAATAAATCAAACATGGATATAGTTTTTTTTTGCATATTTTAAATATATAATGTAATAATGAGGCTAAGACACATATCCCCTTACTACGCCACTGTATGTACTCGAAAACGTATTCCAGCTGAGGATGTATATACGATTTACGGCAATTGTATATTGTCAACCCTTGCTCTTATGTCAAAAGGTACTTTGTAAAGACAACATGAAATTCGATTATGCAGCGTGACATTATCTAAGTTTAATCCATTTGTTAAAGATTTCTATAAAAATTTCGAAGAAGAATGTTGAAGAGATTTCAACGTCATTGTTGTGAAATAAAAATGTATTTTCAACTTTTAATGAACTACTCTCGTCATAACATTTTTTGAACGCATATCTGCTTTTTCTGTAAAAACATGCATTTTCATATCAAATATTTAATATTTTTTAAATATTTCATATTTTATATTGTTATTGTACAGCACATTAATATTGCAAAAAAGAAATATTCTATACGTATAATTTGGAAGCGGTCATTGAGTATATAGTCAAGCAACATGAAGTATATAATGAAAATATTTAATTGTAATTTGTTTCTAATTCAAAAATTTCAAATATAAAAAAAACATGCGTGAGACTCTCGCGCGGTAGAAGTGAAATTTCTTAGCTCGTAGGAAAAGTTCATTTTATGCATTGCTTTCTTTCCGTTTGTTAACGATTTGATTTTGATTTTGATTTTGAACACTCTCATCATCAAAGAAAGCATTATTAACTGTAATGTTAACCTGGGTGAAATTAACCTCTCTGACACTAAATCTAATTTTGGTAGATGACCAGGTAATTCTGGGTAAACAAAACCATTTGAATTCGATAACATTGGAATGGTATTCCGAGTGAGAGCATTTCGGCATGAATTGCACGCTATAACATCTTCAACGATGTGAAAAGTATGTAAAAGTTGCTCGTGCTTAGGATCAACAGGTTTCACATCGTTCTTAAACCATATTCGATCACATATGGAACACACTCTACCTAGCGGATTATTGAAAAATTGTTTATCAAATTCGCGATGAGCAGGTTGAAAGAATGTAAATTTTGTGTATGATGCACTAGTGGGTGCATTTCTATTTGTCGATGGCTCAGCTGTATCAGATTCATTTCGATGACTCTCGCACCGCGTGTATCTTCACGTGTAGATGGCACGCTTGAATCAGTGGCATTCAAATTCTCTATACCACTCACTGTGTCCTCACTTAACGACGGTACCGATTCATCCAGTATATTTGAGGTCGTTGGAAGGTTATGTTGTCCACCGTGTTTCTTTAACGCCCTTTGCCTGGCTCGATACTCTCTACTTCTTTCCAAGGTACTTGTTAGCACTTTTCTTGGCGGTTTATTCGCTTTCTTCCGTTCTCTAAAGGCTCTTACTCTGTCTGTACTTGTCTTTTTCTCCATTTCACTTTTCACACAATGGAAATTGTTAGCTAAAAGATTAAGCTGCGTTTGTGTAATATATAATAAAATACGCAAGCGTCTACTGGTTGCCTTATGCTACGTATACACACAGTACACAGGGCGCATGCGCTTAGCGTGCGTTTCACTTTTTGTGACGTTCAACCCAATTTGCCCTATCGCGCCTATAGAAGTTTCACTTCAAAAATCTTTGTTTGTTGCGTAATATTTTTAATAATTTTTAGATACAAGTATAAAAGCGAATAGGCCTATTAATAATTGTCTAGAGCCCACACCTGGAAAGTAATGAGCATTAAAGTATAGTACAACTATAGTACATAATATAACATAACTCAACTGGAAAATCAACACGACGATAACTTTGTTGCGATTAGACTACAATAAAGTGCCTCAATCGCTGCTTTCTGAAAGTCAGTGTTTTTCAAACGCTATGGACCTGTTTTTATTCAAAATTGGTTAACTGATCTTGAAATTTCGAAATTTTCAATTATTTTTTTATGAATGGCTTTCAATTCAGAGAAAGAAATAACTTATTATTCACATATATTTGTTGCCCCATAACAGAGCAGTTTTGAAATCACTGATTTTTGGCTCTGTTGCCAGACGCAGGAGCAACAAAATAATACAAATTCCAGAAATGTGCATTGCCACTTGTGCCTTCGCTTGATTGGGAAAACTTTGTATTGTGTAAGTGTTATAAAGTTTTCAGTCGCCCAGAAATAGATATATGATATAATAATGTATGCTGAATGGCTGATTTCATGTATAACAAAACAAGTATACAGCATATTTATATCTGAAGTTGTTCACTATTACGTTATCCAACATAAGAATTAGTTTGGAATGTTTTTTAAAAGAATCATGTGGGCATTATTCAAACAAAATGGACAAGTTTCAAGTGGAACTTTTCGGATACATAAGAAATATATATGTTGAATTGTTATAGTTAAAATTACTAATATAACTAGCAATTATAATAAGATTATTTAATATAAACTCAAATCTTTTGCTGCTCACATTATATAATAAGGCTCATCAAAAAGCAGTTATATTTTCAAAAATTTTATATATTCGTGTTGAAATTTTAATGGAAATTCAAAATAAATATTAGGGGCTCACCATGGTAATGCAAATTAACGGAACTACGGAAGCGTAAGTTCGATTCCATTTCAGTAAAAAGATTTGTCCGAAAAGAATAGTTCCTTTCGGACTGTGAATGTTTGACCAATTTATTCCAATTGATCCTATAATAGCACGTGGTTTAGATAGTATTTTAAATAAATATAATTTTAAAGTAACATATAATAGTCTTGCTAATTTTCAAGGAAATCCCAAATATTTTATTGATTTCAATAAAAAATCTGGTATTTATGAAATATCTTGTTCTAGATGTTCTAAAGTATATATAGAAAACAAACACGTAGACCAATTGAAACTAGATTTAAAAGGAGCATTTAGCTCATTTCAGATTAAATAGAAACGATAAAAGTGCTGTAGCCGAGCATATTTTTCAATCAGCTCATCCCATTGAAATTAGTTCATAAATGCTTATGAAAGTATATACATGCATAAATCTAAATCAAATTTAATGAATTTAGATTCGGGACCAGTTTCATCTTGTCTATTTAATTTATTTTATAAAAACTTTTTTTTAATTTATTTTTAGTTATTTTAGGTTTGACAAACCAATGTTTATTGTCAGTTTCGTTAATGATTAATTTATATTGTTTTAAAAGAAATATCGGTCATATTAAATGCCATTTTTGAAGTACTTCTGTCATGTTGACTTATTTATTTAATAGTATATCAACCATGATTCGTGACAGAAGTATTTTATTTCGTTTTTATATTGTGCTACTGAAGATGCGGGCATAGCCTTCGAAATATACAGCTCATTTTTTTAATTGGCGGAGAATTTAGGTAGTCGTCTGCGCATAGGGTTGTGCTTATCGGGGTTATACAGTACCAGTGGTGCCAGACAACAAAAAATACTCTGGGTTTAAGAATTTAAATTTGTCACTATTTTATAGCTATCGTACAAATTAATTATGACATAAATATGATACTATAATAAGTATTTATCAACATTTCTTATATTCTAGTATAACTTTTCTGCATTTTGTTAATTCATTTCAAAGAATTCATTCTAATTGCATAAAATGGTTATAACTGTGCGTGGTGATTTGTCAACATTGCATTTCTTAGGACGCACACCTTCTCACGCACTAAACACACCTACTTATTCTTTTGAGAAGACAGAAGCGTAGCATAATTTGTCAAGCCATTATGCCGGTTTTGATTTATGATGCGTATATTTCTGTCATTCTCCGACAATTAAAAAAAAACGAGCTGTACATCTGGCTACTTAATGCTTGGGTGATATTCTATACTATAATTTATTGAAACATTTATATTCAAAATAATAATAAAATGTATATATTGTATCCAATAATTAACGGTGGGAAAATTTAAATTGAATTTCAAAGTTTAACTTCATGTTAGCTAGATTGTTGGTTAAGATGTAGACATATTCAGATGGTCGTAAATAACGCTGCTAAAAAGGATATTAAACATCTGCATTTCCTGCTGTCATATATTTGCTTTCCAGTTGCTCTGTACTATATAACGCAGCAAAGACCAAATTTTGGATCATATTAATGCAGACTTCTATTATGGTAATAATTATGAAACACCCTAAAAAAGGCCAAATTTTATTATATGAATGACGTATGTTTCAAGTGGCAACTTAAATTTTTCTTCACAAGCTAAATTTCACAAATTCAATTATATTTCTTAGAATAACGAAATTGGTTAAAGCGAAGAGTACGACAACGTTACTCAATGGCTACACACACACACACACACACACACACACACACACACACACACACACACACACACACACACACACACACACACACACACACACACACACACACACACACACACACACACACACACACACACACACACACACACACACACACACACACACACACACACACACACACACACACACACACACACACACACACACACACACACACACACACACACACACACACACACACACACACACACACACACACACACACACACACACACACACACACACACACACACACACACACACACACACACACACACACACACACACACACACACACACACACACACACACACACACACACACACACACACACACACACACACACACACACACACACACACACACACACACACACACACACACACACACACACACACACACACACACACACACACACACACACACACACACACACACACACACACACACACACACACACACACACACACACACACACACACACACACACACACACACACACACACACACACACACACACACACACACACACACACACACACACACACACACACACACACACACACACACACACACACACACACACACACACACACACACACACACACACACACACACACACACACACACACACACACACACACACACACACACACACACACACACACACACACACACACACACACACACACACACACACACACACACACACACACACACACACACACACACACACACACACACACACACACACACACACACACACACACACACACACACACACACACACACACACACACACACACACACACACACACACACACACACACACACACACACACACACACACACACACACACACACACACACACACACACACACACACACACACACACACACACACACACACACACACACACACACACACACACACACACACACACACACACACACACACACACACACACACACACACACACACACACACACACACACACACACACACACACACACACACACACACACACACACACACACACACACACACACACACACACACACACACACACACACACACACACACACACACACACACACACACACACACACACACACACACACACACACACACACACACACACACACACACACACACACACACACACACACACACACACACACACACACACACACACACACACACACACACACACACACACACACACACACACACACACACACACACACACACACACACACACACACACACACACACACACACACACACACACACACACACACACACACACACACACACACACACACACACACACACACACACACACACACACACACACACACACACACACACACACACACACACACACACACACACACACACACACACACACACACACACACACACACACACACACACACACACACACACACACACACACACACACACACACACACACACACACACACACACACACACACACACACACACACACACACACACACACACACACACACACACACACACACACACACACACACACACACACACACACACACACACACACACACACACACACACACACACACACACACACACACACACACACACACACAGTATATATTTTAAAAAATATCATAATTTCGTACAAGGAGTTAAAGCAACATAACGTAGTTTCGTATAGAAAATTTACTCATCTTAATTATATAATTTGGGAATGGCTGCTACAACCCGACATTCTTACGCTGCTTGAAGTTGTGTGGAGGTTCAGTTCAAATAGGCTAATATAATTTACTGTTACCTCACATACATACTTACGAAAATTGAGTGAAAACTGTACTTCAAGGACTCGTCTATAGACTATTCCATATTATCAAATAATACATTATTATAAAGTATGTTTTTAATCCCTCGTGAGAGGCATAAATTATTAAAACGTACTTACAATTTTATATATTTCACGACTTTTATAAGTTGGGGGATCAGTAAAATAACTAAAAATCAAAGTCATGTGCAGAAAAATCACGGCGAAAGATGAAGTTCATATAGAGAAAGTGACAAATTTTTGCTTTTAAAAGATGAATAATCCTACATGTAAATGTAGGATAGTGTAGGGTAGAAAAAAAAAGTGTGTTTAATGTTTAATATTGAATGTGGTATTAGGAAAATATTATTAAAGTATACGCAAAATACAAGCGTTTGAAAAGAAGTGCTGTAGTGATTCTTGCCATTTAGAGTTGTTAAATGAAATATGAAATAGTCTATATGTCGCTATCCAGGGAACATGGGCACATAGAGAATGATTTAGGACGGGATACGTTTGTGCGCGCGCGAATAGACAAGAATGTGTCACTCGTACGTACTTCCGCTTCCGCCAAGAGCAGCTTAGCATGTACACAATACCAGCGCCGTTTCCTACTCTTTTTGATAAAATTAATGCAGAGATTCTAAATTTTTCAAGTACATGTGCCGCGACAATAACATTAACAACACATTTTTTCAAGTGATGCGCATTTGAATTTATTTGTTCGAAACAACAATATATAAAGTTAGTTAGTTAAAGAGTCCGCAATCCTAAAGATTGGTTGGAAACAGCACGCCATGCCGATCTATCCTGAGCTAATCCCTTCATCTCCCTATAGCTATTCATCTCAACGTCTTCAACTATCTGACTCACATACTCCAATCTAGGCCTACCTACCCCTCTCTTTCCCTCCACTCTACCTTCTATGATCAATTGCATAATCCCCCCATGCCTAAGAATATGCCCTACTAATCTGTCTCTCCTACGCTGTAGCACTCTCCAAATACTTCTCTTCTCCCCTACTAACTCTAGTACAGCTTCATTTGTTACTTTATCTTCCCAACCAATCCTCATCATCCTCCTATAACACCACATTTCGAATGCTTGTAATCTACGCTTCTCTTCCTTTCCTATAGTCCACGCCTCACACCCGTACAGTGCTACACTCCAAACATATACCTTCAGTAATCTTTTTCTAATACCCAAGTCAATATTTGATCTTAAAATCTGTTCTTTTTCTACGAATGCCTTCCTACCCTGTGCTATCCTACACTTTATATCTACCTTGCTTCGATTATCTTTTGTGATTCTACTGCCTAAATAACAAAAATCTGACACTTCTTCGATTCTATTATCTCCTATTGAGATCCTCATTTTTCTACTGCATTCCTTTTTGTCACACCTCATCACTTTAATTTTACCTATATTTATTTTCTTGTTAAAATCCCTAGTCAATACTGCCTGCATACCATTCAATACCCTTTCTAAATTCTTTTCGCTTTCTTCCAATATAGCTATATCGTCGGCGAATCTCAGCATATATATTTTCTCTCCCTGTACATTCACACCTACACTATACTCTTCTTTTACTTTGTTTATTGCATCTTCTATATATAGATTAAATAATAACGGTGAAAGTGTACATCCCTGCCGAACTCCCTTCCCTATTTTTGCTACCTCTTCTTCCCCCTCAATTCTAACTAAGGCAGTTTGGTGTTTATATAAATTAAAAATTATTCTCCTATCCTTATAAGCTATACCCGTTTCTTTTAAAATTCTAAACATTATGTCCCAATCTACATTATCAAATGCCTTTTCTAAATCTACAAAAGCTATGCAAGTTACCTTTCCTACTCTCTTTCTTTTTTCTACTACCGTTCTTAGTGCTAGAATCGCCTCCCTCGTCCCTCTGTTTTTCCTAAAACCAAACTGATCTTCTCCTAGCCTTTCCTCTACTTTATTTTCTAATCTCCTATAAATAATCTTTAACAATATCTTCGATGCATGTGATAGTAGACTAATGGTCCTATAGTTCTCACACAAATTAGCTCCTATTTTCTTCGGCATTGTTACTATTCTACTACGCTGAAAATCCTGTGGTACTTCTCCCTTCTCATATATTTTACAAACTAACCTGTATAATCGCTCCTGCATTTTTTCCCCTGCGTGTTTTATTAATTCGGCTGGTATCATATCAATCCCCGCTGCTTTGTTATTCCGTAAATCATTTAATGCTCTATGAAACTCTGACCTAAGTATGCTAGGACCTAAGTCATCCTCATCTATCTGTTCCACACTTTCTAGCTCCTCCATGTCCTGCCTACCTTTATATAAATCTTCAAGATACTCCTTCCATAAAGTACAAATTGAAATTTGAATGAGTGCCAATTGATACTAAATTAGTGGGTAAAGTAAATGAAACAAAATATACAATTATTGCAAGTTTACGAACGTTCTTTAAGTCAGCGTGTACTATAATTTTCTTTTTATATAGAAATATCACATGTAATCCAAAAGGAGGAAGTGCGATCTTGCAAAAAAAAAAACATCTTACACAACTACGATTACATATTCTCCTTCCCGCTTCAATTTGTATATATTCTTTCTATATATTTTTTTATAAATGAAAACTCAGCGCCTTAAAGGAAATTTGTTTGAAGCAATTCACACTTAATTTAAGCAAAAGTTGACAAATCATCATCCTTTACACAGTGGCAACAAAATAATATCGCCAAGTTTGTTCCTAACAATGGTTAAAGGGATTCCTAACACTCGAAGAATAGTTTTTATATCAAAATAAACCGACTTTTATACGAAACATTTTTTTTTTAATCCAGTCATTTTCTATTCAACGTAATTTTAATTATATGGAATTTTATAGTTATCTATCAAAAAAAAAAAAAACGGTTTGTTGAATCAAACGTGTATGTCGAAAATTTCGTTACAGTCTGAAATAATTTCCTTTTCACTTTAATTTAGTACGTATAAATTTGGTAACCCTCATTGTATATTATGATAGCTAGCACAGCAAGATATTGTTAAGTTCGCAACGATAAGTTGAAATAGCTTCCGGCATTCTCAATGACAATTGTGTGGTGCGTGACGGTGACAATTCTACCAAACTTAAGCCAAACTATGGTAAACTCATGCATTATATTGTGTATGCCGTAATGTTGGTAAGCCTAGGTAGTATATAGGCAAACAGAGTGGCAGGCGGGAAAGCTTTATATAGCACGATTTCTAAAGGACTATCTGCTGGTAATAAAGCACAGCGAGGATGTAATAATATGTGCGCAGATTTAGTATATGCTGTTCTTGAAGATGGTATTCTTTAACATCGATTCGTTTTCTTTTTACTAAGTATAATATTACACGAATGTGTGACGTGCAAATTGACGTATGATTAGTTTAATTAGTCTTATACATAGCTCATGTAGTAAATTTGTTGGATGCCAACAATTTAGAAATAATATAATTTCTTTACACTGTGCTTTGTTTTTCGTATCAATTTTTAACAATTAATAAGCTGTAGATTTTCACAACTATAAAAAAAAAATTGCTTACGTACCTATAGATTATATTTTTTATAAATAAGAATTATTCCAACAACACATCATTATAAATAAAAATAAATGCTTCTCTAAAACGCAATTTCTGTTCACTCTTCTTTTTGCAGTAGCTTCACATTTTGCGTATACAAAAATTTGCAATTCAATTCCAAATAATATACAATATATTAAAATATTAAAATTTAAAAAAAATTAACAAAGTGATTACTGGAAAGTCAATAAATTATATCTTTAACTTTACTGCCTGTTATTTTAATAAATAGGTTATATAATCGAAGTATGTCGGCCATATTAGTATTTAATATTTAAATTAAATGTTTAACAAACAAATTACATTAAATTTGTATAAAAAAAAAAATTAAATTTGTATTTTAAACCACAGCCTAATATTCAAGTTCATTTAACATGTGCAAGTGTTCAATAAGTTGATGATATTCATTTGGTTTATTAATTTGCTTATATTTATTATTTTAGTACTTATATTCCTTTTGCTTCTGTGTCAGTTGGAATGTGGCTGTGCAGTGTATCATATTGTAATATTATATCTAATACTGTTATATTATATAACAAGGAATTACTTTATTTACTTCGTTAATACATTTTAAAACAGACACTATTCAGTTATCAAGGGTCAAGTGTAAGAATAGGAGTATTCGTTAATGAATTTACTTTTCTTTTTGTTTATCCTATTATTACAAATAATTATGTACGTATGCCCGAATAAAGAATTTATTATTATTATATTGCACCAGATAAACCACATTAAACGTGCAATAAAGACCACTACGAGCGCATTCTATAGATCCGTCATTATCGCATTACATTTCATATCTGCAAAGTGATTTTATTATCTAGCACACCTGTCGAACTTCAAATGTTTCCTAATGGGTTTCTAAAGTGCATGTCAGCACTTCTATATTATTCCCGCGAAAGGACGACTGCTTTGCTTCATACTCCATATCATTATACTGAAATATAATCATATTGTTCTGACACGCTGCTGCTGTTTTGTAATTATATGTTCAGTTTACTGTAGTAATGATCAACTCTTCTAAATATAACTATTGTCAGGATATTAAAAAAAAGTGACAACTTTCATCATTATACGACTATACTAACATAATGTAAATATAAATTAAGCGCGAACAGATTTAAAAAGAATAGTTCATTTGTAGAGTGGCAACGGTTGGGTTAGTTTAGGACAGTGCAGGCCGCAGGGCCGCGCGCCCCTCCTGAACATTGAGCGCATCACCGTAGATATATAATTGTATTGCGATATTTTATCTCGGCATTAGTTTTCCTAAAAGATAAAGCTTGCGCCGCGATAACAATCAACACAACACGGCGTAGCGTTCGTTGTGGTATCCGTTGCAAGTCAGAGCAACAACCGATAGTGTATCTATCTGTATCTATCGTTCGCGTGGTATGTATATATATCGCTAATTTGGTGCCGCTGCGTGTTCAGCGCCACCCAGCCACACAGTTCAGGTTAAATGAATATGCACTCCTCTCACTCTATTGCAAGCAATCGGTGAGAGCGACCGTATGCAGTATGTCTTCTATTTCTTCGCTTCGCTCTTTGCTTCATCGTCTAATATGTGTCACTGATTCTCAGCGGCTATCCAATGCCAGTACAAGTTAAATACATATATACAGTACATATGCAATGAGATTAGTGTATCATAGAGTGCAGGCGACCGATCTATTTGATGTCGCGCTTCTTTAACGGCTTAGAGAAGTTCAGAGAGAAGAGAGAGTAGTATATATATACAGAGAGTATATATATATGCATATAAATTGATATAGAATAGCCAGATTGGACAGTAGCATTTGTTCTGTGTATGTACGATATGTACGAATGTACGATTATGCCACGTGTTTCTCCAAGAATATATTTAATAAAAATGAATAGTGTTAGTTCTTTATTAAAAATAGAGCTTTGTAGACTTCCTCTTGTGGTGAAAGTAAAAATTAAAGAATTAGGTAGGACATTGCCTGATTTAAATTTATCGCAAACTTGTACAAGGAGTGCTCAGAACCGGACATTCACGCGGCGTTTTACAAGAGACATTTACAAAAAAAAATATAACACAGATGAAAGACAGATTCTCATATCGTGGCCATTTACAAGCCGCTGAGTTATTTAACACGAAATCGATGCCAACATTTTCTAAACAATTTCCAGTGGACCTTTCAGAAACCGTGTGTCATGCATACCATTTTTGAATAAAACCAGATTGAAAACAGAATTAGAAGTCATTTACTCGCGTCCGGATTTTTATCAAATAATTGGAGCCACAAATTTTCTTTCATTATTGCTACAAAATAATCTCAGTGAAATTTTCCCAGAAACTATAAAAATACTTAAAATTATTTTATGACCACTGGTGAATCAGAGCGTTGTTTTTCAACACTTAAAAGAATGAAGACTTTTTTGCGAAATGCTATGGGTAATGATGGTTTAAACGCGTTGGCGATGATGTGTATTAATAAAAATGTGGTGCGAGATATTTACAATTTTAACGAAAAAGTTTTGGAAAAGTTTATATCAATGAAAGATAGAAGAGTGGAATTCACTTTCAAGAAATGATTGAATTTAATCATTTCGTATCCATTTTAGGTTAGTCACTATTATGTTATTTTTTAAGAAATGCGCCCCCCCAGATTGAAATGGCACGAGCTGCCACTGGTTTGCGAGAATTTTTATTTTTAAAATTCTGAGTAATATAATGAATAACGACTTTAATATAAAACCCATATCATTTAAATTGATTCAGTATTATTTTTAGATAAAACATTGTGAAAAGCATTTTGCATTTTTTAGAGCAATTATTTCAAAACATTTTCTTATTGTATTGACTCCCTATACAAATGTCCTTTTTAATCGATGTATGTTATTTTTCAAGGTTTTGCAGAATATATTAAGAATGATTAATATGTTGTAAAATTCCACGAGCTAAATATTTTCTTCGCCTTGTCCATCAACCGCCAATCGAGCTCTTGAGTTCCATCAACCTCTTACTCAATTCTATCGACTCCTTGGGTGTTTATATCGAACTCCTTTTGTATCCGTGATTCAGAGACTCGACCATATTTATTAGAAGCCTGTTTACTATTCATTGTATACATATTTCCATGATGCATAATGTAGTCTAGACGGCGTTAAGATTGTATATCGGTATAGCAACGTCAGTCACGTCGAACTGAATGGCTGCTAACGTAACATTATATGTGCATGATGTAATTGTATCACGTTATTCAGCCAGGTGATTCGTGAGGTTTACGGTTTAGAACTTCGACAGAAGGAATACACAGAGCGTGTACAATATGCGTGTATATTATATGCGTTCACACATTAGTCTTGTCTTTATTCAAAATGTTCTGTGTGAATCAGCTTACTATACGTTGATGATGGCACAGGGAATATAATTCTAATACATTCACCTGTTACGTTTGCTGTACAGCTGCTTGTATTGGGGAAACTATGAATTAATTAAATATTGTTATATGCAAATTAGCGTAGATACTGAATATCATTATGATTATCTTTTTTAAACTCCAGTTCGAGAGAACGAGCTTCGAAGAAATTACTAGGATATTTCTCCTACGCTCTTAATACGTCCCAAATAATATTTTACGTTTATCTTCCTTTTACATTGTGCACGCCTCACACCCGTACAATGCTACACTCCACACATTTTTTAAATACCCAAGTCAATATTTGATCTTAAAATTTGTTCCTATTCTACGACTACCCTACATTTTATATCTACCTTACATCAGATTTCCTTCGCAAATTTTACGTCTATATATATACAAATCTATAATGAATTTAAATTTAGTGGGATTACAATAATGAGAGAAGAGCAGATTAAATCTAGTTGGTCATTTAATATATTATAATTTAGGGTTTTTCCAAATTTGTGGATTTCTAAGGTTTCTAACCAATTTAGTTTCGGTCCTTTGGTACACATAAGTAAAAGTTCCATATCATCTATTGCGGGAAAGGTATGATTTGATTTTATTATGTGGTTTGAATAATTGGAATTAATTTTTAGATTTTTAAAGCTACTTAAATCTAATTTTAAAGCTGCGCCATCTTTATCTTTATCGAGTTGTAGAATATATCAATTTTTCGTGCATAAAGGACGTAAAAAAGTAGTGTTTTTGCAATTTTGCACGTATAATTCCTTTACTGATAATAAAATAGATTCGTTTCGGCTGTTAGCCATCATCCGTATTTAAATAAAGGACATATAGTATTTAGTTTAAACTAAAAAGCGTTGAACATTATTACGTCATTGACAACATTATGAAAAGAGTTTATTAATTTATAGTGGCACATTTACTCTAATGGAAAACGTGCTGCTCTGTTATAAAATAATAAAAAAAACTATCTTTATTATTAAAAAGTATTTTAAAAATTATCAACTCAAAGCAATAAGTATCTAGATGCGCATTTCGAGGGCTATGCCCCCATCTTCAGTAGCACAAGATAAAAACTAAATAAGCTTTAAGTTACGGTATTTGGGTGATATTCTATACTATAAAAAAGTATATTAAAGAGTGTGTATGGAATTTTTTCGGCTACATTTAAATTATATTTCGAGAGTGGTTGCTATTTTATAGGTTATGTATGGGAGGAAAAAACGTGAATGGAACATATTTCGATTTTGGGGACGATGGATATATGGAATTAAAAATCAATAGTATGCGCTTCTAGTGTATAAGATTCATACACAGATTATACTATACACCAGGTGTGCCTAACATTTTTGGAAACGATGTGCGCAATGAACAATTTTAATAGGCGTTGTGGGCGCAAGGAAGAAGAACCATGTCATGTTATCAAAATATACGATGACGTCATTTTGTTTTATTTTATTTTTTCTAGATTCGACTTACAAAGATGGTAAAATTAAATAATCATCTATAAAATTAAATATCCATCCATAAAAATTCATTAAAGGGTTCAACATTAATATATTCTTAAGTGTGTATTTATACATACTATTGTTCAAATTAGAAATTCTTGTATTTTAGGTATACATTCTGTTCTCACAAAAATAAATTAGTTTTACCTTATATGACAAGAAAACGATTTTTTAATTATCTTTGCAAATTTAAAAAAAAGTTGAGAAATTACGTTTTGAAATGTACTTTTTAAATGATCGTGTCACGGTCGCTTAAAATACCCGCGGGCTCGGGGTTGACCACCCCTGCTATATTCTGTATTCTTATCTATATAAAAGTCGGGAAATAAATTTTTATCTAGCAGTCATTTAATTTTTGTTTCGGAAAAAAGAATTCATTTGTTCAATTTCAATGAACCAGCACGAGCATTTTCACAGACAGTCTTCTAAGAGGAGAGACGTTCTGGCGGCGGCAAGCAGCAGCAGTAACGGCGGCGGTGGCGGCGGCGGTCACCACCATCAACAACCCTATAGAGTGCGTAGCGGCGCACTGTACTACAGCCGCCTCCGAAGCAACTGCAGCTGTGGCAACCGTTTAAACGCCGCCACCAGAGCCTGTTCAGTTGCACACGGGGTTGCCAATACGGAGGTTGCCTGCTGTGCTGCCGTTGCGGGTACACGTGGTCGGGACAGTACGATCGCCCGCCAAGCAAGCGGCGGCGGAAATGTACTATTGCTTACTTGGCGACTGGCGGCGGCAACGACGTACCGAAGAATTCCCATTAATTAGACGCTACGCCGAGCTATTGCCACTAACACTAGGTGAAACTATAATTGCACACGATGTGTTATGATAATAATAATAGCAGAACTAATAGTACTAGACTAAATCAAAAATTAAGCGCATTTAATGCAGCGTGGGTACGTTTTATTACTTAATAAAGTCGTTATTACGTACATGGAAAATATGTGTTTTTCAAACGTTCGGCGCGAACATGTGCGGGTAATACTTGAAAAGTTTTTAGTGGTGCACGCATACAGGAAGACTCGTGTTGTGCACGTTGTAAAATAATCGGGGGAAATTGTGGTTTGAGCGAAGCGCTTCGGAATAGGTAATTTTTTATTAATTTTTCGTCGACGGTTGGAACACGAGTACCTATAGCACAATATGCAAATGATGTATAATTTGATTGAATGGTTTGGAGTGACTGGATATATCCTGTAATATCCCCCCGCGTGGATGTGATTATGAATATTTGAATATATTTTACGTACGCGTTGCGGTTGCAATTAATTGTTGTAGATACACGATTTGCGTTTGCGAGATCATTATATTTCGAATTATTAATGGTTTATGGCGTGCTAATGGCGTGTTAATGGTAATCTTCAGGATTAAAACCGTGATTGAAATAAAATGATAATCTTTCATAATCCTAGGATATTATAATTCATGCGCAATCAATAAGACATATTCCCTGAATTGGGACATATCGCAAATCAAAAATACATCAAAATCTTGGTGAAAAAAATTATTTAGCGAAATAAACTACGACCAAACTATTTTTCGCTTTTTATTCAATTTGTCGACAGTACTCCACATATTTTGAATGACTAAATTATTGAATTTTTTTGTAGTGAAAACCAAACGAACCAATGAAACAGGAACTTATCAAAAATGCTCAATTATATTACAACAAATACTGGTATAGTGGACTACATAGACTACATAGTCCACTATACCACTATTTGTTGTAATATTCTGTTTTATTCTGGACAACAAAAGATTTTTGAATACTAAATTATATCGAAAACAAATATTTTACAGCCAATTATATAGCTCTATTGATACTACCATATGACTCCATTATATAAATTAATTAATGTTCGTTTTATTTTACAATTTCATTTTACCACATTGGTGAATAAAATATATGAAATACCATGAAATAAAATTCAAATGTAGATTTTATATAATGGTATGTAATTTTAATTGAACTGATTTTAATTTGCCAATATTGCAAATATTAATAAACATAATAGTAAGATTCAACTTAAATTTGAATTTGATAAAGATGAGGATTGGTAGAATAAAAGATTGAAACGAATGAAGCAAGTAATTAAAAGTGAACATTTTTAGAATAAGTTGTTAAGGAAAAAAGAAGTATTTGGAAGATGATACAGCGTAGAGCAGATGACTAGTAGATCATATATTTTTTTCATAAAATTTGTATTATTTATTATGACCTTAACAAAAACACGACAAGGTAACATTTTACAACAACGCGGGATAGCGCAACAACTTTTAATTCTGCAAAGCAGTTGAAAAAGATCTTCGGGAAAGGTCTTGTGTGGCTTATAAAATATAGCTCGCGATAAACACATACAAATTATATACAACAATAGTAGGAGAATATGGAATAGGAACACGTAATGATAGAGGGGATAGATTGGTAGAGTTTTGTATTAGGAATAAGCTAGTGGTAGCAAACACGCTTTTTCAGAATCACAAGCGCAGGATATATACGTGGAAAATGCCAGGAGATATAGGGAGGTATCAGATAGATTACATACTGGTTAAAGAGAGGTTTAGGAACCAGATTAAGAATTGTAAGAGTTACCCTGGAGCAGATATTGATAGTGACCATAATTTAGTAGTCCTGGACTCAGAGGTCAAATTCAAGAAATTACAGAAGTCTAAACAGGTCAGAGTAGATGTCGATAGGTTAAAATTAGCTGATGTATGTGAAAAGTACAAGCAGAAAGTAGAAATCATGGCTAATGGACCATCTAGGAGCGACATAGATTGCGAATGGAGGGAAATCAGAAATGGGTTAATTACAGCAACAAATGAAGTATTAGGCACAAAGAAAAGGGCAGGTAGGAGGGAATGGATCACGGAAGAAATAGTAGAAATGATTGAAGCAAGAAGGAAAATTAAAATAGGAAACACAGAAGCAGGACAGAAAAAATATAAGGAACTAAGGAACTTAATTAATAGGAAATGCAAGCTAGCGAAAGAAGAGTGGATAAAAGGAAACTGTGAGGATATTGAGGAGGATATGAGAAGAGGTAAAGTAGATTTGGGCTACAGGAAAATTAAGTCACATTTTTCTAAAGTAAAACCAAAGGGTAACATTATATGTGATAAGCAGGGTAAGGAACTCACAGAAAATAAGGAAAAAGCTAGAAGATGGAAGGAGTATCTTGAAGATTTATATAAAGGTAGGCAGGACATGGAGGAGCTAGAAAGTGTGGAACAGATAGATGAGGATGACTTAGGTCCTAGCATACTTAGGTCAGAGTTTCATAGAGCATTAAATGATTTACGGAATAACAAAGCAGCGGGGATTGATATGATACCAGCCGAATTAATAAAACACTCAGGGGGGAAAATGCAGGAGCGATTATACATGCTAGTTTGTAAAATATATGAGAAGGGAGAAGTACCACAGGATTTTCAGCGTAGTAGAATAGTAACAATGCCGAAGAAAATAGGAGCTAATTTGTGTGAGAACTATAGGACCATTAGCCTACTATCACATGCATCGAAGATATTGTTAAATATTATTTATAGGAGATTAGAAAATAAAGTAGAGGAAAGGCTAGGAGAAGATCAGTTTGGTTTTAGGAAAAACAGAGGGACGAGAGAGGCGATTCTAGCACTAAGAACGGTAGTAGAAAAAAGAAATAGGGTAGGAAAGGTAACTTGCATAGCTTTTGTAGACTTAGAAAAGGCATTTGATAATGTAGATTGGGACATAATGTTTAGAATTTTAAAAGAAACGGGTATAGATTATAAGGATAGGAGAATAATTTTTAATTTATATAAACACCAAACTGCCTTAGTTAGAATTGAGGGGGAAGAAGAGGTAGCAAAAATAGGGAAGGGAGTTCGGCAGGGATGTACACTCTCACCGTTATTATTTAATCTATATATAGAAGATGCAATAAACAAAGTAAAAGAAGAGTATAGTGTAGGTGTGAATGTACAGGGAGAGAAAATATATATGTTGAGATTCGCCGACGATATAGCTATATTGGAAGAAAGCGAAAAGAATTTAGAAAGGGTATTGAATGGTATGCAGGCAGTATTGACTAGGGATTTTAACATGAAAATAAATATAGGTAAAACTAAAGTGATGAGGTGTGACAAAAAGGAATGCAGTAGAAAAATGAGGATCACAATAGGAGATAATAGAATCGAAGAAGTGTCAGATTTTTGTTATTTAGGCAGTAGAATCACAAAAGATAATCGAAGCAAGGTAGATATAAAGTGTAGGATAGCACAGGGTAGGAAGGCATTCGTAGAAAAGGAACAGATTTTAAGATCAAATATTGACTTGGGTATTAGAAAAAGATTACTGAAGGTATATGTTTGGAGTGTAGTACTGTACGGGTGTGAGGCGTGGACTATAGGAAAGGAAGAGAAGCGTAGATTACAAGCATTCGAAATGTGGTGTTATAGGAGGATGATGAGGATTGGTTGGGAAGATAAAGTAACAAATGAAGCTGTACTAGAGTTAGTAGGGGAGAAGAGAAGTATTTGGAGAGTGTTACAGCGTAGGAGAGACAGATTAGTAGGGCATATTCTTAGGCATGGGGGGATTATGCAATTGATCATAGAAGGTAGAGTGGAGGGAAAGAGAGGGGTAGGTAGGCCTAGATTGGAGTATGTGAGTCAGATAGTTGAAGACGTTGAGATGAATAGCTATAGGGAGATGAAGGGATTAGCTCAGGATAGATCGGCATGGCGTGCTGTTTCCAACCAATCTTTAGGATTGCGGACTCTTTAACTAACTAACAACATATACAATTAATAAGAAAAACTAATAATAAATTTAATAATAGTGACAAGCTACCCCAATCAAAATCAATTATATCCACGATCGAAAATCGAAAATCGAAAGAATAACATATTTAGCCCTGGGTCTGTAAAAGAAAACTACGGCTAATTCACGATAGATATTATGGCAATACAAGAGCTAACTTTGAACCTCATTGTTTTATATATTCCACAGTCATAACACACATTCAAAACTGGATCATGTATGTGCTACCCGTTCTGCGACTGTGCACGATATTTTACTAGAAATTGAATACTTCATTTAACAAGGACTCATCATCCTAATACCACGTATTGAATTTTGTAGCTGCTGTAATTATAGACAAATTGATAATTAGATCGCCCATAAACATGATATTTACTAATATCAAGCTATACAATGAACAAGAGATTTCTGTTAATTAATTTTATATTTGTTCGGCTTGTATAGTATATTTGAATAATATAAATAGTATTCGCAAAAACGTTTTGCTTTGCCGATTTAGTATTGACTCCTTCATAAATATAAAATTCAAATTAAAATAACCAATTATACGTAATCAATTGAAATTGTGTTTTAAACATTTAAAAAATGATTTCTATCTACTATTTATGCCTCTCAATATTAACACTTGTAATAATAAAAAATATGGGAAAATTTCATTATTACAGTGAAATACCTTCCATTGGTACGAAGTGAAATTTTGGAATTCAGCTAACATTTCAAATTATATGTTTGCATTTTATTATCTATATGGTATCTATTTTTACGATTAAATCAAATTTTTAATACACATAAACAGGACAATTAATCATCTAAAATCTGCAATAAAAATTTCTCATTTTTTCGCAATTTTTTTCTTAATGAAAGAACTGAAATCTGCATGAATATGGCAGATCTGTTATTTATAGTATGACAGTTAACCGCGAGGAAGAAAATACATATCTGAACAAAGAAGACAATCAATATTATATTACCGAATTCAGAAATTAATTATACAGAATATTGGAAGTAGATGCGTGGGCGAAATAAATTCCTTCAGATTTTTTCTAGAATTAGGACTAAATAATTATATCTATTTTCTAAATATTTTTACCATTTGAGAACATTTTTCGTTTATTTAGTATTAAATATCAGTTATATAATTTAATGTGAGCGGAGGGCGTGAAATTCCGTCAAACAGAAATTATATGAACAAAAACTGAGAAATGAATAGGCTCTTCAAAGATCGTGTATTTGTTCTTGTTCTGACATTTCGGCCGCGATACTTTGACCTTCTTTTACAGAACCGAGGTACATTTCTATAAAAATGTAAAGAACAGGAGATTGTCTCGCCGGCCTCAGAGACTGTATTTTAGATGTTTTCTTTTGTCTGTCTACATATTCTGTTGGAAAAATGAGGAATTTTTCTCACTCCACGAGATTTTCCGAATATTACTAAAGATCTTCAATGACATAATTATATACTGTAAAAATTTCGCAACCTCCGATGACACGTTTAAATGTGTATATTCATTTTTTTCGCATTATGCAATAAATTGGACTGAAATGATATTATTTTTGCTAAAGTTGTGAAACAAAATCATGTATGGATATTTCAATATGCAAATTTCCAGAATTTTAATTAATGAAATGCAACGCTTTTTCGATCTTTTTCATTTTCAAAACCACATAGTATCGTTCGTATTGTGGAAAAATTTTCGGTTTTTTTTTGGGGAGTTTTTCAGGGACTGAATCAAATTATTAACTGAATATAAAGTGTACACGTACACTAGAAAAATTGGAACAAGCGGCAGCATTGCAATTCAAATAGTGGAATTAATTCAATCACAATTGCATCTTGGTTGTGACGTTTCGAAACATTGTATGCATAAGCAATGGACTTGGAAAAATTGTTGTTAATTTTTCATTTCGGCCTCACTTATATTTCCATTGTATTATAAAATTACAAAAAAATTATGCGCGGGTATATTGATGTTCTTTTGCATCAAAAAATATTTATTTTTCATGTTATTGGCAATGAAAGATGAATGAAGATGGTATTTGGATGAATTATTCAAAACATAAGTTGTGTTGGAATACCGATAGTTTTAATTCAATGATATGGGCGAAGAAAAAGCAAAATCTTTTCAGAATCCTGTTTGTTTTATTTAAAATGCTAGCTTGATTTCATGTGAAGAAGAAAAAATAAGTAAACAAAAGAAAACTACGTAGTTATTATATGCGTGAATAGTATTTCATGAAAAATACAATAGAACAACCTTTTTTACCCACTGAAGTGAAAAATCGTTTTTTCAAAATGGAATTGTTTTTCAACATTAATATCACTGTAGTTAAGCAAAGAATATGTAGATTTGGATGGCATGCAATTACAATTGATAGTACACTACACAATAATTATTTTTTTATTAGTATTTCTAACGAAATAAAATGGAATAACAATATGAATGTATTTTACGACTATCGAACAATTCAAATGGAATATTGAAAAGGGATTATTAATATCGTTGAAAATCTTCCTCAAAAGAATTCTTCATAGAGATATATCGATTTGCAGGGATCCTGTATCATGTATATTGAATTTTTTTTATTTACACAGCCAAATATTTGCATATTGAAATTCCGTATGGAAAATATCGTAATAGAAAATTGTAAGAACCAGCAGTAATTGTAATTTTCAAGTTTTCAACTTTTAACATTTTAATAATTTTCTTTTACAGAAAAAAAGTTATTTATATTTTATTGTCTACTGTAAAGTTTACAAAATTCCATATACCTCCTTATTGCTGCAGGATCTTCAATTTGACTTCTCTCCAAAGAATCAGTGACTTTTGCAAAGAATTTAAACATGCACAAAGTCTAAACAATTAAACAAATTAAGTGAATTGATACACTAATTTAAGTTATTGGTTTGGAATTGCCTTAATATATCAATCTTCAAGTCCCGAAGCGAATCGAAACAAATTTTGCTTCCATATTTGTAGTGCTTAATTCATAAATGATTTTGGTGTTAAGCTGAAAGATTTCCAAATTTTAATTGTATATGCTTTAGTAATTTCCTTAATGACCCAGGTGGCATTTTTTATCGCGACACGGTAAAAAGTATGCTAAAAGTATTTCAGATTTCATTCGCCTATCTACGTAATATTAGCTACGATGTCATTAAGTTCCAACCAACGCACCAGGAGAGTTTTTCTCTTCCGCCGGTAACTAACGACCAACTCTGCATTATTTAAAATTTCCTCAGCAGGCACATAATGAATTCCTATGTAGGAAATAACGCAGAAATCCTTATATCAGAAGTCCTAAAGTTGCTTTTGTATTAAGTAAAATAGATGCTAAAAGTGAATGAATGTTTTAACTGTATTTCTACCAAATCTTTAGTTAAAGTAATAAAATGTTTAGTACTGTATGATGGCATCTTAAAGTCTTAAGATGTGATAAATATAAATAATGCTTTTAACGTGTCACTCGTGCAATTTCACACAATTTTTTTTTGCAAGAAAGAAATGATTAAAGAGAAGGTAACGAGGAAATGGTGTACAAAAGGATTCAAATACTATAAAATATGAGTAAATATCAGCAAATGTTCGTAAATAATGGGGAATATTATAAATATTGAGAGAAAAGCGGAAGATATTTTCAAAATAGAAATATGCTCGTTACAAACTAAAAATGGATGCCAGAAATTAGGATATCTTATATTCGCTAAGGATATTTTTGACATTTTCTTCAAATTAGAAATATTGTACTCAATTATTTTGAAATTGTGCATTACAAGCATTTCAAAAATCCTGCATTTTCAAATAATCGAAATCTAAAAAAATGCCAGATTTTTCAAGGTACTAAAACTTTTTATAAAAATGATAGTAATAGTAAAATCAGATAATAAGCGATCAAAAACTAAGTTAAATTAAGATAGCCATTAAATTTTACATTTAAAATTTTACTGTTGCAATATTTTTTGGCATTCCAAGCTTTATGAGTACATAAGACAATATTGACAATACATATTTGAAAATTTAATTAAGCTTTTATCCTAGTGGCACTATAAATTACCTATAAAGAAATTGTATGGTATATGAATGGTATATCAAATATAAAACGCGACTTTGTAATTGTTTAAGGATTATTATACAAGAAATATTAATTAAGTTTTTCCATTGATAAAAATACTTCGCATATCATTTTGGCAACACTGTTTTACTCGTATGTTCATTAATTACGACCATATTTTCCCGGGTAACATATCTCGGCATTACCAACCCCGCTCTTCGTGTAATCATCCCTTAACTCGAGCACGCCCTAGAGTAACTTTTTATGTGCTAAATTCAGTTAACACTTTTTCGTTAATCCTAATATAATTCTCATTTCAACGCCCACTAACGATCTACTAATTCCCGTCTGCGCTCTGTTTCTCAATATATCTTCATTTAAACTACATACAAATAGTAGAAATACTAATTTATAACAATTATACTGTTAACTGGAACTATTAGCAGAAATGGTAAAACAGAATATGTAGACTACTGTTTATATAAGTATAAGTAATATAAGGACACAAATTAAAGTGTTGTTTATAAAAAATTTAACGACTTAATCTTTGTTATGCCAAATCGAAACAAAAAATCTATTTTCTATAGAATTTAATATATTTAAATTGAACATTGAAATGCACACATTTTTCAATATTTATTCTAATATTGGTAAGATGCTAAAGAATCAGCTTGATATAAATAAATTTTAATTTTTAATCGACCACGACTATAGTAAATTTAAAAATGAGCAAAATAGTTTTGCAACATAAATAATAAAAGTGTAAGTGATGCTTACAAAATGTTACGATGAAAAAAATATCATCGTAACATTTTCAATTTGTGAATGGTAGAAGTTTAGGAAATTGAATACCGTACAATATAAGCATTTCACTCTGTAGTACTTCAGTAAATATACAAACAAGGAGAGCAAGAAGACCAATTGAGAATTTCGCAAGAAGGGCAACATGAAATTTCATAGCATGTGAAAATTATATTGAAAGTAGAAAGTTTACAATCTAAATGTGGCTTCCACTGCACTTACGTGATATTGAAAACAAACATTTTGGAGTATTATTCGCAATTGCGAAAGGCCTTCTAATATAGAAGCACAAATTGGAAAGCGTGAATGGTTTTCTAGAAACTTGAACAACAAAATGTATTCTTAAAATATCACATAATCTGCAGGATTATATTAAATTTACAATGATTAAAAACAAAGCATGAATGTGAATTGTTCAGGCATTAAATAAATATATATTAAAAATTGAGCATTTTATTAAATCGTCTACAAAAGAATTTTTTTATTTGCGATTAATACAAATAAAACTCTCTAATTTGTTTATAAATAGTATATAAGATAAAAAGGGTATTCCTTTGTTATAACATACTTTCTAGTCTTATATACTAAATGCATAATAAATAGTACTTTATTTTATTTTTTAATATTCATACATTACTTTGTACCACATCGAAATTCATATGACCCTTTGGTCATGATATAATCTAATTACTCACCGGAATATCACAACATAACAATCAAAATTAATTAATTTATATATTTACAATGAAAATTCATTTGATCTAATATATAGCAATTGTAGTTTCTGCTGCTAGGGTAACATTATCCATCAGCAAATGTTCAATAAGCTAATTTTGTGTGGTCTGTTGACAGTTTGGAAGATAAACATAGTTCCTAATCTGTATAATATCAGGGGCTGCATATGATTTTCTATCGCTCGTGCATATTTTAAATTACTAAATTTGATTTACTATATCTAAATTTCATCCATTGATAATTAGGTATTTACATGATTTTATTATGCATTCTAATAAGGATGTATAAATTGCGTATTGAAAGTAAAATTTATGTTTTTCTTAATATAAGTTTAATAAGGTAATTAATTAAATACGCAATTTTGCAATAAAATTCTTTTGCGAATCGCTTTTTCTCGATCAACGTTTATATTTCCCTTAGATCGTGTCTATGACTATGTTAGAATATTTCGAATTTATTGAGTAGGAATTATCATATTATCATATTTTTTAAATTCACTAGCAACTGTTCTTTGTATATGATATCATAAATGTTAAGCAGCGCCGACTAAACTTATTTTAAAAGATAATGATAAGCTACAAAAACGATCTATCTTGTTGCTTCAAAATTCAGAAAACGCAATAATTTAAAGAAATTTTTTTTTTTAAATAAAATAAGTTTAAAAAAAATAGGATTTTTTTTTTTTTTGGAAAAGTGAGATGTACATTCCATAGATACATATATAGGCAATATAAATGTCAAATATTATTAAAGAACTCGAAGTCGTTTTCTCAAAATTGTTTTTTCTGTACCTTTAGCGCAGCCGTAAAATACCTCTGCTACTAACCATGACTGCTATACAAATATAAAATTTAAAAACTTATAAATTTATCATTAACTGTTTGCGTCTAGAAAAATGTGGAACCTGCAGAATTAAAAACCGGAATTAACAAAGATTTTTTTCTAATTTTATATAATATATATTTTTTTAAATTCACTAGCGAATGTTCTTTGTGTATAATATCATAAATATTAAGCAGCGTAAGACTAAACTTAAACTAAACTAAACTAATCATTAAAAGATAATGATAAGCTACAAAAATGATCTATCTTGTTGCTTCAAAGTTAAGAAAACGCAATGCTTTAAATTAAAAAAAAAAATTTAATAAAAGAAGTTTAAAAAAAATATGATTATTTTTTTTTGAAAAGTGAGATGTACATTCTCTAGATACATATATAGACAATATAAATGTCAAATATTATTAAAGAACTCCAAGTCGTTTTCTCAAAATTGTTTTTTCTGTACCTTTAGCGCAGCCTTAAAATACCTCTGCTACTAACTATAAAATTTAAAAACTTATAAATTTATCATTAACTGTTTGCCTCTAGAAAAATATGGAACCTGCAGAATTAAAAACCGGATTTAACAAAGAATGATTTTTTCTACTTATTAATTAAAGCAATAAAATTTAACTTGTAATAAAAAAATACCTTTGTCATAATTATTATATTTTGCCCACAAAATATCTATATATATTAAAAAATATAAGGCTTTTCAAATAATTCTTTTCTGGTGATTCAACACACAGATTTTAAACATTGCGGCAAAAGGAATTTGTTCGTATGCAAATATGTGATAAATTTCTTTTATATTAACCTACTTTACTGCTCTTAGGGGTATATTAAAAATATATATATTTTTTAAGAATACCTGTTAAATATCTTGTCAAATCTTTAGCAACGAATAATATATATCTAGCAACGAATTATTGATCTTGTTTGGTCAAAGTCAATCGAAGGGATATATTTTCAATAGCGTAATAATGGCTTAAAACAATTTGTATGCAAGAATAAAAATTTCGTGGTAAATATGAAAGTATATATTTAAAAAAACATAGACTATGAATCTACTACAAAGCCCAAGCAGTATTGCAATGAAATTGCTTCAACAGTCATCCTTATTATGTCTTAATTGAATTAAAAATGTGATATTGCACCAAGTATGCGTCCGTTTTAAACAACCTGAACGTTTTCATCATTAACAGAGAATTTCATATAGTAAATGAGTTACATGTGTGATAATTAATAAAGTTTCGTCTAGAGAGACAGGATTTCCAAATTTGGTTCTATAACTTTCTAAATGAATTTATTACGTTATATACGTGCATATAGCCAACGTAGGTATAATGTTTCAAGTTTATCGTGTATGCTTTTGTTCCACACCGCATAAAATAATAATAATTTGCACTTTTATTAGAAGCCCGTTCGTGTCTGCCGTTTTTTTTTGCTGGTCCTTGTTTTTGTGTACAGCGAGGTTTTTCATTCTCGCCAAATCCACACCGCAATTATTAAATTGCTAAACACTGTAATCTCTTTCAGTCGACGTACAAATTCTACAGAGTGTCTTGAGAATTTAAGGTAATATAGGAATTCAGCTAAAAAATTCCATTTATTTAAAAAAACTATTTATATCATCTCATGCCTATATGTATATTGTACATAATAATTTTAAATTCGTATATTTTAATATTAATTTATTTAGCTTTAAATATACCACTTTTTTTTTACATATAATCAATCTGATTAAATATAGATTTAAAACGCTTCCACTAGTGGAATTATTATTAAGATAGTTTCATATTTTGTACATTTCTGATGGTTTCCAAAATTTGAATGAATTCATTTTCTTTAGCAGATGTGTTTATCTATAATTGCACTTTTCATGTTCATACTGTATATAAAGTGGCAGAAAAATGATATAGAATAATAAGGGTACGATAATGGGGTGGTGTGAGGAAGCTGTTTTAATATTATTATAAATTTAGGCCGAAGTAAACAAAATTTATGTTGAGATTACGGTAGCGTTTAAACGGGAATTTTCGAAACATTGCACTTTACAAAAAATTAAAATTTCAATATAAATTATTATTGTAACTAAAGCACCAATAAAAATACACGAATCACTCTAAAATTATTTTATAAACTAATAAGTGTGATTAGGGAAAAATCAAAATTAAAATCCAAATTGTAACCTCAGTGGATTTTCTTGTATATAGGTGTTCTTGCTGCATAAAAGTAAAATACATGATGGTGTATCCCACAAAAACCTTACTGAAATTTTAACTTTTAACAAAACCAACTGATAAATTTTATGCATAAATCTAGTGAAGCATAAAGTAAACAGCATGCTTAAGTAACATTTGTCATATTTACAAAAGAACAATACTTGTTATAACTTTATTGAGACTTGCACGTGAAGTACTGAACAAATTTATAAATTTTAGATGTCTCATTCTTTCTATAAAATCTCAGGTTTAACTACCACATTGATAGAGAAAAATAACAAATTGTTACGAGCATTTAAACATGATACTACATAAAAAATATCCTTCTGATTTTTATATTTTAATGATCATAACCATGTGTTTTTACTAATTTTATTTCGATAAATTCTATACAAGAACCAATTTTGAGAAGCAGCTTTGACAGGTGGTAAAAACTTTAATGTACCAATGAAAAATGACACCACAAAGTAGGGAATTCATTGTCCAAAAAAAGGGAATAGCAGCAAACACAAAAGCACAAAATTAATATAAAAAGAACTGATGAGAAAAATAAAAACGCAAATCAATTCTTAGCACTCTAGCGAGGGTTAAACCATGAATACAACAGTCGAAGCGTAAAGAGCTCGGAACTTGATTCAAGGCGATAAAAGCATTTTTACCTCGTCTTGTATTGCTGAGGCTTTTTGTGGTGTAAGTATAGTGGCAGTTCCAATTCCTTCCAAGACAGAAAATAGAAGCATGTGCAATTTAAGACAATGTAACTTTAAGTGTTATTTATCGCGAATAAAATAATTTTTTCAACGATTCGTATCAAAACGTTTAAGCTTAGACCGTTTTATAATCGCATTCTACTTATCCAAGAATAAATGCCAGAGTTGCCTGTGGAGGTATTTGAAAACTTTCAGTTGTCACATTGCTGCGGGATTTATATTACATATCAAGATAGTGTTGAGTGAATTCTATGACAAATTGAAAATAACCGTTACTAAACTAAATACAAATATAATATATTGAACGAGTATATGTATACGAGATAAATATAAGTGGTCTTTTGAAAACCACGGCCCTGCAATAAATACTGATTATTTATTTTCGATTACGAATGTATTTCGAATTTTCATGCCCCATTCAATTAAATCAATTTCAGCCATGTTTTAGTACGGATTATTTTAAGCTTAATAAATAATATGGATAGGGATTATAATACGCTGTATGTAAATATTTATTAGAACGCAAAGAATTTTTTATTTGCAGTCATTTCATTTCATTAAATAGGTAATAATAATAGGAAATGTCATACAGATATTTTGGAATACTTTTTTTCTCTGACATATGTCTTAATTTCTTAATTTATCTACCCATCTAATGCGAATCTTCATACAACACCACAGTTCATAAAACTACAACAATTTCTTCACCTTCACCTTTTTTCACATGCTGTAATATACGTTATTTAATATATAGAAGTGAGAAACTTTGCGAAAATTGATAGTGAAATCATTTTCTTCATTTTAGTCTATATTATGCTTGAAATTTTAATAAGTTACAACAACAACAACAAAGAAAACTGCTACTCTTGTAGCAGTTCTGCAAAATTTTCAATAAAGTATTATGAAACATGATGAATAATGGCAATTAATTAATTTTCTTACTTCAGTGGCTTTAATAATAAGTTTGTTTTCAAATCATTGAGGCAGACATAATTTTCTTTTATTATTCAAAATAGCAAATTCTATTCTTTGATATAATATCATTAGGTAGATTATTTTAACAAAATAAATTCGGATTTGTTTATATATTTGTACGTAGTATTTGTGGGGTTGCAGTCAGAAGGGTTGTAGTACAATGTGACAAATAAGTTATGACTTTATCGCCCTTAATGCACCGTATAAATCACAGATTTTGCTTAATAAATTTACACCAAACAGCTCTACAATGAATAAATATGCAAATGGATTTTTTCGCCGGCTTTGTGTATATTTCAAATGTCCCAAATATTCTTCCAGTCGGAGATCCGGGAAACTTTTTGTAATTATAAGTTGAAACTTGTTAGTTGTTTTCTTATGTGAATCAATGTTAAATATATTTATCTGTAATATTCTGGTAATTTATAACACTTGTTAATAATACTGAACCTTTAAAGGAAAATCAGTCATTAATAATTGCAATTTCGTATTTGTTAACCTTTAGTCGATTATAATAATGAAAGAAAACACCTTTTTTTTTACAAATGAAACACTTTCAAATTACTGCTTAACAGCAAATTGAATAAAAAATAAGACTATTAATAAAATAACTACATAGCAAACTGTATTTGATAATCGCAATCGTTATTATGTCTTTGGTTTTAAGCGACCAGAAATTTTAATTCATTTTTGAACTCGATTGGTTCTTAGATGTAGTCAATTTTCGCCTTTCAGAAAATTGCTTTCACCCAATTTTCTGCGGGATAAATATTTAATTGGCCATTATTTCGGCGAGACACACAAATGGACCATTGAAATTTTAATACCAACACAACACGCTTAATCTATTTTCAGCCAAGATACGAAGAAGACGGCCGCGCAAGAGGTTATGTAGCGGTGGCAGAGGCAAGAGCTTCACTCTCACGCACAAGTATTTAACCATGGAAATCTGAGGCTTTTCTTGTTAATAGCAAATCGGTTATGTAAACATTAGACGTTAATTAAGCCAGTGGTTATATTGTATACACGCATAGCTGCTAGGCGGGTTGCTTGACTTGGGATGCAAAGGTCCTTTATACTATCAGTATATATATATGCTAGCTGGAAACTCTTGTGTTGCCTTTATAGGGTACAAGAGTCCTTGGTTTCAAATAAATCCTACGACCTATTGTCAATAATCTGAAGATGGGGGCATAGCATTCGAAATGCGCATCTAGCTACATAATGCTTTAAGTTACGGTATTTGGGTGATATTCTATACTATTATTTAACACCGTAGTGATTTTTAAAGTACATAATCTATTTGAATGAATATTTTCAAAATGCCAAATACTACTTATGGCTCAGTGTAATGTGAAGAAAAAAATTACAAATAATATTTAGGGAGTTGCCAATGTGTTGGACAGCTTTTATTAAGAGAATAAATCATTGAATATATTTAGAGACTTAAAAAAATTAACATAAAATTTCACAAAGATAAACTGATCCAATTCTTGTTAAATAATAGCTTCTACACCATGGTGTGAATTTATGTCTATAATTTATAAAACTTTTATTTCTAAACTATTGTTAAATTATAATATTGAGATAATATAACGTATCATTGCTAAATTTCATTTTAATGTGTATTAACTTTTATATATAATGTTATAAATATTGTAGTACCTGACTCTCACTGTTACATTATTTTAAAATTGTTCTGTGTGATTTTATCTATCTAAAAATCTACCAATCTACCAATCTACCAATCTACCAATCTACCAATCCACCAATCCACCAATCCACCAATCCACCAATCCACCTATCCACCTATCCACCTATCCACCTATCCACCTATCTACCTATCTACCTATCCACCTATCCACCTATCCACCTATCCACCTATCCACCTATCCACCCATCTACCAATCCACCAATCCACCAATCCACCAATCCACCAATCCACCAATCCACCAATCCACCAATCCACCAATCCACCAATCCACCAATCCACCAATCCACCTATCTACCTATCCACCTATCCACCTATCCACCTATCCACCTATCCACCTATCCACCTATCCACCTATCCACCTATCCACCTATCCACCTATCCACCTATCCACCTATCCACCTATCCACCTATCCACCTATCCACCTATCCACCTATCTACCTATCTACCTATCTACCTATCTACCTATCTACCTATCTACCTATCTACCTATCTACCTATCTACCTATCTACCTATCTACCTATCTACCTATCTACCTATCTACCTATCTACCTATCTACCTATCTACCTATCTACCTATCTACCTATCTACCTATCTACCTATCTACCTATCTACCTATCTACCTATCTACCTATCTACCTATCTACCTATCTACCTATCTACCTATCTACCTATCTACCTATCTACCTATCTACCTATCTACCTATCTACCTATCTACCTATCTACCTATCTACCTATCTACCTATCTACCTATCTACCTATCTACCTATCTACCTATCTACCTATCTACCTATCTACCTATCTACCTATCTACCTATCTACCTATCTACCTATCTACCTATCTACCTATCTACCTATCTACCTATCTACCTATCTACCTATCTACCTATCTACCTATCTACCTATCTACCTATCTACCTATCTACCTATCTACCTATCTACCTATCTACCTATCTACCTATCTACCTATCTACCTATCTACCTATCTACCTATCTACCTATCTACCTATCTACCTATCTACCTATCTACCTATCTACCTATCTACCTATCTACCTATCTACCTATCTACCTATCTACCTATCTACCTATCTACCTATCTACCTATCTACCTATCTACCTATCTACCTATCTACCTATCTACCTATCTATCTATCTATCTATCTATCTATCTATCTATCTATCTATCTATCTATCTATCTATCTATCTATCTATCTATCTATCTATCTATCTAGATCTACCTAGTTTAATCACTTTTAGTAATTCATATGTCGAACTAGGCTTGTATTCTATTTCTGCATTTATTCTATTTTTTCTTTGAACGCAGACCCACCGTTAAAGCTGGCAAGATCTAGGATCAAGAGGGGACTTATAGGCTACTGCAAGGAAGGACATAGAGGAGAACATAAAGGACGGCCAACAGTGCTTACATTATCTTGAGTGCATTTCCGGTATAGCGGATACCAGAGAGTTCATGATATGGCAACGCCGCAAATGCTTTTAGCCACGACAAATTATTAAAATTGCACCTAATCAGATGATAAATTTAATGCGTGTGAAAATCCGATGCTGGAAATTAAGTGGATGCCCTTTTTCCATAAGAGCTCTTCATGAAATGAATAGGGTCACGCCATAACACGGTTAATTAAGAACTAATTGAAGAATTTTTCTGATTTTTTTACGTCTTAGGCAAAACTGGGTCAACCCGGCGTGATAATTTACATTGATAAATATAAGATTTGAATATAAAATACGTCAATAACTACTTTCTAACTTATACAATATTTAATGGATCGTCTTCACTTGATTTTCGTATACAGACTTAATACACTCCTATTAACTATCCATAAAATAATGAGTGGTAAGGTAATTTGGGTTTATATTAATTATTATATATAACTTAATTAATAGTCTTAAAATATGCAAGATTTTCGATTGCATGTTAAGCATGTGCACAAGAATACTTAATAACTAAATAATCCATAATTTATTTTATATTTATATTTAATTTTCGTCCATAATTTGAGGTACGGTGATCTATAGTTTATAGATTGAAAGTACATAAAAGACTTTGTAATTAGATTTCAAATTTACTTATTTTGTCTATGGTTAAAAATTTAAAAAATAATCGCTTTTTATTATTATAAAAATATTTTAATGAACTTATATTCAATAAGCAAAATTAGTAATTTTTGTACGTGTTTAAAGTATCCTTACATACAACTAGTATGAAAAATAAAAATAAATTTTCTTTATAGTTCTGTTGCATTTTTTAATACTGTCACTATAAAAGAAATGCATAATTACAAAACACTCGAATAGAGATCATTTTCATATTTTCTTTAAAAATGGGTATTGTTAGGAAATATTGTAATGCTTATGATACAAAATACATATTTTGTATAAATTTTAATTTATACGCAAACACAATATGTAAACATTTTCGACTGTAATTCTGTAGATTATCAATTGAGAGCATTATAATAATTTATATTATTCTAATATTATATATTTATAATTTATATTATTTTTATTTTTATTTATATAATTTTATAAAAAAACAACAGTTATATTAACAAAGTAATTATTTACTCCCATCCCCATTCAATATGGATAAATATAACAAAATATTCCGCCAACACATCGAATATTATAATAATTTATGAATGCATATAAAACAATATGTAAAATATCAAATATTGATAATTTAGCGATTATTGTGGAATCTGAAAATTTGCTTTTCAATCATAAATTATTTAATAAATAAAATAAATATAGCTGTGTTGATATAGCGTCTTTTATTTCAATAACAATTTTGTGTATATTTAATTAAATAATACGATTTTGAATTTAAATTGCTAAAGCGAATGAATATCCACAAACTATTATACTCGATAAATAAATAAACTATTTTAATAAATACCAATGTCAATAAAAATATCATGAAATGAAAATTATTGAAATCCCTTTGGGACTATAATACACGCAAATACAAAATAACCTTCTGCCAAGCCTGTAATTAGCTTTACATTAATTCTTAATTTTATATGCAATTATACCGTGTCTAAGAATTTGATCCTCATTGACACTGCAATGTCTTTCAAATGCTCTATTTATTCTCCATTCATTTTTTAAGTCTTAATATGTTTATTATATCAGCTCATCTAATTCACACCTACAATGAAAATGCTTTAACAAAAAAAATTCTATAAGGAAAAAACAATTTCGAAATTATTTGTGAACTAATGAAGCAATTTTCTAATAAGATGAGCATACCACCAATTTTTAATCCGAAAGATGTTATCATACAAAATTAAGACAAAAGACAAATTCCCTACTTAGTAGGGAATTTGTTAAATAAGTTTTGCCAATGGTATTTAAAAGTGCCTGGACGAGTTAAGACGACATAGGATAACAGACTTTATTTGGTACTCTGTAAAATATTGGCTCATGAATTTCTTATGCCTTTGTCAACAGAACGTCTAATATTAAAACAAATTATTACTTCCTCTACGGAACAAAATCAGCCTTTGCATTTTTCCAGTCCATAAAGCATTTTCCACCTGCGATATAATAACTTTCGTACAACCAGAATATCGCATCAAATTTCCCAAACTTGGCTAATGAAACATTTTATTAGCCACGTCATGCACGGCTCATTAATTAAAGAAGGAAATATAATAATAACAACGGAGATATCAATCAATTTTATTGGCTGAATGTAGCAAAGAGTACCGTGTACAATAGAGTGGATTATTTTTGCCTCGCTCATCCTATTTTGTTGATGATAATCAATGAACCCATTCAATTATCTCACATTAACTGCCAATTATTAATATATCGACACGAATAATTTATAAATAAATAATGAGCAATTGAATAATATTTCAAACGCAACGCAATTTGACTAAAGAGAAATTCATTAATTTTTAAAGTAATCCTGCATGAACCTTTTTGTTTTTGGGTGTTAAGATTAATTTTTATGTCATTTATTAACTCGTACCACTTATTGTTATTACTTACGTTACTTTAATTAGTTAGTTAAAGAGTCCGCAATCCTAAAGATTGGTTGGAAACAGCACGCCATGCCGATCTATCCTGAGCTAATCCCTTCATCTCCCTATAGCTATTCATCTCAACGTCTTCAACTATCTGACTCACATACTCCAATTTAGGCCTACCTACCCCTCTCTTTCCCTCCACTCTACCTTCTATGATCAATTGCATAATCCCCCCCTGTCTAAGAATATGCCCTACTAATCGGTCTCTCCTACGCTGTAACACTCTCCAAATACTTCTCTTCTCCCCTACTAACTCTAGTACAGCTTCATTTGTTACTTTATCTTCCCAACCAATCCTCATCATCCTCCTATAACACCACATTTCGAATGCTTGTAATCTACGCTTCTCTTCCTTTCCTATAGTCCACGCCTCACACCCGTACAGTGCTACACTCCAAACATATACCTTCAGTAATCTTTTTCTAATACCCAAGTCAATATTTGATCTTAAAATCTGTTCCTTTTCTACGAATGCCTTCCTACCCTGTGCTATCCTACACTTTATATCTACCTTGCTTCGATTATCTTTTGTGATTCTACTGCCTAAATAACAAAAATCTGACACTTTTTCGATTCTATTATCTCCTATTGTGATCCTCATTTTTCTACTGCATTCCTTTTTGTCACACCTCATCACTTTAGTTTTACCTATATTTATTTTCATGTTAAAATCCCTAGTCAATACTGCCTGCATACCATTCAATACCCTTTCTAAATTCTTTTCGCTTTCTTCCAATATAGCTATATCGTCGGCGAATCTCAACATATATATTTTCTCTCCCTGTACATTCACACCTACACTATACTCTTCTTTTACTTTGTTTATTGCATCTTCTATATATAGATTAAATAATAACGGTGAAAGTGTACATCCCTGCCGAACTCCCTTCCCTATTTTTGCTACCTCTTCTTCCCCCTCAATTCTAACTAAGGCAGTTTGGTGTTTATATAAATTAAAAATTATTCTCCTATCCTTATAATCTATACCCGTTTCTTTTAAAATTCTAAACATTATGTCCCAATCTACATTATCAAATGCCTTTTCTAAATCTACAAAAGCTATGCAAGTTACCTTTCCTACCCTTATTCTTTTTTCTACTACCATTCTTAGTGCTAGAATCGCCTCCCTCGTCCCTCTGTTTTTCCTAAAACCAAACTGATCTTCTCCTAGCCTTTCCTCTACTTTATTTTCTAATCTCCTATAAATAATCTTTAACAATATCTTCGATGCATGTGATAGTAGACTAATGGTCCTATAGTTCTCACACAAATTAGCTCCTATTTTCTTCGGCATTGTTACTATTCTACTACGCTGAAAATCCTGTGGTACTTCTCCCTTCTCATATATTTTACAAACTAACCTGTATAATCGCTCCTGCATTTTTTTCCCTGCGTGTTTTATTAATTCGGCTGGTATCATATCAATCCCCGCTGCTTTGTTATTCCGTAAATCATTTAATGCTCTATGAAACTCTGACCTAAGTATGCTAGGACCTAAGTCATCCTCATCTATCTGTTCCACACTTTCTAGCTCCTCCATGTCCTGCCTACCTTTATATAAATCTTCAAGATACTCCTTCCATCTTCTAGCTTTTTCCTTATTTTCTGTGAGTTCCTTACCCTGCTTATCACATATAATGTTACCCTTTGGTTTTACGTTAGAAAAATGTGACTTGATTTTCCTGTAGCCCAAATCTACTTTACCTCTTCTCATAACCTCCTCAATATCCTCACAATTTCCTTTTATCCACTCTTCTTTCGCTAGCTTGCATTTCCTATTAATTAAGTTCCTTAGTTCCTTATATTTTTTCTGTCCTGCTTCTGTGTTTCCAATTTTAATTTTCCTTCTTGCTTCTATCATTTCAACTATTTCTTCCGTGATCCATTCCCTCCTACCTGCCCTTTTCTTTGTGCCTAATACTTCATTTGCTGCTGTAGTTAACCCATTTCTGATTTCCCTCCATTCGCAATCTATGTCGTTCCTAGATGTTCCATTAGCCATGATTTCTACTTTCTGCTTGTACTTTTCACATACATTAATTATAATTATTTTCAAATACTTTAATTATAACGTTGAAATATCAGAAAATATATCTTTATATATTTATAAAATTTCAGTAGACTTGATTATAATTAGCTGTGTGGTAAATATAAAAAATATACATATCTTGGAAGTGGAGTAAAAATCTAAAGTTTTTCATATTTTCTAAAGATTTTTTTCATTATCCTCAATAAGGATGTAATACGTTCTTTTCATGTGCTTTGAGATTCACTGGACGAAAGTTTATTTTAGTATATTTCTTTCGTCGCCTTATATTTCGTCGTAATTTTGATGAGATTTGTATCACGTTTAATCAAGTTTCATGCCTATTCGAAAGTATTAGGGAGCCTCGCGGCTTGGCTCAAAGCACCCAGTATCAAGTTTATTATATCAAATGATTATAAGAACTTTAAAGCGCAAATAAAAGTATATCTGATAAACAAATCATTCTATAATGAAAATGATTTATTTTAAAACAAGTTTATAGACATTTGTGAAATAAGATGTAAGTAGTAAATTTAAGTAATTTTTCTATGTTCCTGTATTTATATATCGCTTTTATACCGACTTTAATTGTTTCTGTACTGAAAATGTATGTATATTTTACTTGAAACTTTGACTTGTGAAAATGTATATTACTTACGTATCACCAAATAAATTATTCTATTCGATTCTATGAATGAAAATAACAACAGCAAAGAAATTTACTTACGATGGTGCGTTAGTAAAAAATTAGAAGAAGTTGGATTATATACAGATTTAGCGGATTTTCTATACACGGTAAGATTTTTTTAATTGTTTGCAAATTTGAATTTGAAGGTCCTAGATATATTTGCTAAATCAACTTTACAAAGTTAGTTGTAAATTTGACTCTTTAGAGGCTTCTATATCGTTATCTAAGCATAAAGTGATTTTTAAACAAGTTTTTAATAATTTCTTCGATTATACTCAATACATGGGTTTACATTTACAACTCGAATATTGTACGAAATTTTATCTACTTTCGTAAGTAATCCGAAAATTACAAAAAAAATATTTGACATGAGTTGTTTTAAAATGATGTTATGTCCTAAACAAAAATAATATCTGCTGTTATAAGGATTTAAGTTTTCTAAGTAGTCTTGAACTGTGTGTTGTTTCTGAGTTGTCTTGGTTACTCTTAAACACGTCAGATTTATAGCAAAAGTTTGAAAAAAAAGTACTGTTTGAAAATGTCTGATTCTGAAGAAAGTTTACCCTCGGAAGTAGAGGAAGTTGCAAATGGAGTAATTTCAAGTCTAATCCCGCAAAATCAAAGTTACGATATGAACTTGAATACCAGAAAATTTTTAAATGGTGTGATTCAAAAAGAATAAAACAAGTGTCGGAAAAAATTTTGTTGGCGTATTTCGCCGAAAAGCAACAATCACAAAAGCCGTCAACGCTTTGGACGCACTTTTCCATGTTAAGAACCATGATTTCCGTAAGAAAAAATCAAGATAAAAGCAAATTTATACAGCTAGTTGCTTTTCTTAGAGAAGTTCAGACGGTACACGGCAAAAAAGTCTAGCATTTTTTCTAAAGAAGAAGTATGTAAGTTTTTGGGCAGAGCAGAGGATGAATTGTTTTTGCTTAAGAGAGTTGTGATGATCGTTGGCATTTTTGGGGCTTGTCGACGAAACGAACTTATGAAGTTAATGTTAGATCACATTGAAGACAAAGTATCATATGTTAAAATCGTGATCCCATCTGCAAAAACGAAAATCGTACGAGAATTTATAGTTACCGAGGGAAACCTGCCAGGTATTAACTACTTAACCATTTTTTGAAAATATGCTGAGCATCGTCCTCCTAGTGCTACTCACAGGCGTTTTTTTGTCTTCTATAAGCGAGGAAAATGTAGCTCGCAGCCTGTTCGGACAATACCTTTGGAAATATACCAAAATTAATTGCAAAGCAGTTGGGCTTGAAGAGACCCGAAAAATATACGAGGCACTGTTTTCGCAGGTCCTCTGCTTCCATGCTGGTAGATGGTTGGGCGGATGTGCAAATGCTTAAGCGTCACAGAGGGTGGAAATCCTCTGCTACTGCAAAGGGGTATGTTGAGAGTTCTTTAGAAAATGAGAAAGAAATAGCAAACAAGATTATGGGTTCCAAAAAAACCATGACGGTTCAAAGCGCCAACCAGAATAACTCAGTGATGTCTACCTCTGGTCTGCAAATTTCAAATTGTGCAAAAAATGTGTTATAAATGCATATAATAAATAATTTTAAAATGTTACTCTATTAATCAAAAACTCATTACAGAACTAGTGCTGTAATGGTCATCATTACAAAACTTTTTTAAAAACTGTAATATTTACTTTACTGAATGAAAGTAGATAATATTTTATTGCATAAAAATACCTCAAAACAAGGATTTCCAGAATGATAAGAAATTTACTTCTGTATAAAATTTATTTAGAAAAAGTATTAATTTTCCCCTTTCCCCTCCTTACACGATTAAAGGCTGGTAAGATCTTCAAGTATTTTTATCGAAATTTCATTCAAGTCGCATATTTATACAATTTAAGGATTTATAACAAAAACTGACTTTTGTTTTCGAATTTCAGCATTTCCAAAAAAACAGTTTTCGAATATTTACAAAAAATATATAGTTAAAAAGTTATAAAAAAACTTATTTCAAAATATGTATATATTTTTGATCGTACAAAAATATGAAAATATATTCCAAATAAATCAAAAATAAATTAAACAAGTAAAAGACAATTCAAAAATTCTTACAAATTATGGACTGTGTATAGAGTGCAGATCGGTAATAGGTGTTTTTTTATAAACTGGTGGTAGAACGGGCTTTAAATGTTTAAAAACCGATTTTCTAATTTTACATATTTAGTAAAAAAAAAACGGTTTTTTAAAACCGACAAAACCTGGTGTAGTTAAGGAATCGTTAATAAATTAACTGAGGAAATTAAACACCCATTTTTATAATACATGAAAAATCTAATTTTACATGTTGCACACACACACACACACACACACACACACACACACACACACACACACACACACACATATATATATATATATATATATAATCTGCTATGTATGTTTGCTAGAAAGATTGCATATATATGCGTATATATTCCAGTTTTTCACTATATAGCGGCATATAAAGCGGTTCCCACCGGCAATAAAAAAAAAAAACTTGGAGAACTAAAGACGACAAGATAAAAAAATTGTTGTCCACTTTAGACGAGTGCACTTAAAATAGCCAACAATAGCGTAAAGAGTCGAATATTCTGTTTTCCTAATAGAAAGTTCGTAAGTTCGCTTTGTCTTTCTTCGAATTGATTTTTACTAAAAATCGGTGGGCCTCTTAGGCTTCTGGAGTATAAACTTCACAATGTACGTTGCGTTTGTCGTTTATTAAAACGACGTGTTTTATAAACGTAAAAGGCGCGTACAAACACACACTGCCGTCTCCACGGGTGTTAGAATATAATACTTTATACCGGCTCTGGTAAATGGATATAAGGTGTGTGCCCGTGTATATGCGTATACAATCGGTAATTTATCGCCAAAGTTTTGAGTAACAACATACGGAAAAGCATTCAGAACTAACTTGCCGCGCTAACCATAGGGTTGGATATGGCAGCAGCAGTCGATTGTACGACCCCCTTAAGTCACCCACAAACCGCAATTTGATACTAAAACAATATTTATCGGATGTATGCAAAGACAAGTCTCAGCTTCTATAAATGTAAAGTATGTGCACTGCACAGCAGTTCGAAATTTACACGAAAAGTTGCAATTTCGTGTTCTGTAGGGTAGAGTTCTGTCAAATTAATAATAATAATAAATCTATTTATTGGCATATGAAAAAATTTGGTACAGCTAAAAGGAATGCCATCAAATAATAATGAGCTTGGCTGTTCGAAATATGTATTTAGCTTCTAAAGCTGTAAATTTCGATACTAATGAAATATTCCATACAATTAAATAAAAATATAGAAATAGTTATGTTATGTTGTGGATTCAAGTGGTCACTCGGTATTATAAGGTGCTCTTAGACACCATATAACTAATATTACTGTGTACTGTGACGATGTTTTGCAACGACCTATAGGTCACTAGGACCTAGTTCGTGAACTATCAACTACATGGTGCACGGTGTACTTGTACTAGGTCCTGAACCCGTCGTGTACTAAACCGTTCATGAATCACAACGACTCGTAAATGATGCAGTATAGTATACAGTACATATACAGTACTAACATTTATTTAGTGATAAAGTGTGTTGGTGAACGGAACGAAATAGGAAACTAGATGCAATATTTATATGTTGGTAGATTTCATTTGGAATAATATAATTAATATATTCGCAAGATTAAATATGTTCTTAAATATGTCATGCCATAGCAAATTTTTGCAATAATGCAAAAAAAAACATCTAAATCTTATAGTTCTTCTATTTCATAATGAGTGCCATGCAATCACTTAATATCAAATCAAAGCTTTGAAGTTTGAACAGAGAAGATACGGAATAGAAAATATAAATTATAACGCCAAACAAAACGATTCTATCTAGTTCATTTTATTATAGTTTGTACATTTAATATTCAAGTGTTAGTAAAGTAGTAAACATTTTCATTAGTAACTACCAATAAGTATTTTAAAACTTCATATAAATAATCGTGAGTACCTAGAGAAGATTATATTTCTTTATACATATGTTTTGTATACATTATAAACATTGTTGTTTTTTCTTCCTCATTGTTAATTCAAAATAAGTATTGTAATATTTCAATTTATTTATTTTTTACCATTTAATATTTTTATATTTAGAGAAAAAAGATTAGAGATTAAAGATTTAGAGAAAAAAGGATGTGCATGTCTTTCATATAGATCGTGAACTAGTTCATTTTAAAAAGTTGTTAGTAGTTCACGACCTATAGTTTGTGAACGGTACATTGAAATGTTTAGAATTTTAAAAGAAACGGGTATAGATTATAAGGATAGGAGAATAATTTTTAATTTATATAAACACCAAACTGCCTTAGTTAGAATTGAGGGGGAAGAAGAGGTAGCAAAAATAGGGAAGGGAGTTCGGCAGGGATGTACACTCTCACCGTTATTATTTAATCTATATATAGAAGATGCAATAAACAAAGTAAAAGAAGAGTATAGTGTAGGTGTGAATGTACAGGGAGAGAAAATATATATGCTGAGATTCGCCGACGATATAGCTATATTGGAAGAAAGCGAAAAGAATTTAGAAAGGGTATTGAATGGTATGCAGGCAGTATTGACTAGGGATTTTAACATGAAAATAAATATAGGTAAAACTAAAGTGATGAGGTGTGACAAAAAGGAATGCAGCAGAAAAATGAGGATCACAATAGGAGATAATAGAATCGAAGAAGTGTCAGATTTTTGTTATTTAGGCAGTAGAATCACAAAAGATAATCGAAGCAAGGTAGATATAAAGTGTAGGATAGCACAGGGTAGGAAGGCATTCGTAGAAAAAGAACAGATTTTAAGATCAAATATTGACTTGGGTATTAGAAAAAGATTACTGAAGATATATGTTTGGAGTGTAGCACTGTACGGGTGTGAGGCGTGGACTATAGGAAAGGAAGAGAAGCGTAGATTAGAAGCGCTTGAAATGTGGTGTTATAGGAGGATGATGAGGATTGGTTGGGAAGATAAAGTAACAAATGAAGCTGTACTAGAGTTAGTAGGGGAGAAGAGAAGTATTTGGAGAGTGTTACAGCGTAGGAGAGACAGATTAGTAGGGCATATTCTTAGGCATGGGGGGATTATGCAATTGATCATAGAAGGTAGAGTGGAGGGAAAGAGAGGGGTAGGTAGGCCTAGATTGGAGTATGTGAGTCAGATAGTTGAAGATGTTGAGATGAATAGCTATAGGGAGATGAAGGGATTAGCTCAGGATAGATCGGCATGGCGTGCTGTTTCCAACCAATCTTTAGGATTGCGGACTCTTTAACTAACATTGAAATGAACTACGAACTGGGTCCTCAAAGTGACCTACAGTTTGCCATCGCTATTGTATACTATCTAAAATTCTCTGTAATATATATAGATGTTTTGAGATTGAAGCGTACATAAATTTCAAATATAATAATGATGTCTGCTGGACTTACAAAGACTGAAATATTTATTTATTTAATTTATAAGATTAATTTTAAATCACGGTTAAACCGTATTGTATTTTTATTACTCTTCCCCAGTTCTTTATTTGTATTATTTTTAAATATTATTTATTATGTTACAGAATTGTATAATTTCGACATGTCTTTGTGCTAATGTCCGACCAAGTTATTTTGGAACAAATATAATCTTCTCTTGTCTGCACTCACCGCTCCCCATTTCATCATACATCAACAAAAATATTTGTACAGAGCAAAGTGAGAACGATGTTTTTGCAAAAGAATTTTAGCGCGCTATCCGAAAGGTCATCCATCAAAACATTGGTATTAGATTTCTGCGTATATACGAAAGTCCAGTACGCTTCAAAGTAAACATACAAAATAAATAAAATATATATTTTTTTATTAAAGTAATGCAAGAAGTACAACTGCAATTTTTTTATAAAAATGTCTGGCACTTTTCTGGAACTACTCCCTAAATAAGTTAATTATTAAAGTTTGATGAACTATTTTCTTTAATATAAGCATGTCTATATAAAAGGCACGAAAATAGCTTACACATTCATTTTTGTGAAGCTTTGGAAGCTCTAGAAGAGAATTGTATAAAAAATAAATCAATTATTCGCACTATAAGTTTTTCACCATTGTGCATGTAAATATTAATAGTTTCTTTTAAGATGAGCAGTAGATAAGACAATAAAGATATCTATTAAAGATTAAAGATATGTATATATAACACGAATATAAGAAATCTTTAATATGAAATTTACTCGTGAAATTAAAATATTGTCACGGGCTTTATATAACATTTAAAAGTTTTAAAAATATGTGTAACGTATTAAACTTCGGAGAAAGGAAAGGTTTTAAAACTTTAATTTTACCAAGTTATAAATGCCATTGTAAAAGTCTATCAGTACATAAAAGAACGTAATGGTAGCTATAAAGCAAGAATTCACTGCAGAATATATTGTGATAGCTTATTCCAATTAAATTTGAGAAAATATCTAGTGCAGACGTTAAGGAAGCAGAAGGAAGTTCATGCCGCGTGACAAGCGAAGAATTGTGCGAAGACATCCAGATATAAAAATGGTATGAGCAGAAAATCGATGCATGCAAGAAGTCGATGTACTATGTTGCCAATAGAAAATATTAAACAAATATAAAATAATTTCAACAAATATTGCGTCGAGAGAAAAAATACAATATTTAAAACTATGAAAATTGGATATAATTGGGTGGAAGGTCCTTGCTTTCAGTGTGCTGTTCTGAAATTTTATTATTTATGGACTGTGTATTCGCTACAGTTTATCCAAACACCAATTTTGATTACTCGAAAATATAACATTTTGTACAAATTTTCATGTATAAACACCTGACCTGACCGCCGACAATTTTGTTGTCCATTTGCCCAATAAACGAGAATTTTAAATTGTATATTGAAACGAATACAAAAAATATATACTACAAATAAACATATATGTAGCTAATATACACATTAGCACCAAGAAATTCTTTTATTTATTTCCAACGGCTCGTAAAATAAAGTCATATGGCACCCACATTCTTTGCTTAGATTGCGATAACTATTCATGAAATTACTCCCCTATAAATTTCTTCTAAGCTCTGACAGAAAGACGTTTCATTTTATGCGTAATTTTATTAGTTTCCAGTAACAAATAACATCCCACGTTTCCGTAACTGTAAAACATAGTTAAGACTCACCATTGCCCCTGCAATCAAATGCTCGAATTTATCGACTTTCAAACATCTGAGCGGACGTAAAATTTATGCTTCGATTATTTGAGTTGGAAAGACTCTGCACACGAATTAACAACACTATTAAAACTATTTTATAAAATATATAAAATAAAACATATAAAATCCTAAGAAGTGATTGGTACTTATATCACATTGCAGATACTTTTATGCATCGATTGACAAAATATGTAATGGCTTATAATGTAAAATAATTTTTTTTCTATTTGGGTTGCTTGAAAGTTTTATATACCAATGTTATCAATCGCTTAGTTTAGTTAAAGAGTCCGTAATCCTAAAGATTGGTTGGAAACAGCACGCCATGCCGATCTATCCTGAGCTAATCCCTTCATCTCCCTATAGCTATTCATCTCAACGTCTTCAACTATCTGACTCACATACTCCAATCTAGGCCTACCTACCCCTCTCTTTCCCTCCACTCTACCTTCTATGATCAATTGCATAATCCCCCCATGCCTAAGAATATGCCCTACTAATCTGTCTCTCCTACGCTGTAACACTCTCCAGATACTTCTCTTCTCCACTACTAACTCTAGTATAGCTTCATTTGTTACTTTATCTTCCCAACCAATCCTCATCATCCTCCTATAACACCACATTTCGAATGCTTGTAATCTACGCTTCTCTTCCTTTCCTATAGTCCACGCCTCACACCCGTACAGTGCTACACTCCAAACATATACCTTCAGTAATCTTTTTCTAATACCCAAGTCAATATTTGATCTTAAAATCTGTTCTTTTTCTACGAATGCCTTCCTACCCTGTGCTATCCTACACTTTATATCTACCTTGCTTCGATTATCTTTTGTGATTCTACTGCCTAAATAACAAAAATCTGACACTTCTTCGATTCTATTATCTCCTATTGAGATCCTCATTTTTCTACTGCATTCCTTTTTGTCACACCTCATCACTTTAGTTTTACCTATATTTATTTTCATGTTAAAATCCCTAGTCAATACTGCCTGCATACCATTCAATACCCTTTCTAAATTCTTTTCGCTTTCTTCCAATATAGCTATATCGTCGGCGAATCTCAACATATATTTTTTCTCTCCCTGTACATTCACACCTACACTATACTCTTCTTTTACTTTGTTTATTGCATCTTCTATATATAGATTAAATAATAACGGTGAGAGTGTACATCCCTGCCGAACTCCCTTCCCTATTTTTGCTACCTCTTCTTCCCCCTCAATTCTAACTAAGGCAGTTTGGTGTTTATATAAATTAAAAATTATTCTCCTATCCTTATAATCTATACCCGTTTCTTTTAAAATTCTAAACATTATGTCCCAATCTACATTATCAAATGCCTTTTCTAAATCTACAAAAGCTATGCAAGTTACCTTTCCTACCCTCTTTCTTTTTTCTACTACCGTTCTTAGTGCTAGAATCGCCTCTCTCGTCCCTCTGTTTTTCCTAAAACTAAACTGATCTTCTCCTAGCCTTTCCTCTACTTTATTTTCTAATCTCCTATAAATAATCTTTAACAATATCTTCGATGCATGTGATAGTAGGCTAATGGTCCTATAGTTCTCACACAAATTAGCTCCTATTTTCTTCGGCATTGTTACTATTCTACTACGCTGAAAATCCTGTGGTACTTCTCCCTTCTCATATATTTTACAAACTAACCTGTATAATCGCTCCTGCATTTTTTCCCCTGCGTGTTTTATTAATTCGGCTGGTATCATATCAATCCCCGCTGCTTTGTTATTCCGTAAATCATTTAATGCTCTATGAAACTCTGACCTAAGTATGCTAGGACCTAAGTCATCCTCATCTATCTGTTCCACACTTTCTAGCTCCTCCATGTCCTGCCTACCTTTATATAAATCTTCAAGATACTCCTTCCATCTTCTAGCTTTTTCCTTATTTTCTGTGAGTTCCTTACCCTGCTTATCACATATAATGTTACCCTTTGGTTTTACTTTAGAAAAATGTGACTTAATTTTAATTAATTAATTAATTAAACTTAATTAATCAATCGCACATACAGAATTTTCTAAATTGCGTTTTTAATGCATTTGAATTTTTAAGAAAAAGTTTCACGTCGATTGAAAATCAATTTCAATCGACATGTCGTAATTTCCTGTGTTTTTTTAAAACTCGACGCCTAGGTGCTGTTTTCTAAAGACTTTTACATAATTAAAGATAATTTATTACGTTTTATAAAATGCAAAATTTGTTCTTTAATTTAATATAAGCTCACGAATTGCCTTTTCATATTACGGTTATTAATATTTTCGAAGTAATAATCTTTATTTAATTCTGTACAAAAATTAGGATGTCTTATTCTATTAGGAAGAATAGATTGTAGCTATTTCAACAGGCAAATTATTATGTCATTTTCAGTCGTCCATCCAAATGCTGTGCATAATATATTATAGGCAATTTCTAGAAATTGCTTAATTTGCTATTCCTAGATTTGGCTTATTTAATGCATTGTGCCAGTGGATGCCAAACTCTTAATATAGTTTATATCGACTGAATACTAAACATAATCCTGACGCATTTTCTCGGTAATTAAAGACGAAAATAAATTATATTTTACCTTTAATTAATTATTAGCAACTTCTTATTTCAGCTTGTATGTATTTATTTTAGCATAGTATGTATTTTATATAGGATAATTATGCGTTTTGAGTGCGTGGAAAATTCTAGATAGAGTGAATGCATTTTTTTTTTTAGAAACTCTGCAATAAAGTGTGTGGAATAGTGTTGACTATGAAGATTTAATTGCGATTTGCACCAAAGCTGACAAATATGCAGATACTGCATTATACCGGCGGAATTCAATGTAAACTACTATCAGTAGCGGCTGGTGCCATTTCTATCTGAGGGGGGGGGGTCGTATTTATTAAAAAAATAACATAATAGTGAAAAATCTGACGTAAAATGGATGCGAAACTTTTCCAAAACTTTTTCGTTAAAATTATAAATATCTTGCACCACATTTTTATTAATACACATCTACGCCAACGCGTTTAAACGATCATTACTCATAGTATTTCGCAAAAAAGTCTTGATTCTTTTAAGTGTTGAAAACCAACGCTGATTCAGCAGTGGTCATCGGTTCATACGTAACTACACAGAACAATGCAACTGTCTTATCTGGCTATTCTATATCAATTTTCCTGTATACTACACTAGGCTTCTCTGTTGGGACGCTAAAGAATTGCGGCCCGGAATAGCTTAAAACAACGATATATTCTTAGCTGTAGAAGCAGCGTGACATACGTAACTACAGAACAAATGCTACTGTTTTATTTGGCCTATTCTATATCAATTTATATATATATATAAACTCTATGATACACTCATCTCATTGCATATGCATTTAACTTGTACCGGCCTTGGATAGCCGCTGGAATGTGTGAAACATATTAAACGATATATGCGACAAGCGAACCGAAGAAACAGGAGATATGCTGCATACGGTCGCTGTCACCTATTGCTTACAATAGAGTGAGATGAGTGCATATGCATTTAACTCGTATTGGGTGGCCTGGCTTGGCGTTGGAATGTCGGCACCATATTAGCGATATATGTATTACACCACGCGAACGATAGATACAGTTAGATACAGCATCGGTCGCTGCTTGCAACGGATACTACAACGAACGCCACAACGAACGTTGTGTTGATTGTTATTGCAGCGCAAGCTTTATCTTTTAGGAAAAATAATGCCGAGATTAAATATCGCAATACAATTATATATCTACGGTGATGCGCTCAATGTTCAGGAGGGGCGCGCGGCCCTGCGGCTTGCATAAGGAACCGCCACTGACTACTATAGAAGTGTGTTGTGTTTAACACGTCATCGGATAGCCGAACAAATATATCATTACTCAGTTTGGTATGACAATTGGACTCTACTACTACTGCTATTTAAAAAACAACACAAATTTTGGCATTTGCGTCAATTACTAAATAAATACAAATTATTCGTGTAACGTGCTATGCTTGTGCCGTTTTTCATTAAACATAAGTATTTTGTATTTAGTGTAAAATGAAAGGTACACATCAATACTCCTCTTAAGATAATCATATATATGTATAAGCGCATAGATTTTAGATTAAATAAGGCAAATAAGCAGGAAAAAACGTTTAACAATTGCAAGTACAATCGAGTGCAAATTAATCGTAGACTTACTCGCTGAAAATGTCGTTTAAAAATCGTATTATTTTCCAAGGAGTTAGTTGAAAACAATTGGAAATTATTGAAAAGATTTTTTTTACTATGAAGCAATATATTTATAAAAACCCGCTCGCGGCTTAAATTGTTTATGTGTCAGTGTTAAATACTTTAACCGATTTTGCAATTATAATTAAAAGCACATATCCAATTTCAGTTGATTGTTGGAAATGTTGTTTAAAATGTTCGAAATTTATGATACAGGCTCATTGCATGGCACAGAACTTTGGACGTTATAGGCCCAGTTTAGTTAGCGAGATAAACCTTTCAAGTCGTCATCCCGTAACCGTTTAGTTGCTTTTGCGTGCATAAATGTAGTATAGCCCCTAGGAACACTAGATGCAGTTGACATGATGTTTAAACAACATGGTGGACATATAATGCAAATAGAAATTTTATACAGTAGGATGAGTGTTTGCGGATGCCGATGCGGTGGAAATCCTTCGGGTAAATACTGATTTTCTAGGATGGATTGTTTGTCGTTGATCTATCGAAAATGTTGTTTTATACCGAAGAGATATTGTCGACAAAATATCAAACGTAATTGTTTAGATTTTGAGTAATAGTAAATGAAATTAGTAGGTAAAAGATTTTCAAAATGCATTTAAAATAATGCATAGAAAACTAGTCATTTTAGTGTCATTCGAAACTTCGACATGTCATATTTATTAATTCAACAAATCTAAATCGTTCGCTAGAAGATTGCTTTTCTAATAAAACTGATGTTTAATGTATTTTTTATTGCACTTTCTTCGCAATTGCGCGCTAAATTTAGGTGAACTTCGGTACTTTTGTCGTAAGATCATTTTTCACAGCAATAAAATAAACATACGTAATAAACCATCACGCAAATAATGTTTTGTCCTCTTCATATCATTAGCATGTCAGATATAAAAATAGTTGTCTCATAAAGGATTGGAGGGCACACTGTATATGAAATGGAGATATTTGCTGACATTCTATTCGCACAGGGTATATTCGCATATACACAAATATTTAAGATAAAAACGGATGTGCAGCGGGTAAAATCCCGTGATATGTCTCCCTCTCTGCCCGGCTTGCGGGAGTGCTCGTAAATTTGGATATAGTCCTGTGACGTCATAAATACGCAAGCAAACGTTGTGTGGTACTGGTTAGCGTGACTCGCCGAAAATTTATCCTCAAAACGAAGGAAAATAACAAATAAAAAAACGGTCGTAAATTGTAAAGTTTTCCAAATGGCCACAGTAATCTACAGTATGTGCGTACATTTGTTTTTTCAAATAATTCCTGGTTACTATTTAGTCGCGTGGATATTTTAGTTCTCAACGCTAATTTTCAAATTAAAATTTTATGTACTGCACGTTCTTTTATAGTAATTTTAAGCAGAAGTTAGATTTCTCAAATTAGTAGCAACATATCATTTAATGTTAAAAGAAAAGAAAAGAATATAAACGTCCTTGACAAATCTTCTCGTGGTAAATAAATATACATATGTGACTTCCGAAAAAAAAAGGTCACTTTTGTTAGAGCAAATTTTGGTATGATTCTAAGAATTATATACAATAACTATATCTAATAATATCTTATATAACTAGTATTGTCACTTAAAGAGTAATAATTTGATTTATTTGTCTTTCGCTCTTACACTTTAATACATCCTAAGTGCTGGTATATATAAATTCCTCTTCGAACTGTAAATACGTAGAAGTTAATTTGTTTTACCTGCAAATTGATTTACCTTTACCGATTTTTACACACCTCGATATTAAAATTTATGATTTATTATAACAATAACATCCTTAATTTGTACTTTTATATCAAATTATATCTAGTTTTTTAAAGATATATGTAAAGAGTAGATATATGTAAAAAAGCACATCTTTGTGGCATAGCAAAATTGTATTAAATTATGTTGCCAACAAGGTTACATTAAATTTTGTAGTATGGTGCTGAAGAAGAATCACGTATAAACAACATACCCGGTTGATGCGCAAGTTAATTTAATACGAGCTTCCTTTGAATCGGGCAAAGGAAATTTGCATTAAGTTTTCTATAGCACGTCGACGTGTTCATGGAAATTCAATTAATATGAGCCCGTATGCATCCACATACTTTTAAAGGTCTACTTGTTAAGCTGAATCATTTAGTATTACGTTACGTCCCTTTAAATTTTTAAATATTTTTTAGGATGGTGTAAGTTAGTGCCAATTTAGTGACTTTTTAATAAGCACAATGTAATGTAACTATCACTTATTTTAAAGTAGCATATTCGCTTTTACTTCGCATGGTATTAATACATGGACTACATAAAATCAGAAAATTATTAATAGTTAACAATTTGATTGAAAAAGTAATAAAATTTTAAGTCTTCCAATTTTATAATTTTGATAATTTATATATAGATTGTTTTTTGAAACTTTAAAATGGTAAATTGGTGATTTGACCGCAGAAATGTTAATAAACGCATGCACCAAACATATATGCAAATTCTTAAATATTCCCGATTATTTGCATACGACTTCATTTCATAATAATTAGACGCCATTATATCATATCCTGAATGAGCAAGAGCCATAAATTTGCTAATTATACAAACCCTCGTTATTTTTCTAAATAAAACTTTTAATAAAATTTAAGCGAGCCACTTTTCCTACACATGTGTGTAGTAAGAGCCTGTCTACATATGTGTTTTTCAAAATTTTAAATTCATGGGTAAATTTTCAAATATTTTATTACTATTGAAATTTCAATATAAATGCTGCAATCAATTCTTTAAATTTTCGTGGAAAAAGTCGAGTTTTTAAAAGAAATCTATTTTAAACGATACTTTTTCTGAAAAGTTACATTTGATCCGTCATGGAAAAAATTTGAAACAAACCAATATTGCCAAATTAAAAAATGAAAGTAAGTAACGAATATGTATAAAATGAAATTTGTGATTAAAATGTACAAATTGTATTAATTGTATTGTATTAATTAAATGTATCCAAATTTGTGGACTGTTTTTACATTATATAGAAATAAAATATTTAATATTTAAAAATAAACGTATTATTTGCTATCGTATTTATATTAATGTAAATTAATTATTACAGCGTAAATAATTGTGCAGAATATCACCAATGTCCAGATTTTCAGTGGCACAAGAGTCAACAAATAAATCATCACAATTGTATATCAATTTGAATTGGTTGAATCTTGTGTTGCTAAAGATGAGGGCATAATCTTCGAAATACACATCTGGATATTAAATGCTTTTAGTTAAGTTATTCGAGTGATATTCTATAAAATTATTTAAAATCACTTTATTCACCACTATTTTTATGAATTGCATCAATGAAGTAAGCAAAATAAACCATTATTTTAAAAAACAAAAATGTACGTACAAACTATCGATTTCCATTTCATATATTACTCTTTATTTTCTTGTAATGATAATGTAATGTGTGTTGAGATTCATTTATTCAAACATTATACATTTTTCTAGCTATTGTATAATATGTTTCCAAGCTACCTACCAATATAAAATAAATAAATATCAGCTATTATAAAATATCTAAATAAAATATTCTTCAATTGACCGTGCTGGAGAAGCAATTTTTATTTCCATATTCATGCTTTTATGAACATTGAAAATAACAATGGAAAGATTCCTTGCAAAGATATATGAATGTATGTGGAAATAGTTTTATTTTCGTAACTTGTGAAGTAAAATATAAAAATAGAAACGAATGCTTTTCTCATGAATGCATCTATGCGTGTATTACGAAGTATCTTCTAGATGTTATGTAGCAAAAGTATTGGTATATGAACGTTTTGGTTTTTCATATTTGAACAAAATTTAGATCTGAAAGTTTGACTATTTATTTTGAAAATGTAAGTTGTTAATTAAATGTTTGTGTTAATTAAATAATCATACATAAATTCACTTTCTAGAAAAGTATAAATTCTATAGCATTTTAGTCTGATTGGAATTTACATAAAATAATAAAATATTTAATAAATCTTTATTTGCAAAGGTACAAATTAAAAATTTTTATATGGCCATAATGGCACTCTACGAGTTTATATATATATAAAGAATTTATATATATAACTGCTTAAAATATCATATTGATTGCCATAAGTTTCAAATCATTAGAAACACAAAAAATATATATAACGTTGACAAAAAAAAGCGAAAAGAAGAAGCTTTTGGAGTACTCATCTTCCAAACAATGAATAGACAGATTATACAATACTACCGGGTGTTGGCGAATTATAGTTACAGGAAGTAAATGACAGACTTAATTCAGAAATAAATCCGCTATTGTTTAAATATATTACAAAAATATTTTCCAAACTTTATCTAATACTTCTAAGACTTATACAAAATAATTTGGAAAATGAAATTGACGTATGTTTTTCTTTTCTATTTCAGATACTGCCCATCATCAATCAACAATCGTCGCTGAATGATGTCACGCCAATTAACAACACTTCAAAAACCACTGCCATTATTTTAAATATAGAAAATTTTAACTGCCATTCATTCACGAACGAAAAAGTAAAATCCAATTACGAAATACCACAATTTTGCGTTTTTGAATGTGGTGAATTATTTTTATTTGCAAGCTTAATTCTTTCTAAAAAAAAAACATCTGATTTGAGTAATAGGTACTGCTGACTTTTATATAAGAACAATGCAAAATAGCCGAAGAGGTAATTGGGCAATACCGTTAAGTTGTGATAATAACTTGTGGCTAATATGTCGATTATATACAAAGAGCCTCATTATAAATCTGCCAAAAATATTGTAGAATATTATAGCCCATTTTCCTTTCAAAAAATAAATTTCTTAATATAGTGATACAATAATCGAATACTATATATTTTTTTAAATATAATTATAAATTGACATTTATAGTCTTTTGTTAATCAGGCGTGATATTGTATTTTTCTTTAAAAGAAATCGACAAATCTATAAATAATAATTGGCAAATATTACGAGTCATTTAAATCACGGTATTAAATTTCTTCATTCAGGCTAGGGTAGTTTCAAAATTGTTAGATCTTTTCCTAAAGAAGTTCTTCATTAAATAGACTTCTGTAGATACTCTATTATTAAAAAAAATGGATTATAGATCTTACAACCATTAACAAATCTTCCTTGCAAAGGACAATAAACAAACAACACTCTCTTGTCAATTCGTGACGAGATATAGTTCATATGCAAATGTTGTGGACGTGTTAAACATGACAGCTACTTATAGCTAAGTGTGAGTGGTCTTAAGTAAGACTGGACATCATCAGTATCATCATCATCATCGTCGTCATGACAGTGGAAATGCTACTGCGATTGGCAATATTGATATGGTGCTGTTTGGCCGTAGGTCGAGTAATGAGCTTACCTCCGGTCATACGAATAGGTAAGTTAAGAATATTATTACTCTTATTAGGAAAAGACCATTAAAGGCTTATGTGCTCAGAGAGAAGATTTGGTTGGGTTTTAAGGCGAGGAGTAAAATAGTTTGAGTAAAATAGAAGCATTTGATAAATGCGGCTATAGGAAGAAGATGATGATTGAATGGGCAGATGATTAATTGAGAAAGCGATTAGCATTTGGAATATGTTGAGCAGAAGACAGACTGCTAGGTCATATTCTTAAATACGGGCGTACTTTTCAATTACTTTTTATGGAAGTCAAATTACTTTTCAATTTGACTTCCGTATTAATATTAGATATAACTTTATTTTGCATTTCTCAAAAATATGGTGATGCATTTTAAAATAAATCGTATAACGAAAGGTAATAGACAGGTGATTTTAATACTCCAGTATTTAAAACTCATCAAACAATAGAAGATACACACAATTTTTTAAAACAAAAATCTGTTTTTGAAACGTATTTTGCGCGGGTTATATAAACCGGAGATTGTAAAAGCAATTGTTTCACGTTATCCATTCCTGATTGTATCTATATGTATATAACAAGCGTTACAGGATTAGGATACAGATACAGGATATTGATATTGGTCCATCATTTTATTACGTAGATCCTTTCATAGGCTAAATGAAAAAGGAATTTTTCAACTGAAATTAAATGATTGATTCCATTCGTTTCAGACAGTTATAATTTAGTCAATAGTTTATATAACCAATCTTGCATATATATCTACAAAATTTTCATTACGCTATACCACAACTGGAAAATATCTTCAGAGTATATTCATCAATGCACAATATAATGGGAAATAATTTATTGCTTGTAATTCAAAAGTAATCATCGATTACAATATAGAATTTAATTTTAAATCGGCATCTAGATAAGCGTAGCCAAATATTTTATATTTAAGAACTATTCAAAATCTGAAGACAAAAATATTCCTATTATTTTAAGTATTTTATTTAATATTACCTCTTGCTATTGAAGATGCCGTTTCAAATGCCTATCTAGAAAATATGTTTTCCATTAATAATTTAATGGGTGCTATAATAGTTATTTACAATATAAGTGTTGTAAAGATTCATATTACGACACGAGATGTTGAGTTGTAGAAATTTTTTCTGCGTTCGTAAGTAATACGAAAATTACAAAAAAAATATTTGACAAGAGTTGTCAAAATAAATTTTAAAATGATGTTATGTACTAAACAAAAATGATACCTGCTGTTATAAGGATTTAAGTTTTCTAAGTAGTCTTGAACTGTTTGTTGTTTCTGAGTTGTCTTGGTTACTGTTAAACACGTCAGATTTATAGCAAAGTTTGCAAAAAAAGTACTCTTTGAAAATGTTTGAATTTGAAGAAAGTTTACCCTCGGAAGTAGAGGAGGCTGCAAATGGAGCAATTTCAAGTCTAATTCCCGCAAAATCAAAGTTACGATATGAACTTGAATACCAGAAATTTGAAAAATGGTGTGTGATTCAAAAAGAATAAAACAAGTGTCGGAAAAAAAATTGTTGGTGTATTTCGCCGAAAAGCAACAATCACAAAAGCCGTCAACGCTTTGGACGCACTATTCCATGTTAAGAACCATGATTTCCGTAAGAAAAAATTAAGATATAAGCAAATTTATACAGCTAGTTACTTTCCTCAAGAGAAGTCCAGAAGGATACACGGCAAAAAAGTCTAGCATCTTTTCTAAAGAAGAAGTATGTAAGTTTTTGGGCACGGCAGAGGATGAATTGTTTTTGCTTATGAAAGTTGTGATGATCGTTGGCATTTTTGGGGCTTGTCGACGAGACGAACTTATGAAGTTAATGTTAGATCACATTGAAGACAAAGTATCATATGTTAAAATCGTGATCCCATCTACAAAAACGAAAATCGTACGAGAATTTATAGTTACCGAAGGAAACCTGCCAGGTATTAACTGTTTAACCATTTTTAGAAAATATGCTGAGCTTCGTCCTTCTAGTGCTACTCACAGGCGTTTTTTTGTCTTCTATAATCAAGGAAAATGTAGCTCGCAGCCTGTTGGGATCAATACCATTGGCAATATACCAAAATTAATTGCAAAGCAGTTGGGCTTGAAGAGACCCGAAAAATATACGGGGCACTGTTTTTGGAGTTCCTCTGCTTCCATGCTGGTAGATGGTGGGGCGGATATGCAAATGCTTAAGCGTCACGGAGGGTGGAAATCCTCTGCTACTGCAGAGGGGTATGTTAAGAATTCTTTAGAAAATAAGAAAGAAAGAGCAAACAAGATTATGGGTTCCAAAAAAACCATGACGGTCCAAAACGCCAACCTGAGTAACTCAGTGATGTCCACCTCTGGTCTGCAAATTACAAATTGTGCAAAAAATGTGTTATAAATTAAAATGTTGCTCCATTAATCAAAAACTCATTACAGCACTAGTGCTGTAATGGTCATCATTACAAAACTTTTTTTTAAACTGTAATGTTTTACTTTACTGAATAAAGGTAGATAAATATTCTTATATAACCTCATTTTATGAAATCAATAGAACAGCAATTTCTAAAGAACAACAAGTTCTATATTTCGAAGTATTTCAATTCAAATTTTGGCATATTTTATGAAAATAAATAAGTGATTGACAATATTGATTATTTCTAATTCTATATTTTTAAAATATACATAGCGAATTTGGAAATGTAAACTTCACTTCTCAGTTAACGATGTCGTCAGGTGCGAAACGCATATGATAATGTATTAGCTGCAGGTGATAATATCCTATATGCAGAACACAACGACACACGCTGAAGCAATCATCTATATTAGCCACTTTGGTGTGTTGTGCTAATGACAGACGCCACTCAACTGTCACAATAACGGGACATATACAAGAAAGGTTTAGTAAATGCGGATGGAAGTTTTCGTGTCGTGTTCGAGGTGAAAAGAGACGATGGTTATTGTGCAATGACGATGTAAAGCACATTGTGAGGAATGGTTTCGTTCTCGATAAATATACTAAATGGAGGACCTCACTCGAGGACTTCTACGTTTGGTGTCATTTGAAAATTGAAAGAATGTTTGCAGAAATAGCAGACACGACTAAAAGTATCGATTGTAGTAGGAGAAACAGTTTTTACGAATTGATTAAATAATTCTGCATCCAATTTATTATTTGAGCGATCAAGCATTCGAAAAAATATTATATTCGTGAAGTATAAAATAGATGGATGTGAAGATTTGAAAGTTGCATAATTTTTATATTTTCTTACATTAAGAATATTTGCCTAATTTTCATATAATTGAAAAAGAATTATAGTACAGAAGTCCAAAATTGATATACTTCGTAGCATTATGTGAGTTCATATAGTTCACTATGCAATTCATAATTTGGAAAATACGAAGAATACGAATCAATTTACTTCGATTATATACGATAAAATTCAAAATTTTTATCAAGTTTTTATTACAACAATATGTCGAAAAGCCGGACCTCTTATATACCTATAAACACGTTTATAGTATCAATATTACAGGACGAAATTGGTAGCATAAAATTTGCACTAAATTAGATTTTCTTCAGTAATTCCAATGGCACGAAACTGTTAAATATAGCCTACCGAACCGTAAAGTTAATGAAGTTTTCGACATCAGCAATTTAAAAACTAGCCACTATTTATCCCCGCTATAATGAAATTATTTTATAGCCTCGTAAAACTAAGAGTAATGCTAAAAGTGCCCTAATGGCTTTATCGGTAACTATACGATCGAAATTTAAAGTTAATTTTTAAATCAATTTCATATTAATTGGTGTAAATGAGAACAAATTTTATAAAAAACGAAAATGTTGTTATATATAATATTTGTATCGGTTTATAAATTTTTATATAAAGACAATTATTTAAGAAATTTAAAGACTAAATATAAGTTATTTGAAAAATTTGAAGACTTTATAGCATCTCAACAATAAAAACATACATTTCATGCATTTTTCCGAAGAACTATCCTTTACTTTACGATGCCAAATATGTATACGTATTTTTATCGGATATTAACGGCGATAACAATTTTATATGAGAATTTTGCAACCATGAAATAAATGATACATAACTCGTTGAATCCTTCGATCAGTGAAACTATTCCTGCATTAGTAGAACATCTCAATCAAATATTCCTTATACAATAACCACTCCACCCGAAACTCTGCTGGCCTACATTCAAGTACACGCGACATGGAGAATGAGGAAATCGGTTATGGAGGAAACCCGTTAATACTACCATCAGCACTGTGCCTTCCCTCTTCAAGAAGAGCGAAGGGATGGAAAGGCTCAGTTGACAATACGTTGACAGCTCGAGCGGTTAAGAGCGTCAAGGATGTGCTCTGCAACGACGTCGAGTGTGCAATGTTCAACATGTATGTACACGCCAAGTGAGAAGACATTGCTTCTACCATTGAGATTTATGTGAGGCGACATCCACAAATGGAATTATGGGTTCGATATACTGAGTGAGTTTGTCTGAGCGATCTATCTACGCGAAAGGGTAATATGAATGACTGAAGAAATATCAAAATAACAACGCTTCTGTAAGAGAATCTATTCAATTTTATCTGTTGCAATTAAATTCGTATATTTTGGTAAAAAAAATTGTTTCGCATTTGTTCATATTTTGGTCATTTAGAGAATAATTTACATATAAAATTTTCAAATATAAGCAGTCGGTGTAATTTTTAATTTATATTTATAGTGATTTTGGTCCAAATATTTTAGGATTCATTCAAGCATATACTAGAAAATAAAGGCTTAAAATTTTATAGGCACATCGGATTTTCAATTTTTTTTCTGTATTTACACGATAAAATAATTGCTTACAGAATGGCAACATCAGTTTAGCATTAAACCGATTTACCATTAAATAAGTTTTAAACATCTCCGAAATCTGCGAGCGGCTTAACAAATGAATTGAATTGAAAAATATTTCTAATTTAACTGTCATGTATATTGGTAGATATTTTTGCAGAATATAAATCTCAATAGCTTGATTAAATCATTGCTGTATATAAGAGTCGCAGACAGACAAATATCTCGGAAACGGAAATGTCTTGTTATTGACATTGATTGATCTTTTCAGTAATGTCGAGAATCTATTGCCGTTGTTAATTGGACTTTTTTAAGTTCAACAAGTTGATTCGGACGATTGATTAATCAAACGATAAATTAAACTTTGGTAAATGAAAAATAAAGCCTGCTGAGGTTTTCGTATATAAGGATTCGTATTATATTCAATAAACCCATTTAATATCCTTTTAGGTTTATTAAACGAACGAATATGCTTATTTTATATTTTTGATCAAGTTTTCAACAGAAAGGCTCAGACTAATATAGATTTTGTAATCAATTTTGAAAATGTCACTTTTGATCATTTGATTTGATTTACAATGGATACCTATTTCAGAATTATAGACAACAATTTATAGACTTGATTATAAAAAAAACACTTAAATATTCATAAAATGGACTTTGATAAAATAATACCTCGCATAAGACTTTAGATCTTTTAAACGTAAGAAATTAAATATAGAATTATGAATTGATAGCCCCTTTTGTTTGTTTGTTTATTTGTTTTTAAATCGGAGCTTGGATTTTTTTTTATAAGCAGCGTTGTTACAAGCAATTGGCGCTTTCATAAATTTGTGTGATATCAAGTGTCATCTAAATTCCAGTTCCCTCAGTATATTGAGTTCATTGCCTTAAGGACATTATGCTGAATGTAACAACACAATGCGGGATTGTCAAATGCCGGGCTATGACAACGTAATTGTTTAGGTGACAATATGCACGTGAGCACCCTTATAAGAACGCACAAGAAAATAGGCCCGAATGTGTATCAAGCCTAAATCCGTAAGTGTAACAAGCCAATTTAATAAATGGGCCTTAAGGACTTAAATATCGTACAATATTAAATAAATTGAATTTAGTTAGCATTTTCCAGTTTTGGAGCAATTGGTTTTATAGTATATTATACCGTGATTCCTAGAAGAATCACAAAATATGAACAAATCCCGACTCTTTTTTACATAAATTTAACAGTTTCGAAAAGGGAACGAAATATAAAAATTCATTAATCACATAACATTCTTGAATTTAAATTTTATAGCAATTTTCTCAATGTAGATCACAAAACATCAAATTTAAATGAAAAAAATGCGTGAGACTCTCGCGCGGTAGACGTGAAACTTCTTAGCTCCTAGGAAAAGTTGATTTTATGCATTGCTTTTTTTTCCATTTGTTAACGAATTTTTTATTCGATATTCAATCACATATGGAACACACTGTACCTAGCGGCTTATTGAAAAATTGTTTATCAAATTCGCGATGAGCAGGTTGAATGAATGTAAATTTTGTGTATGATGCACTAGTGGGTGCATTTCTATTTGTCGATGGCTCGCTCAGATGTATCAGATTCATTTCGTTGGTCTCTCACACCGCGTGTATCTTCACGCCTGAATCAGTGGCATTCAAATTCTCTGTACCACTCACTGTGTCCTCACTTAACGACGGTATCGATTCGTCCAGTTTATTTGAGGTCGTTGGAAGGTTATGTTGTCCACCGTATTTCTTTAACACCCTTTGCCTGGCTCGATACTCTCTACTTCTTTCCGAGGTACTTGTTGGCACTTTTCTTGGCGCTTTATTCGCTTTCTTCCGTTCTCTAAAGGCTCGCACTCGTCTTTTTCTACATTTCACTTTTCACACAATGGAAATTGTTAGCTAAAAGATTAAGCTGTGTTTGTGTAATATATAATAAAATACGCAAGCGTCTACTGGTTGCCTTGTGCTACGTATACGCACAGTACACGCGGCGCATGCGCGTAGAGTGTTTCACTTTTCATGACGGAGGCGTTTTATATTTCGTGACGTTCAGGCCAATTTGCCCTACCGCGCCTATAGAAGTTTCATTTCAATAAAGCTCATGGAAAGTTTCTATATGGCACGAACCAATTAATATAGTTTTCTGTAGTTCTGTTTTTTAACTTCCATAAACATTGCTAATTGTTTATGGATGGAATTGATTTTTTTGGCCGTGTATGTTCGTATAATCGAATAATTTCAAAGTAAACGAAATATGCACTTGGACTGTGTTTATGCGTAATAATTTAAAAAGTTTTGAAGATGTAAAGGTCTGGTTGTATTCGGTGATTATTACCACAAGTACACGCTTGTAGAAATGAAAAGATAAACCATCAAAAAAATTATTTTAATGGTTCCCACTATTCATTAGACATAACGCACTTTGATACTTCTAAAATGAAATTGCGTATTTTTATTTGACTAGGATGAAGGACTTTCTCAGGATTATTTCATGGATGGTGAGGTACAAGTAAACCGTAAATTTGTTAATTCGTTTTAGCTCTCGTAATAACTGCAATTTGGGATAACAAAGTCAGGATCACCATATATTTGTTATTAGTTATTCATATTCGGATTAATTTTAGCCCATATCAAATCCTTTTTTTAAATATTAAATCCCTTGAAAAGAATCGCATTGCAATTTTCGTAGTGATATGAAATTTCATTACTAAATCAACATTGAATTCATTGCGGGTTTTTTTTTTTCAAATTATTCTTCGCTTCAGAATTCAGAGAATCATTTTATAATGTCAGGAAATTATAGAAAAGTCATCCTCAGCGGAATGTAAACGAAAAATCACTATTGGCATTAGTAAATATCATTCAAGTGAATATAAATTTTCATATTTTTTATAATATAAATATTATATTTACCTAGATTCTAAGTAAATATAAAATATCATTTATATAATAGAAATTGGATTGAAAATGATATCAATAACTTAAAAAAAAGGCGCCACGAACTTTTTCGTAATAGATTCAATAATCTTCACATTAATCCCTAATAATTAAATTTCATAAATTCAACAAGGTATTAGTTTTGAGCCAATATCTCGCTTAAGACACGTTTTTATTTCCACGTATGATATATTCAAGTATTCATGAAAGCCACCTATGTTTCTACAAGTACGATTAATTCAGTGAAATTTAACAACAAACATGTCAGCGATTTGCCATTGAAAGCCTCGTACTATCCCGATTTGCGACCGTAAATATACCTCTTTGTTTTATACTCGCGAATAAAATATAAAAGCGATTTCGGAACCGCTTCTACTATTCAATAAATCTTTGGACAATAGCACACACGGAGATGACATAAACAACTTTGCACGTATTATTTTGATGTTCTATTTTCACACGTATTTGCAGGTGAAATCGTTGCTGTATTGTTCTTTTACCTATTATTTTATTATTTCCTCAATCACATTGGATAGATTATCAGAAACCGTATATAGTATCGTATCTGTTCTCTCTTATTTAAATAGATAAGGGATGCTCTTATGGTAATTAGCTAACCCTTTGCTTGTTACCCACTTCATTAATGGTAATTTATGATACAATTGCATCTTTCTTGTACAAAAACTTATTTTGAATTTAAACAGCATTGGCGAAATACAAGGATCATAAATTTTAGGTAATAAAAAAATTATACTAATTGTTTTTAGCAATATATAAATTGGTCCTTACATTAGTTATTTATATTTGTCTAAAAATTATACGTATCCAGAGAAAACATTTGTATATAAATGTTTTAACATTCTTTAAATGGCATAGTACAAAAGTATTTCTTAATATATTACTTTCATTTTTCTGTTGAATCAGATTCAAATAATAGAATTATTTCTTGCGTACAACATTCGATCGAAAATCTAGAAATTTTGTTTATTAAACAAAAATCTGCCATCAAGAATGTTATAGAATCCTTTTATTCAACCGCCCTTTTTGTAATCTATGCGCAAGTCAACAGGGTTTAGTGAGGTACCTTGATTAGTGCCATAGCGGTCCCAATCTTACATAAGTATTTTGTAGCTTAACTAATAACTAGACCGAACTAATACCTATATAAGTTCCTCCTATGTAAATGAGTATCTCTTCCACCGAGCCAGGTTTCAACAGATGCAGATGGTATCGAATTCTTTATAACCATATCATATATATCGATTTATTTTGTTATTTCAATTTACGCGTAAAATCTATATTAATACATTTCGTGATATTTGGTCAAATATAACCATACAATATTTTTTTTATTCTTAACTAATAGCGTATATTATAAGACACAATGAAATTTTGATATTTTAGAATTTTCGGAATTTTTAGCTACCCGTTTTTTATATATTTTAAGCTTTAAATGATGAAAGTAGTACTATCAATATTGCATCAAATCATTTATAATTTTTAATCGGTTTTGGATATTAAACTTTCAATTCCAAAAGAAATACGTAAAATGCAGATTTTATTTAATCGACCGGCGGGAAGCGTTGCATATTTATTATTTATATATATTTATAATTTTTAATTTACAAAAAGTACATACCAATTCACGAAATGCACAGATGATGATTCGTGCACTGCGTCGTCATCATAAACGAACTATGATTTACTTTACTTATTAAATTTGGAGCGAATTACGTTTACGGTAAATTCGCATATTTTGAGGAATGAGGGTTTTTAGGCCTTTTTAGGGTGGAAACTTTAACACTGAATTGAAAAAACCAGGCGGAAACAATCGCTTGAATAGAATTTTTTTGTTCAAAAAATTGTAAAAAAAGCTGCTAAGCAAAAAATTAAGCCAAACAAGTTACCTTTTTTCCACAGGGACCATGAATATTCGTCCCATCCCCCGTTCATAGCCTCCAAACACCCACTGACCTTTGACACGATGACCTCTGTGGTACTTGCGACGGCCAAATTTGCTCTCATCGATTTCGACCACTTTATCTTTGCCGCCTCGATTTTTTTTTGTTTTTATGGTTTTTGGACCTTCCTGGACACAGAAAAATTAACGCCGGATTTTTAAGAATTTTTACCGTAAACCACATTTTTAAATTTTATTATATTTTGATGAAGAGTCTCACACCCAACACACACATACGAAGCAACACCATTTTGTTGTAACAAATGTTTAGGAATATCCATAGTTGAGTGCAGACATTTTAGCAAGTATCATAAATGTTTTTTTTTACTGAATACGCGAACACGGATGTGTCTCTTATTTGTCTAAAAAAATAAAACGTAAAGCAATTCTATATTATCCACTAAACAAGAAACTAAACTGAATTGGTTTCGCGATATTATTTTTTAGTTTTGCGCAGTACCTACACCTCTATACGTCGAGTGTGTCTTAATTACTGGCACACTGGCGACTGTGGTATTATAATTCATTCGCGATGAACCAACTAAAGACATGTGATTTGATAACACGATCTCGTCCGTCTTATTAGACGATAGAGGTCATGCGTAAACAGCAGATGTTGCCAAAGCGAAATAAATATGCTCGCTAATATCGCAACATTTATTTTATTTTGTAAAAGAGATTGGAATGTAATAGTAGCGAATAAAATTTGAACAATATTAATTGTTATGAAATTCTTCTGAAAATCAAATTCTTTCTAAACGGATTTTATTTTATAAAGGTAATTTAAATATCCGTAAATTACCGAATAAATTATCTACTATGAGGATTCTTATTAAGCAACAGAAAAAAGCATTAACAAAAATGTTTTTTTTTGTCACTACGGTGTTAAATAATTGTATAGAATATCAACCAAATACCGTAACTTGAAGCATTAAGTAGCTAGATGCGCATTTCGAAGGCTATGCCCCAATCTTCAGTAGCACAAGATAAAAACTAAATAAAATACCTCTGTTACGAATCGTGCTTAATATATAACTAAATAAAAAGTCAACGAAAACCATAATCCAAATCATTTATAAGCTAGATGGGCATTTGGAAAACGAAATATTATTTTCAGTAGAGCGATCAATTAAAACAGAATGTAAAAATTAAAATAACAAAACCGACGTTTTAATAAATAATAAAACCGCTTTTGCGAAAAATTCTTCACACTCGTTTAAGCCACTTTGATTAATCTATAATGAGTTTATTTTCACGAGATTAATGAATGAATTGTAATTAGAATAATTCGTGAAAATAATATCGCATTTATTGCAGCAACGTATTATTTATAGCCTATGATGAAATTGTAAAATGGGAATTGAGTATTTTGCGCTAGGAGATTACTAAATTTTAAATGACTCGAAAAATATTCAGAAAATCAATTGATATTAATATTTTTATAAGTTATTATATTTTTTATATAATTAATATTTTTATATTAATAATTGATATAAAGTGATGATTGTGTATTATATGAATACATGATGAGTAGAATTTCCTCATTCACCAGGGAAAATAAACAGAGAAATTGGAAATACATGAAAGAATTGTGCAAGTGTTAAATAAATGTTAAAGTGGATGTCGAATCCTCGGGGGAATAGTAGAACAGTACTCGTATTGTTACACTAGTGAAAAAATAAAATTATATAGCAATACCGTGGACTGATTGTGTTAGCGAGGCAAAGACAATTTGTATGTCCATTTATATCGGGGGAATGGAAAAGCGATCGAAGTAAACTAGAATTGTAGCTATGAATAAGATCGGACGAGAAAGGCATAAATAAATAGTTATTAGGCTGTAATTGCCATTGATGAAGATAGTACAGAAATCCCAAGAAGATAATCAGATGAAGATGAACACTGGTCACTTACTTTGTACGAAAGTGCAATTATAGTCCTTAATCGTAGAGATTGATTCGAAGCAGCACGTCGATCTATCCTGAGAAAATTCCTTCAATTTCTCATAGCTATTCATTATATATGAATTTCTCCATGAATTTTAACACCAACACTATAGTCTTCTTTAACCTTGTATATAACGGCGAAAGTGTACATCCCTGCCTGACTCCCTTTCCGATTCTCGCTACCTCTTCTTCCGCCTCATTATTCCTTCCTATACACATTGAAAATAACTCATCTATCCTTATAATCTATTCGCGTTTCTTTTAAGATTCTAAACATCTACTAAAACTAAAACAATCATGTCTGGAGATATATATAAAAGTTGAAAAGTTAGCACAGTCATAGAGACCAAGAATGTGGCTATCTTCCGTAGCACAAGAAGTATTTGAACAATAAGATTATTATACATGTTCTATTATCTATTGATATTTAAAATAAAAAGATGCGCGTTCGAAACATCCAATGGAATATTTGAGGAAGAAGTGTTTTCTAAATTAGTCAACGAAATAATCACACTGTATATTGGTTGCCATTGTCATAAACTACCCATTTCTGTAGTGTAACTTGGGTGGAACGTCGTTGTTCTATGTTCATTAGGCATCAAATTAAGAGTGAATTAATTCGAATAGTCTTCGCTCACCGGATAATTGCGCAGACGATCGCAGTGTGCTGCGGTATGTGGGCCGCATGGGCGCCTAATTTGCTTGTAGATACGTACATCGAGCTTCTTTTGTTTTTACTGTTAATGGCAATTCGGGGGGGGGACGATCTAAATGCAAATTGCATCGAAACGTACTAAGAACATTCAAGAACGGATAGGATCAGGTAAATTGGTCTCTTAAAATTAGTAGAACATGATGTTATGGTTTTTAATAAAATTATACTTAATTTCATAGTAGTAATGTCGTTTGATATCTGCAGATCTAAAACACATAAGCTCAAAACACAAAGTTGCAACAAAACTGCGATAATTCAGTAATATATCCAATTAAAAATAAATTTTAAATCAAGCAAGAATATATTTAATTGTATTGCGATATTTTATCTCAGCATTATTTTTCCTAAAAGATAAAGCTTGCGCCGCGATAACGATCAACACAACACGGTGTGGCATTCGTTGTGGTATCCGTTGCAAGTCAAAGCAGCGACCGATGCTGTATCTATCTGTATCTATCGTTCGCATGGTATAGATATATCGCTAATTTGGTGCTGATGCATGTTCAGCGCTACCCAGTCATACTCTATTACAAGCAATCGGTGAGAGCGACCGTATGCAGTATGTTTTGGTTCTCTCCTTGCTTCATCGTCTAATATGTGTCACACATTCCCAGTGGCTATCCAATGCCAGTACAAGTTAAATACATATATACAGTACATATGCAATGAGATGAGTGCAGGCGACCGATCTATTCAATGTCGCGCTTCTTTAACGTCCTAGAGAAGTTCAGAGAGAACAGAGAGTAGTATATATATACAAAAGTATATATGTATGTATATAAATTGATATAGAATAGCCAGATTAGACAGTAGCATTTGTTCTGTGTATGTACGATTTTGCTACGTGTTTCTTCAAGAATATATTTAATAGAAATAATTTAATAAAAATGAATAGTGTTAGTTCTTTATTGAAAATACAGTTTTGTAGACTTTCCCTTGTGGACTAATTAAAATTAAAGAATTAGGTAGGCCATTGCCTGTTTTAAATTTATTGCAAACTTTTGCAAGGAGTGCTCGAAACCGGATATTTACGCGGCGTTTTACTAGAGACATTTACAAAAAAAAATTATAACACAGATGAAGGACAGATTCTCGTATCGTGGCCATCTATCTACAAGCCGCTGAGTTATTTAACACGAAATCGATGCATTTTCCAAACAATTTACAGTGGACCTTTTGGAAACCGTGTGTCATGCATATCAATTTTTGAATAAAACCAGATTAAAAACAGAATTAGAAGTCATTTACTCGCGTCCGGATTTTTATCAAATAATTGGAGCCACAAATTTTCGTTCGTTATTGCTACAAAATAATCTCAGTGAAACTTTCCCGGAAACTATAAAAACACTTAAAATTATTTTAACAACCCCGATGACCACTGCTGAATCAGAGCGTTGTTTTTCAATACTTAAAAGAATCAAGACTTTTTTGCGAAATGCTATGGGTAATGATCGTTTAAACGCGTTGGCGATGATGTGTATTAATAAAAATGTGGTGCGAGATATTTACAATTTTAAGGAAAAAGTTATGGAAAAGTTTATATCAATGAAAGATAGAAGAGTGGAATTCACTTTCAAGAATTGATTGAATTTAATCATTTTGCATCCATTTTAGGTAAGATTTTTCATTATTATGTTACTTTTTAAGAAATGCGCCCCCCCAGATTTAAATGGCACGAGCCGCCACTGATATATATAGTACTATACTAATTGGAAGTTGAATTTGAATGAAGATTATATTAGTTTATTAATATAACATTTTTCAAATATTCTAATATGTGTGGAAAAACGTGGAAAATGTAGCCGTTTTTCACATAATATCAAAAATACATTGTATAAAGAAAAATATATTATCTTCGGTGTAACGTGTCGTAATAAATTTCTCAGAATATCTTTGTTGACTATAAAATATTTATAATGGAATGCATGATGCAGATGATGTTATAATAAAAATGTTGTCTAGTTTCTCATCTGGGACGTGTGAATTTCAGATCGTTGGGGATATATAAATACTAAACTTGGACGTATCAATAAAAAGAATTAAAATTCTTTGAGGATGATATAACTTTAACGTTTCATTTTTTTCTTAATCCTAGGAAGACTATTTATTATTTTCATCATTTTCGTTTAATTTCATTCGAAAAAACAAGCTGATCTAAAATGCGCACAATTCAAAATTTGAAAAAAAGTCCACGGTTTGTTAAATCGAATTTCTGCAAAAGTTGTTTTCATTTTTTTTCCATAAAGTTGTTCAAGTCTTTCCTACATGTTCTACAAATGATTTATTCAGATCAAATATAATATAATATACCTAACTAAATACAGAAAAAATATTATTGTCATATCTTCAATATTAGCAGCTTACGCCACAATTTTATATATTGCAGATTTATTAGTCCCCCGACAATTCAATTTGGATCAATTTTCGTGGCAGCGGGGGGTACCCGCCGAGTTCGTCCGTTATTTTTTTATTTCTTCCCATTCTATTCACGTAATGGCAACATTGTACGAGACAATGGACACGCCATTTATCTGTGTAGGAAAAGAAGCTGAGATATTGGTATTTATGATCGGGTCCTGCGTTGCTGAAGCCGTGCCTCTATGCACGTCAAGAACAGATTTAAGCTTTCCCGACACTACACTGGGTGGACTTTTTAATCAAACAATACTCTTCATTCTCTTCATAAAACGGTATAAAAAAATCAACAAAATTAGTCCTCCATTATTTCACTAGTTACAGTTATAATACAAGATCTGAATTATCATGAAAAAAAAACCTCTCTGTTTTTTTATATATTCAAAAAAAATTTATTTGCTTTTCAATTAATTCGAATTCTTAATCGTAATCACATAATGATTTCTGCAATAATTTAAAGTAGAGTAATCCTTCTTAGAAACATTCTGGAAATAAATAATATACATTTAAGCGAACATAATTTAAAAATATTTTAACAATTATTTTAACATATGCTAAGTGTTCATATTATTAATAATAGGAAATTATTTGATTATATTTAGTAAAATTTTAATATTTTCCCGAATTGGTTCTTAACATATAATGTTCGGATAAATATTCACAAACGACAATTCGCGCAGAAATGTTGTATCGTATATAAGAATATCACCCAGTAGTATAACAACAGCTTTTCTGTTGGCAGCTCGGCTAATGTTCAAAGCTTCGTAAATTGAACCGTGACGGTTTGGGAGTAGCGAAAGGTCTTCCTTATACTGTAAAAGTACCTTACATACGCATCAAACTGGCCATTTCAGGATGAATAGCCGGCAGTTTGTCGGCCCGTTACAAAGTTTAACAGTTTTCAATCATGACCCGCCTAAATTATTTTTTTCTCTTGTCGGTTTCTTCGAAATATACAAACAAGTTTTATTATTATGTATGAACGAAAATTGTAGTTTACTAAAGATGAAATCTTTAGAATATCCTCGTAAGTTAGAATGAGATAAGTACAGTGATTAACAAAAATAATAATAAATTCATTTCATATTACAATTGTGGAAATATTTTATATGCGATACTGGATTCAAAAGGCATAAAAAGCGGCTTACTATAATTAAAGATTATTTAATTTATATACAATAAATCGAAGAAATTAATTTTGGGTAAATCTGTTGCCTGTAAAACGTGAAAAACTTACTTTTACTATGGTTATAGATTTTGCTGTTATGTTGTGACATTCCATATTAGTTAAAGAGTCCGCAATCCTAAAGATTGGTTGGAAACAGCACGCCATGCCGATCTATCCTGAGCTAATCCCTTCATCTCCCTATAGCTATTCATCTCAATGTCTTCAACTATCTGACTCACATACTCCAATCTAGGCCTACCTACCCCTCTCTTTCCCTCCACTCTACCTTCTATGATCAATTGCATAATCCCCCCATGCCTAAGAATATGCCCTACTAATCTGTCTCTCCTACGCTGTAACACTCTCCAAATACTTCTCTTCTCCCCTACTAACTCTAGTACAGCTTCATTTGTTACTTTATCTTCCCAACCAATCCTCATCATTCTCCTATAACACCACATTTCAAGTGCTTCTAATCTACGCTTCTCTTCCTTTCCTATAGTCCACGCCTCACACCCGTACAGTGCTACACTCCAAACATATACCTTCAGTAATCTTTTTCTAATACCCAAGTCAATATTTGATCTTAAAATCTGTTCTTTTTCTACGAATGCCTTCCTACCCTGTGCTATCCTACACTTTATATCTACCTTGCTTCGATTATCTTTTGTGATTCTACTGCCTAAATAACAAAAATCTGACACTTCTTCGATTCTATTATCTCCTATTGTGATCCTCATTTTTCTGCTGCATTCCTTTTTGTCACACCTCATCACTTTAGTTTTACCTATATTTATTTTCATGTTAAAATCCCTAGTCAATACTGCCTGCATACCATTCAATACCCTTTCTAAATTCTTTTCGCTTTCTTCCAATATAGCTATATCGTCGGCGAATCTCAGCATATATATTTTCTCTCCCTGTACATTCACACCTACACTATACTCTTCTTTTACTTTGTTTATTGCATCTTCTATATATAGATTAAATAATAACGGTGAAAGTGTACATCCCTGCCGAACTCCCTTCCCTATTTTTGCTACCTCTTCTTCCCCCTCAATTCTAACTAAGGCAGTTTGGTGTTTATATAAATTAAAAATTATTCTCCTATCCTTATAATCTATACCCGTTTCTTTTAAAATTCTAAACATTATGTCCCAATCTACATTGTCAAATGCCTTTTCTAAGTCTACAAAAGCTATGCAAGTTACCTTTCCTACCCTCTTTCTTTTTTCTACTACCGTTCTTAGTGCTAGAATCGCCTCTCTCGTCCCTCTGTTTTTCCTAAAACCAAACTGATCTTCTCCTAGCCTTTCCTCTACTTTATTTTCTAATCTCCTATAAATAATCTTTAACAATATCTTCGATGCATGTGATAGTAGGCTAATGGTCCTATAGTTCTCACACAAATTAGCTCCTATTTTCTTCGGCATTGTTACTATTCTACTACGCTGAAAATCCTGTGGTACTTCTCCCTTCTCATATATTTTACAAACTAACCTGTATAATCGCTCCTGCATTTTTTCCCCTGCGTGTTTTATTAATTCGGCTGGTATCATATCAATCCCCGCTGCTTTGTTATTCCGTAAATCATTTAATGCTCTATGAAACTCTGACCTAAGTATGCTAGGACCTAAGTCATCCTCATCTATCTGTTCCACATTTTCTAGCTCCTCCATGTCCTGCCTACCTTTATATAAATCTTCAAGATACTCCTTCCATCTTCTAGCTTTTTCCTTATTTTCTGTGAGTTCCTTACCCTGCTTATCACATATAATGTTACCCTTTGGTTTTACTTTAGAAAAATGTGACTTAATTTTCCTGTAGCCCAAATCTACTTTACCTCCTCTCATATCCTCCTCAATATCCTCACAATTTCCTTTTATCCACTCTTCTTTCGCTAGCTTGCATTTCCTATTAATTAAGTTCCTTAGTTCCTTATATTTTTTCTGTCCTGCTTCTGTGTTTCCAATTTTAATTTTCCTTCTTGCTTCTATCATTTCAACTATTTCTTCCGTGATCCATTCCCTCCTACCTGCCCTTTTCTTTGTGCCTAATACTTCATTTGCTGCTGTAGTTAACCCATTTCTGATTTCCCTCCATTCGCAATCTATGTCGTTCCTAGATGTTCCATTAGCCATGATTTCTACTTTCTGCTTGTACTTTTCACATACATCAGCTAATTTTAGCCTATCGACATCTACTCTGACCTGTTTAGACTTCTGTAATTTCTTGAATTTGACCTCTGAGTCCAGGACTACTAAATTATGGTCACTATCAATATCTGCTCCAGGGTAACTCTTACAATTCTTAATCTGGTTCCTAAACCTCTCTTTAACCAGTATGTAATCTATCTGATACCTCCCTATATCTCCTGGCATTTTCCACGTATATATATTAGGGAAGATAAATAAAAATACATTTGTGATATAATATTGTGATATAAATATAAAATTTGTGATAAAAAATATGTTTTGTGATATAAAATTATGATATAATTGTGATATAAAATATTGTATTTTTATTTCTCTTCACTAATAACATATAAGATTTTTCATACTCGCGCGTCAGTCAATATATTGCCTAAATCAAAAAAAAAAATCAAAAACATCAAAAATTATTTTAGACTACATCGCTAAAACCAAAAGAAAAAATTTTTTGAAGATTTTCTAGTGCTTGACTGCAAGACACAGAAATGCAATTAATTGAATTTTCATCCACTTGTATCTACAGTAGGAAATAGAAGCCTACCTTAAAACCAAGTAAAAATTCAATATACGTGCAATTAATCAATTGTCGATCGTAATCACTTCCAGTTTTGATACATACAGTGCGCTTAAGTGTTTCTTAGTCTATAGTTCAGACACATGTTTCCAATGCGTCATCTAGCATCTAGATTGCATGGTTGATTAGTTAACTGATAGCTGCATTTCGGAATACCTTATCTCCAAACTATAGGTCACGTGATTCCAATACACATACAATTGTATGTAGGTGGTAATTTAGCGTTACAAATTTATATGTTCGAGGTAACGGCAATATGTTGGATGATAATGAATGATGAGCAAATATGGTGGTATAAACGTGAAGTTTAATTTTACTATCAAAACCGAGATGAAAATGATCTGACAGCCGAAATCTTCTTGTTGAGAGAAATGACGTGTGTGTTGGGAATTTTTTCATATACGCGCATATATTATTCTTATCTTTGTTGTCGCTTTATTTTTTATATGGTATTATATTATTAAATTTTTTCTCTGCTTTAGACATAAACCATCGCTATCACTATCTGTATTTAAAATATAACTTTTATTTCAATAAATATAATTCTACCAAAACACGCTACGCTTCTGTCTTCTCCAAAGAATAAGTAGGTGTGTCTAGTGCAGAAGGTGTACGTCCTAAGAAATGCAATGTTGACAAATCACCACGCACAGTTATAACCATTTTATGCAATTAGAATGAAATGAATACAAAATGCAGAAAAGTTATACTAGAATATAAGAAATGTTGCTAAATACTTATTATAGTATAATATTTATGTGTTAATTAATTTGTACGATAGCTATAAAATATTGACAAATTTAAATTGTTAGACCTAGAGTATTTTTGGTTGTCTGGCACCACTGGTACTGTATAATCCCGATAAGCACAACCCTATGCGCAGACGACTACCAAAATTAAAAAAAAAATGAGCTGTACCTTTGCAAAGAAATAATATATTATCAGAAGGTTCTTTTAACCTGAAGCAGTGTTCTAGATTAATACATAATCTCAAATACAAGAAATATCGCAGCAGAACCCCCATTGCTTTTTGGGGTTGTTTATAATATTGTATAATATCAACTCAATTTACTAAAGTATATGAGATAACAATAATTATTTTAAGATTGAATTAATATTAACTTCAATAATAATAAGGAAATTAAGATTAAAATATCTAGACATAAATGTTTCCAAAAAATAAAAAATTCGCTAAATTTTTAATATATTACGAAAATGGAAATACAGTTTTATATTGATAAATTAATTTACGATAAGGTATAAATATAATGTCGTTTAATTAACCATCGTTTTCATGCTTTTTAAAATAATATTATGAACTAGTTCTTTAATAATAAGTTAGTTAGTTAAAGAGTCCGCAATCCTAAAGATTGGTTGGAAACAGCACGCCATGCCGATCTATCCTGAGCTAATCCCTTCATCTCCCTATAGCTATTCATCTCAACGTCTTCAACTATCTGACTCACATACTCCAATTTAGGCCTACCTACCCCTCTCTTTCCCTCCACTCTACCTTCTATGATCAATTGCATAATCCCCCCATGCCTAAGGATATGCCCTACTAATCTGTCTCTCCTACGCTTTAACACTCTCCAAATACTTCTCTTCTCCCCTACTAACTCTAGTACAGCTTCATTTGTTACTTTATCTTCCCAACCAATCCTCATCATCCTCCTATAACACCACATTTCGAATGCTTGTAATCTACGCTTCTCTTCCTTTCCTATAGTCCACGCCTCACACCCGTACAGTGCTACACTCCAAACATATACCTTCAGTAATCTTTTTCTAATATTTATTAAATTTAATCTTATTAAATAATAATAAGTTAACGTTAACATATTTTTGAACGAAATGAAGAAATTTTAAGTATGTTACATTTTTTTTTATAAATCTAATATCAAAATCGGATGGATTTATAAATGATCAAAAGAGGGATCAAGTATTTCTTAATATCATCAACATTAGCATAAAGTGTAAAATTTTTATAATCTTTCTAAACGCCCATTGATGATGATGCACATCTTCCAATTTAACTAGATTTATTTATTGTGTTTTAATAAAGATTTTACATTCATTTTACATTTATTTTCACCCATCCTAAATTGTTGGCAATGCTTCTTCTGCAAAGCCGCAATTATACGATTATACACACACACAAAATCTTCGTGACTAAAATTTCTCCAGAAAAAAAAGGGTTTACATATTACGTGAAATCCTTTACGTATTAGGACCACCCTATATCATTCCTACACAACACATACACTCTTGTTGGAGAACCAAGTATAATCACTTCGCCGACCCAAAGTAGACCTAAGTTGGCTTAGATCCTAATGCAAATTTGCCCAGTGTCTTTTGCTCTAGTTTTCACCCACTCAATTCCCCATTCATTTCATATAACCTGCAGTCTCAAATATGTTGTTATAATTGTCTTGCTGTATGCAATAATCTAGCAGGGTGTATACATATTCCTATAATTTTCAGGTAGTCGAGTTAATTATGGTCAAATTCCTACAAAGGTACATGTAAATTCCTATAAGGCTCGGTCTCCAAGAAAATAAGCTCCTTAATCCTTCGTTACTGATATTCAAAAGAAATATTTCCAATTGAAATCAAACATTGAAGAAGAAGATATAGATATAGGTTCCCATATATTTAACGATCGTAACAATGACCCAGATGACCCAGTTGGTGTAAGTACAGAAATTCAGAATGCAGAAGCCTGCATTTTATTGCATGATCACCCCGAGGAAACAAAGTTACATGTGCAAGAAATAAGTGCTTCGTGCAAAAGGAAGGCGATGGACAACATTGCGGAGAAATCCACAAAATTGATTAGAAACAAACTGGCGAAATTCGATGAAGAAAACGATTTAACAACGTATCCCGGATTAGACGAAATATTTACAACGCAAGATTGGCATGGCAGAAAAACCGATGAAGCAAGTTGCAGGTAGCAAAATTGATAAACTGGCCGCTGGGCCACGCCATATAATCCTACTTAATGCGTTTGTAGGAATTTGACTATACACATTTTCGGTTTCTTCTACCTGACCCAAAATTTATAGGAATTTACCATCCTCGATCTAGCAATATAATCCGTAAGACACGATTTCGTGTAAAATCTTTAACATCCATATTACTAGATTGGTAAGGTTTTAATCAATAATTGTAAACTTCGTAAACAAAAGTACCTTCTCACAGCAAACATTTTATACTGCTTTTTATGAACAGAATTGTTATTATTGTATGGGATTGTATGGACAACATTATTGATTGGAATTTTGTCTTAGGTATATGGTTTTTTATAATGTTGGTTCAAAAATATTATCTATACTTAACGCATTAGATTCATAAAACAACAACAAAAATTTGCTTTAAAAATATGTAATTTAATTAGAATCGAATTCACCCAAGCATTAAATAGCTAAATGTACATTTCGAAGGCTATGCCCCCATCTTCAGTACCACAAGATAAAAACGAAATAAAATACCTCTGTCACGAATCGTGATTGATATAATGAATAAGTCAACACGACAGAAGTATTTAAAAAAATGGCATACAATATGACCTATAAATCTTTTAAAACAACATAAATTAATAATTAACGAAACTGACAAGTAACAACGATAAACATTGGTTTGTAAAATCTAAAATAATCAAATAAAAAAAATAAAAATAAATTCAAAAATAGTTCTTATTAAATAAATTAAATTATCAAGATGAAATTGGGCCTGAATATAAATTCATTAAATTTGAATAAATTTGAATAATTCAAAACACTTTTAAGTAATTTAAATGAACTAATTTGAATAGGATGACCTGAGTTAGTCAAAAATATGCTCGGCTACAGCACTTTTATCTTTTCTATTCAAGCTGAAATGAGCTAAATGTTTATATATATACTCATAATGTTTGTCTTTAGGACAACTAGAACAAGATATTTTATAAATACCCGATTTTTTATTGAAATCAATAAAATCTTTGGGATTTCCTAGAAAATTAGCAAGACTATTAGAAGTATTATATGTTACTTTAAAATACTAACTAAACCACGTACAATTATAAGATGAAATGGCAATTTAACAAATTTTGGAGTTGAATTATTACTTTGTTCTAAACTATTAATATTTTTGATATCTCTTGTTCTTTTAGATTTTCTAAATATGTTATTTATAATTTTAGAAGAATAGCCATTTTGTACGTTCAAAATTTAAAATTCAATCAAAATCTTTTCAAAAATAATCAAAATCAATTCAAAATCTATTCATCTTGACTCTACATTTTCTTCGTCAATAAACAAGAATAAGGACATTTTGATTACCATATTGTAAACGCATTTTACAAGTAGTAAGTAAAAGTTGCTCCTTTGTACTTTCCAAATTTGAAAATCTAACACAATATAGCTTTTGTAGACTTAGAAAAGGCATTTGACAATGTAGATTGGGACATAATGTTTAGAATTTTAAAAGAAACGGGTATAGATTATAAGGATAGGAGAATAATTTTTAATTTATATAAACACCAAACTGCCTTAGTTAGAATTGAGGGGGAAGAAGAGGTAGCAAAAATAGGGAAGGGAGTTCGGCAGGGATGTACACTCTCACCGTTATTATTTAATCTATATATAGAAGATGCAATAAACAAAGTAAAAGAAGAGTATAGTGTAGGTGTGAATGTACAGGGAGAGAAAATATATATGTTGAGATTCGCCGACGATATAGCTATATTGGAAGAAAGCGAAAAGAATTTAGAAAGGGTATTGAATGGTATGCAGGCAGTATTGACTAGGGATTTTAACATGAAAATAAATATAGGTAAAACTAAAGTGATGAGGTGTGACAAAAAGGAATGCAGTAGAAAAATGAGGATCACAATAGGAGATAATAGAATCGAAGAAGTATCAGATTTTTGTTATTTAGGCAGTAGAATCACAAAAGATAATCGAAGCAAGGTAGATATAAAGTGTAGGATAGCACAGGGTAGGAAGGCATTCGTAGAAAAAGAACAGATTTTAAGATCAAATATTGACTTGGGTATTAGAAAAAGATTACTGAAGGTATATGTTTGGAGTGTAGCACTGTACGGGTGTGAGGCGTGGACTATAGGAAAGGAAGAGAAGCGTAGATTAGAAGCACTTGAAATGTGGTGTTATAGGAGGATGATGAGGATTGGTTGGGAAGATAAAGTAACAAATGAAGCTGTACTAGAGTTAGTAGGGGAGAAGAGAAGTATTTGGAGAGTGTTACAGCGTAGGAGAGACAGATTAGTAGGGCATATTCTTAGGCATGGGGGGATTATGCAATTGATCATAGAAGGTAGAGTGGAGGGAAAGAGAGGGGTAGGTAGGCCTAGATTGGAGTATGTGAGTCAGATAGTTGAAGACGTTGAGATGAATAGCTATAGGGAGATGAAGGGATTAGCTCAGGATAGATCGGCATGGCGTGCTGTTTCCAACCAATCTTTAGGATTGCGGACTCTTTAACTTAACACAATTTATGTAAATAACATTTTTTTTATTACTTCCATTATTTTCCTACTTAAAATAAAATGCTTTTAACTAATCTTCCTACCAATCAATGATCCTCAATAAGAATTATCTACACGATGATAAATCTTAAAATTACTTCAAACCCATTTACAAAGTGGCATTCGTTATTGAATGTGCAAGACCAGGTTTTAAAATATCAATCAGCATGCACTGCAAATGAAGAACTGAAGAACGAATACTATATTAATTTAATGTTTTGAATTCTTCTCAAATTTTTAGGAGTAATTTAGACAAAGATAATTTCTTATGCATGAATGCTTCTTTTAGTCTATAATACTTTTTTTTTTCGCAAATAATTGTACGTCAGTTTGGGACCGCATGCAATTTACAGCTTTTACTCAACCACGGTCCTCAGACCGTTGTTTTTAAACAATATTAATCCCGGTATATGAGCTGCCACTATATAATCTAGAATTATGTTGAATTTAGTGCACGGAAAGGAGACAGAAATTATATTGGACACAGACTGGTGTTCGTATGCGTTTAGTTGTTTATCTGCATTTAAATTTAATCATTTCCAGCGAAGATTTATGATGTTGATTTCGATTTACCACCGCAAGCGCCCAGCAACAGGATAATTATATTCAATGTATGCCGTGGAGGAGCATTCTTGTTCCTGTTTGTATTTGTAGTTGCCTACATTATGAGGATCAGTGGGTGGGAGAGCGAGTTGAGGAATGTATTTATATAGTCAGGATATTGATTGTATTATAAAGTGAATTAACCCCGGAAGTGAGCGCGTGATTTTTTTCTAAGCAATCTATTTACACGCCATCTAGCGTCAATACCAGCAACGCAAACGATTTTTATCCGTATAGACATCATTGCGTTAAATATAAGCGGAAGTTCAGTACATGGGCTTGTATTTTTACCCTCAAAATATCGTGTTTATATACTCCTTGTCACATCGAATGTCCATTTACATTTTTACTATTACAATTATAATGAACTTAACGCTTCTGAAGTTTGTATTATAATTTTACTTAAACTATTTATTGCTATTGTTTAATTGAAAATTATATATTTTTCTGGATTTCATCATATGCAAGTAATTGGGCAATGTGCATTCAAAAGATTTGCAGAAAAAGGAATCGATCATTCGGTCGAAAGAGGAGTATATTCATATTTATAATGATCCTCGAGCAAAAGGGATCATCTGTTATATGCTGTCGTAAAAACGGATTTTTCTTATATGAAAGGTTATTTTGTAACAAATTTAAATACGAGATTAGAAATCTCTCGTTTAATTTAAAAAATAAATGATGATTTATTAACGGCGCCATATTTACAGCTGTAACATTTTCGTTTTTACACAAAGAATTGTAGGCAATGCTCATTTGAGTAGGTCGTATGATATGTATATTCATTTATAGTATTCTTTTGGCGATAACAAAAGATATTGGAGAACTCCATTTAAGACAAAGAATTGTAATCCTCTTTATCATCCATGTTATTCAACATACGCATAAATTTACAGATATATTACAACAGCCATATAAAAGTTTATGTCTTTTCTTCCAATGAAGTATAATGTTGTAGAAGAACTTCATTATTGAAATCGTGGAAACTCAGTTAATATTAGTTTATAGTTTCTTTTGAACAATATACGTTATTAATTGAGTTAAGGCATTTGTTAAGGATAAGTCAAAGTTAGTTTGCATATTCAAACGTTGTTAAAGAGAATCTTCCAACTAACATTACCATATTAAAATTCCCGTCAAAAATTTGCATAATGCAATAACACAAAATAACATCGAAAATAATTCCGCACTGATATTTTTTTACAACTTTTGTTATATACAGCTGAGATCAACAAGAATAATAAGCATATCCAACAGTGGCGGGCTCGTGCCATTTCAATCCGGGGGGTCGCATTTCTCAAAAAATAACATAATAGTGAGAAATCTTACCTAAAATGGATGCAAAATGATTAAATTCAATCATTTCTCGAAAGTGAATTCCACTCTTCTATCTTTCATTGATATAAACTTTTCCAAAACTATTTCGTTAAAATTGTAAATATCTCGCACCACATTTTTATTAATACACATCATCGCCAACGCGTTTAAACGACCCATAGCATTTCGCAAAAAAGTATTGATTCTTTTAAGTGTTGAAAAACAACGCTCTGGTTCAGCAGTGGTCATAGGGGTTGTTAAAATAATTTTAAGTATTTTTATAGTTTCCGGGAAAGTTTCACTGGGATTATTTTGTAGCAATAACGAAAGAAAATTTGTGGCGCCAATTATTTGATAAAAATCCGGCAGCGAGTAAATAACTTCTAATTCTGTTTTTAATCTGGTTTTATTCAAAAATTGATACACGGTGTCTAAGAGGTCCACTGGAAATTGTTTAGAAAATGTTGGCATCGATTTCGTGTTAAATAACTCAGCGGCTTGTAGATGGCCACGATATGAGAATCTGTCCTTCATCTGTGTTATAATTTTTTTTTGTAAATGTCCTCTTGTAAACCGCCACGTAAATGTCCGGCATTCCTTGCACAAGTTTGCGATAAATTTATATCAGGCAATGGCCTACCTAATTTTTTAATTTTTACTTAGTCCACAAGGGAATGTCTACAAAACTCTATTTTCAATAAAGAACTAACACTATTCATTTTTATTAAATTATTTCTATTAAATATATTCTTGGAGAAATACGTGGCAAAATCGTACATACGTAACTCACAGAACAATGCAACTATATCTATATCAATTTTACTGTATACTAGGCTTCTCTGTTAGGACGCTAAAGAATCGTAGCCCAGAATAGCATAAACAACGATATATATTCTCGCTGTACAAGCAGCGTGACGTCACGTTGCTATGACTCATCCAAAGCCGCTGGAATGTTGCACACTAGTCGTAATATAGTACAAGCGGACCGAAGAAATAGAGAAGACATACTGCATACGGTCGCTCGTACCTATTGCTTGCAATAGAGTGAGATGAGTGCATATGCATTTAACCTGTATTCTGTGGCTGGGTGGCGCTGGAATGTGTACTACATATTAACAATATAGCTATATTGCGAAGTATATGCAGTATATAGCTATACTGCATACCGTCGCTCTAACTCTAGCGCTTCCAACAGATAGGATGAGTGCATATGCATTTGACTGGTACTTGCTAGCTGCCATATCGTGTTGAGTCATGAGTGTTAGGTATGTTCGCGGCGCAAGCTTTATCTTTTAGGAAAAGTAATGCCGAGATAAAATATCGGAATACAATTATATATGTACGGTGATGCGCTCAATGTTCAGGAGGGGCGCGCGGCCCTGCGGCCTGCATAAGGAACCGTTACTGATATCCAAACTGTTTTAGTATTTGCAGGATTATTATAATTTCCTAAACAGCGAGACATAACATCTTTATAATCCGGGTGTATTATCGAAAAGTTACAGTCAAAATCCTAAACATGTTGACACTCAATTTTACACATTTAAGCTGTTATATTTAGATTCTCTACGCAAATCTATATCAATTATATCAATTTATATTTAAAAAAAAGTAATGTTTTGCTGCTATATTCAATTTTTATAATTTACCACAGACCACTTTTCTTTTCGCGTCGATTGTATTTCTATTGCACATTGAACATAACATATCGTAATAGTTTCCGTTGTTTGAAACTATTTTGATTTTAAAAGATATTATTAAAAGACTCAAAATTACAGATATTTTTCGAATACAAGTAGCAGCGATTTACAATATAATCAAACGATTGATGAAACTATTTTTTGTGCGTTCTATTATTCATTTAAAGAAGCAAAATATTATTTATCAAAAATTAAAAGTTGTACGAAGGCATATTTTCATTTTGTATACAATATTGTATATGTAACCAATTTTAAGTTTCTCTTAAAGACACCGAAGAATGTATACTGAATTTTAACTGTAACAAAACTATTTAAATTCTAGGACGGCTTTTATCTATCTTTAATAAGCACTAATGAGCTTATCTTTAATAAGCATGAGCTTGTGATTGAGCTTCCATAAAGTGATGAGAATAAACGCGATTATGCGCATATAATGTACGTGAATTGCAATTCTTGTGTCTAGGATACACGAACCTTAAGTAGAATAGTGGCGTAAACAACAAAGAGCTAAATAAAAGGAGTACGTTTCGTTCGGATATTGGTTTTGACTAAGTCACTTATAAGAATTACACTTACGACTTCAAATAACATGTGAAATAAATAAACGGAATAAAAAATATAAATAAAATAAGGACTGTAGCGAGGACGATTATGGTAAAAGCTTACCAGTTACGTAAGAAGAATTACAGGTAAAATTAGTGTTCTATGAACAAATAATTGGCAAAAAAATTTATATATAAACATCATTTAACCAAACCGTGTAATTTTTTAATTCATGAACATCATCAACCACATCGTCCAAAAAAAAACGGTTTCGCTTTTGTTAATATACTTTCGCAATCTTTACTTAAGTAAAAGCAAACAATTAAACCTTTAACGAATAGTACCATTCGTTGAATAAACCGATGCTTAGGATACAACCGGTTTAAGAAGATGAGCTATAAACGCCATTGAATGTAATATAGTACAAGAATCTCATATCCTTAAACACTGCACTTACATGCGCACATTCTTAATTAATTCATCTTGATGAAATTGCACACAGCTAGTATACCTGCAAGTGTGACGACATGCTCAGGATATTATAATTTGTTACGTGGCATGTAATTAATGATGCTGTCTGATTATTTAGATTATTGTGCAAACGTAATCAAGATAAAGTAATTACAATATTGTAATTAGAACAGCGGTTTGAGAATATATATTAATCTCAGCTTGTAAATTAAGCAAACGTAAAATTCATTCAAATCAGGTCAATAGGTCCTTTTCAATTCAATATATGAAGATTTTTATCGAAATCTGTTCAATACTTTCTCCAATAAAATGTCAGTTTGAAAGAAACTATTCCCTAAGGTGAATATGTTTTTAATAATTATTTGAGACTTATTATAAATTGTTTTAAATTATTTTTTTTAATACCCCATCAATAGGCAATATAACAAATTTTAGGTTACGATGATGCAAATATTTTTTAACACAACATAAAACTGCGATTGCTCTTGCGATGGCATTCGAGTCCTTTGAATAAACTTGAATTCAATCCTCGCTTATATTAATATATTTTTAACAAGATATTTTCACTTATCCACGTCAATAGACTTACCTTCACCATTATACATTCCTACATCCTCTCATCCTCCATCACAATGATATTAACACATCAAAGCCGGCTGGATTATTGACATGGTTCTGCACAAGGACGACGACGTTCTACGTTGATTTGCATGCGCGTATGTGTTTGTAGGCATAAAGACGACACTGAAGAATAGACTTCGATCCTGTAAAAGGAGCGAAAGTTAAAGCCGCGCTTCAACATGGTCGTTATGAATACGGACGACGTCGAGGCATCATTTGCAACATTGGATAGTTGCAATGATTAGTGCAGCAGAAATGATACAAAATTCATGTAAGTAAGAATTTTATAAAGTTGATGAGAATATTGATCGAAAGATACATGTTGGGGTTTAGTTGGTGGTGGGTGTATTTCTCTTCAGGGTGAAATTCGGTTGGAACTTGAGAATTAAATGAGAAAATGATACGAATCGAATTTAGAATTTATAAAAATATATAATATGTGATAAAATAATATACTGGAATGACTTTCCTTGTTAAATAAATAAAAAATACTTATTTATAAAAATATAAGTCGACGCCTAGAGAATTGCTTAAACAACGCCGGGTCTGCAAATATTCCCAGATTTGTATTATAAAAGCTCCCGTTTTGTTAAAATTTACTCAATCCTTTCGTTATCAATGACTATGGTTTGAAATAGCTTGTTATGTAATTTCGTCCTGAGATGGATCTTTCATTTCTCCAAAATTAATAACCTGAATATATATTTATGTATCTTTCTATTCCTACAAATATAATTGCACAAATTATTATAATTTTTAAATGTTAAGAAGGGATCCATTGATAAGTTCTAGCTCTATGAGTAGGGTAGGTTTTACCTAAAGCAAGACTTTTACATTTTTCTAATAAAGGCTTTATACAAATACTCCTTGAACCACTATAAATTTATAAATTGAAAAAAGATGATAATTTCCTACGTTTGAACGAACAAATTAACTTATATTTTACTCCTCTTTTTACCCATTTAAAATACTGATATTATAACTTTATTTTTTTATAACCAGTTGTTATTGATTGTTAATTACTTATTTGTTTATTTTTTGTATTTTTATCTTAATTGTGCTATATCTAACTTTGTCGATAACTCAGTTTTTAATTGATAGGGATTTGTAATTTGTATTGTGTTTCATGTCTTTTGTAATTTTTAATATTTATCTTATATTCATTCCTTCTTCGGTGGTCTATTGTATTTCTTTGGTTCGTTGATTATTCATACTTTTCATAGTTTAATAGTTTAATTGATTGTCTTCCTACGTATATAGATTTTTCTGTTTCTGATTTTTTGTTCAATTCAATTATTTGTCTGTATTTATATTACTGTTCTTAAAAGTCTAATCTAAAAAGAATTGTAAGATGTTTAATATATTTTATATACCTAGATTTGTTAATTTATGTACCTTTAAATTTAGATGACTCGTGATTGAAAAAAATGTTTTTCTATGCAGAACGTTTACTATATTTGTGATGTCATATCATTCTTTAATAATTCTTTAACTTTCACACGTATGTATTGCCTTTTCAACCGGGATTTATCCTGAATTATAAACCATAATTTGTATTTTGTAGGTTTCGCCTGAAGATGGTTATTTAAATACCGAAACTAGTTGCCAAAAAGTATTTCTATTTCAACTGTTAAGGACAGTACCTACCTACCCTACTCATATTATAATTTTGCTTAAATGATAGAATTACTATATTAAAAAAATTACTATAATAAAAACAGAATATTTTTATCAAATCAATTTTTATAATCTAACAGTTTTTATAGAATTCGAATGGCTTATAAATATAAAATTTCATACAAAATTTAGAAAGGGTATTGAATGGTATGCAGGCAGTATTGACTAGGGATTTTAACATGAAAATAAATATAGGTAAAACTAAAGTGATGAGGTGTGACAAAAAGGAATGCAGTAAAAAATGAGGATCACAATAGGAGATAATAGAATCGAAGAAGTGTCAGATTTTTGTTATTTAGGCAGTAGAATCACAAAAGATAATCGAAGCAAGGTAGATATAAAGTGTAGGATAGCACAGGGTAGGAAGGCATTCGTACAAAAGGAACAGATTTTAAGATCAAATATTGACTTGGGTATTAGAAAAAGATTACTGAAGGTATATGTTTGGAGTGTAGCACTGTACGGGTGTGAGACGTGGACTATAGGAAAGGAAGAGAAGCGTAGATTACAAGCATTCGAAATGTGGTGTTATAGGAGGATGATGAGGATTGGTTGGGAAGATAAAGTAACAAATGAAGCTGTACTAGAGTTAGTAGGGGAGAAGAGAAGTATCTGGAGAGTGTTACAGCGTAGGAGAGACAGATTAGTAGGGCATATTCTTAGGCATGGGGGGATTATGCAATTGATCATAGAAGGTAGAGTGGAGGGAAAGAGAGGGGTAGGTAGGCCTAAATTGGAGTATGTGAGTCAGATAGTTGAAGACGTTGAGATGAATAGCTATAGGGAGATAAAGGGATTAGCTCAGGATAGATCGGCATGACGTGCTGTTTCCAACCAATCTTTAGGATTGCGGACTCTTTAACTAACTAACAATCATATTCTACAAAAGTATTTTATAATACGATGTGGTATTATATTTTATTTTTGTCAATCGGTCTCTATTTTTCAGAAATCATTAATGTCGATAATTTTTTAAATTTTATTTCAACCAAAATTATAATTAATTATTTGATAATATACATCAACAAATGTACGCATAATTTTTTGTTTTAAATAATTTTAAATAATTTAAATTGTTTGATATATCTATCAAGAAATATATGAAATAGAATAGTATTATGCAAACGAACAATCATTTATGCTGAAGAAACAGTATCCTTCAATTTACATTATTTATGCTGCTATTTTCGATATTATATAAACACATATTGCATAAATTTTGATACCTTTTCTGATTATTACAAGTTAAAATAAATGTTTTTATTGCAATGTTTTTTTTTCGATGTTTTTTTTCTCGAAAAAATGTTAAGTTTCAATTTCGATATTACAATTCGTAATATAGCCCACTATAGTAGATATTTTACTATAAATAAAATTTTATACATTATCCGACTCGCTTTTGCCCGCTTCCAAGTTCTTATATACTTCATATTCCACGTCCGAGTCCACGTCTACATAATACCACCTTACTATTCGGTAAATATCAGAATTTGTCATCTATTTTTGAGGTAACATTGCCATTCTAACACCTCTTATTTTAGCTACGACTACAGGAGCACTTTACATGAATGCTAAGCATTCCTTCACCGAAGAGTAAGCTGGATCAGCGACCGGTCTATGCCTTGGTCAGGCACCCATATTTAGAAGATGGTGAAAAGGTGAAAAGCATTATGGTAATAGAGAGTACCTCAAGAAGGTGTTAGGGCCTTCCACCTCAAGCTTCTTTCCGCATTATTATCGGTTCGCGATGAGCGCTGTTACCACCGATGTGATACTTAAGATTCTGAACAGTATTCAAAAGATATTTTCTTATTCAATACTCACTTATACACTGTATCCATTAATGCCTTTTTATTTTCTTTAACTACAATAAGTGAGGGTGAAATTTGTGATTCAGATAAAGCCCCCTTTGAAATTTTGTGTGTAAATTTGTGAAACTAGTTTACATATATTTAAAGTTTGTAGCTAATAGCGAATTTGGAAATTGTTTTCAAGGATAATGAATACTTCAGAGATACAAAATGTTGACATTACAGTTTTATAAATGCTTTAAACGGACTTGCCTTGTTTATATTTTCAATATTTTAATGTGATTGAAGCAAACATTTGCTAGTTAGAATTGATCTCGGAATTCTAAATCTGTAAAAATATTTACTTTAGGAATAACAGTTTGTTAGAGCTATATTCCAAGAAAATTAAAGGAACAAAAAATGAAGAGGGTTTGTCGTCAAATTTTTCAAAATTTCGAAAGTATGTTAAGGTATTTTCTAACCAGGATTTACAATTATGCAATCATGTTGAAAATTGGAGTTTGATTAATTTTTTTATGGACTTCCATTAGAGTTTTATTCAAAATTATTTTCAAATGATAAAATGTTAGAATAGAACTTATTTCGTAGATATTAATCTCGGGAATGTACATCTCAGAGATCAGATAGTTAGTTAAAGAGTCCGCAATCCTAAAGATTGGTTGGAAACAGCACGCCATGCCGATCTATCCTGAGCTAATCCCTTCATCTCCCTATAGCTATTCATCTCAACGTCTTCAACTAACTGACTCACATACTCCAATCTAGGCCTACCTACCCCTCTCTTTCCCTCCACTCTACCTTCTATGATCAATTGCATAATCCCCCCATGCCTAAGGATATGCCCTACTAATCTGTCTCTCCTACGCTGTAACACTCTCCAAATACTTCTCTTCTCCCTTACTAACTCTAGTACAGCTTCATTTGTTACTTTATCTTCCCAACCAATCCTCATCATCCTCCTATAACACCACATTTCGAATGCTTGTAATCTACGCTTCTCTTCCTTTCCAATAGTCCACGCCTCACACCCGTACAGTGCTACACTCCAAACATATACCTTCAGTAATCTTTTTCTAATACCCAAGTCAATATTTGATCCTAAAATCTGTTCCTTTTCTACGAATGCCTTCCTACCCTGTGCTATCCTACACTTTATATCTACCTTGCTTCGATTATCTTTTGTGATTCTACTGCTTAAATAACAAAAATCTGACACTTCTTCGATTCTATTATCTCCTATTGTGATCCTCATTTTTCTACTGCATTCCTTTTTGTCACACCTCATCACTTTAGTTTTACCTATATTTATTTTCATGTTAAAATCCCTAGTCAATACTGCCTGCATACCATTCAATACCCTTTCTAAATTCTTTTCGCTTTCTTCCAATATAGCTATATCGTCGGCGAATCTCAACATATATATTTTCTCTCCCTGTACATTCACACCTACACTATACTCTTCTTTTACTTTGTTTATTGCATCTTCTATATATAGATTAAATAATAACGGTGAAAGTGTACATCCCTGCCGAACTCCCTTCCCTATTTTTGCTACCTCTTCTTCCCCCTCAATTCTAACTAAAGCAGCTTGGTGTTTATATAAATTAAAAATTATTATATATAATTATATATAAAAATCAGATATATAATGAAAATAAATTGAATGATGTGACATCACGGTTAATTTTCAAGTCATTTTTATATTGCGAATTAAAAAAATAAAAAAAATATTGGAAAATTTTATAGCTTCAACAAACTGTTCTGTGAAATATAAATGACTGAATATTTAATATCAAAACATAGGCATAGTGCAAAACTAAGGATGGGTCTATATAAATTATTTAGCATGCGAAGGAATTATGGTTTGTCCTAATGAATCAGTCCACAAAACGACGCCACTGCCGCCGTCGCTTCGCCTGTATAGATGGCGCTTCAGTTACCAGTAAATTTACACAGTGATTTGAATTTGCATGTAAAATTATGGGTGTTTATTTTAAATACATATAACGTATATTAGTTTTGTATTTTTGTTAATATTCTTAGCTATCATATTTCACGATACAAAATACCGCTCAAATGATGTATATCATTTAACTAACCCTCAGATGTTTTCATTTTCACTTAATTTACCGAATAAAGAAAAGTTTACCGAAGAAAATTCTAATAATTTAGTATGACTAAATTATGTTTCGAATACAGGCAAAATAGGAATTGTTAAACAAATAAGTTTTTATACTAAATATAGAATAAAGACTCCATTGGTTGGTTTAATTTTTAACTTTTTTTAAAGTTAAAATGAATGATATTTAACGATTGGTTTGCGCTCTTAAAATTAAAAAAAAAATACATATTTGTTATGATAATTAACGTTAATGCGAACGCTGAAAATCGCTTAACACACCCTTTATAATAGTACTTCCATCCAGTATCGACTGTACAAGAACTCATTTTCCAGAATAAGCTTTTAATCGCGATGTATATAAACGCATACATAAAAGCTGCGTATATAATAGCTTTATATATGAAGCAGCAGAAGAAGAAGAAGAAGAAGAAGAAGAAGAAGAACACTATGGATATATGGTTTATTCTTTAGAGAATTTTGGGAGCGTGGTTGGTGTATAAGACTATATAGTACAAAACAGAAAGTGGTAGAATTTATGACTGTTCGGCTATTTGGTGCCAACAAGACGACCACCGAAAGATGCTGTTCCAGTTTGGACTCAGAAATCAATAAATTAAATATCCACGGCAATTATGGAAGGAATGATCTTCATAAACACGCTTATTAAGTCCTTAAAGTGATGGATTGTTGTGCTCTACATTATAAATTATACCATGAACTAAAATCTAGCAGAAGGATCGGATCTGCTTTTCTAAAACGAAGAAACACTCTTCCTATACGCACTTAGTGATTGCACACAACGCGCCAATATATAGAGTGACAAGTATAGCAAGATACCAGTAAAAAAAAAATCGTTCCAATAAAGACCATTTGGATTTTGTGGCTCTGGAACGTAGTCTGGCTCTGGGACACTGGGACACGGAAGTGTAGTGTGTCTGAGATGAAGGAAGATGTAGTAGACGAAATTCCACAGAAAGAAAATCGCTTCGTGTTGTCAATTGTGCAATAAAACGGGTCAGATGTTATCAGCAAATACAAATAGAAAATACGAGAAGCTGCTTATGCGTAGATTGAGATATTTACCAGATTTTAGACTACGGTTTTTTAACTTGACGTAACTTTCGACAATAAAAAGGATTAGTAAAAAGGAGGTTCAACAAAATATTTGTTCACGCAGAAAAAAATACTTTAAAGACAGTAAACAAAGGCAAAGGAAAAAATTATTTTATAAAGCAGACACTATATTAAATTGTCAACATTCATAAAATCCAAACTTAAATTGGTCTCTTCGCGGAATCGGAATTTTAAAATAAAACTGCTAACAACATATTTGAAATTGGTCTTATCTGAATATTATTCTGGAAAACTGAATGTTTCCTCGTGCTTTCCATTTGTCTTTAAAAGATAAAAAGGGATTACCTTCCTAACCGTGGTCTACCTCTTGTAATTAATAAATGTCATGACGGACCCCTTGACAACATCGTACATAATCCCCTTACTATTGTCTATTCCCTTATTTTTTAAGAAAATTGGTTATTGGCGAATGAAGGCATCTCAAAGCCAGTGTGAAAAAAAAAAATTAAAAAAAAAAAAAGGATATATTAACTTAACTAAGCAAAGTCCGTTTAGTTTAGTGAAAACGTGTCAATTGTTATATCCAGCGCCATTGAAGTAATTCTAATTTGATGACTAAAATCATAGTTAATTTCTCTTTTTTTTTGTAGTTTTGCCAATTAATATACAAAATAAATTGGTACAATCAATTATCAATGTTTCGCTTGTATTCTATTCACATATAAAATTGCAATATATTCTAGAAACCAAAAGTTAGAAAATCATCTAAACTAGCGATGGCAAACTGTAGGTCACTTTGAGGACCTAGTTCGTAGTTCGTAGTTCATTTCAATGTACCGTTCACGAACTATAGGTCGTGAACTACTAACATCTTTTTAAAATGAACTAGTTCACGACCTATATGAAATACATGCACATACTGAAAATAATCTCTTTTTTTCGCAATATAAAAATATCAAATGGTAAAAAATAAATAAATTGAAATATTACAATACTTATTTTGAATTAAGAATGAGAAAAAAAGACAACAATGTTTATAATTTATACAAAACATATATATAAAGAAATATAATCTTCTCTAGGTACTCACGATTATTTATATGAAGTTCTAAAATACTTATTGGTAGTTACTGATGAAAATGTTTACTACTTTACTAACATTTGAAAATTAAATATACAAACTATTATAAAATGAACTAGATAGAATCGTTTTGTTTGGCGTTATAATTTATATTTTCTATTCCGAATCTTCTCTGTTCAAATTTCAAAGCTTTGATTCGATATTAAGTGATTGAATTGCACTCAGTATGAAATAGAAGAACTATAAGATTTAGATGTTTATTTTTGCATTATTGCAAAAATTTGCTATGGCATGACATGTTTAAGAACACATTTAATCTTGCGAATATATTAATTATATTATTCCAAATGAAATCTGTACTAACATATAAATTGTGACTCAGCTCGGCAATGCTGCTGTTGCAATATTGCATCGAGTCTCCTATTTCGTTCCGTTCACCAACACACTTTATCTCAAAATAAATGTTAGTACTGTATATGTAATGTATACTATACTGCATCGTTTACGAGTCGTTGTGATTCACACGACGGGTTCATGACCTAGTACAACTACATGAATACGTACACCGTGCACCATGTAGTTCATAGTTCACGAACTTTCCGTCATTTGATTGAACCGTTCAAAGTGAACGGTTCGCGAGTGAACTACACATCGCTAATCTAAACCACAATTTTCGACGTTAGTTTGAAATAAAAAGTGTTTCATATAAAAATATATACAGACATGAATTTCACATGTTATAGTGCGATGGTCGTTAATTTAAATATTGCCACTGACATCGCAACTCAGTCCACAATAGCAGTTGATGAATTAGAACAAGTAGATATAGAGTTTCTTCTATTGAAACGTTGATGGAAGATGGAAGCAATGCAAATCTAGTGTCTTGATGTCACAGTATTCTATTGTATGGACTATCGCACAACAGAGAACATGTAACACGAAGTTGAATAGCTCTACAGGAAATAGTTATCTTGGAGGATTTAATTCGAAGACATTGATAAATTGCTTTAGATTAACTAGGTAATCCTTCGCAGGGTGCACAAGATTCCACGAAATTTGTAAGGAAGACCGACGTCTGGAATCCCATCTTCATATAATTGTATTCATTATAAAAAAAGTAGTGAAAATTATTCTACACAAAAAATAATTCTAACAGCAAAATCAGAATTGATTTTTTCAAAATTACAATAGCATAAAATTTGCAAGATGTGGATGTTGAGTATTGAATAAGAAAGTAATTAGACTCATGGTAAATCTTTAGAAATAAAAATCAAGAAGAGATGATTAGTTTAAAGGATATAATTCATTTATTCAGCTTAAGATAGTTTAAAATGACTATAAAAGTTAGATGATTCTGCAATATTATTCATTTATACAATTATTTATATTGTTATATTCAAGAAGAGAAATATTTTGGAACTTTATTTAAATGTAATTTTCGAACATCTATTGACGCATGTTTTTGTTATCATAGCTGTCAGTTTCATCCAATAAATGACAAATCGATATTTACTGAATTGAATTTAATGAAGAATTCGAAACGTCAAGTCTGTTCAGAATGAATGAAGACTTATCATTTTAAACCAACAAGATTCAAGGAGCTATTTAAATTTTTGTATTGAAACAAGTTTGCTCTTTTCAAAAAGTGGATTTTTGTTGAAGAAAAAGAAGAAAAGAAAAAAAAAAGAAGAAAAAGAGAAAGAAAAGTTTTAGTGAAAATATATCGAAATGAAAGTGCAATTTCTATTCTTCAGCCATTTGCCCAATTAACAGTTGAATGTTAAGTTTATAAAACTGTATGTGTTCAAACCGTTCATTTGTAAGATAACGATGATGTTAAATAAATTTCAACAAACTTACTAATAATTACCACCATCTTTCGTTCTGCACAATATGGCACAAATACTATAAAATTTTACTAATTAATACACCCACAACACTTTGCTGGTTATATTTTTAGAAGTTCCGAATATATGAAGTATACCGATTTACTTACACAAATATTCAATTTAAAAGATTCGCTAATGATAATGGGTTAAAATACACTATCTTGAATTTTTATATATTGAAATTTAGTTTAAATTGTGCATTACCGTTTATCTTTGCATCGAAATTAGTTAAAGAGTCCGCAATCCTAAAGATTGGTTGGAAACAGCACGCCATGCCGATCTATCCTGAGCTAATCCCTTCATCTCCCTATAGCTATTCATCTCAACGTCTTCAACTATCTGACTCACATACTCCAATCTAGGCCTACCTACCCCTCTCTTTCCCTCCACTCTACCTTCTATCATCAATTGCATAATCCCCCCATGCCTAAGAATATGCCCTACTAATCTGTCTCTCCTACGCTGTAACACTCTCCAGATACTTCTCTTCTCCCCTACTAACTCTAGTACAGCTTCATTTGTTACTTTATCTTCCCAACCAATCCTCATCATCCTCCTATAACACCACATTTCAAGTGCTTCTAATCTACGCTTCTCTTCCTTTCCTATAGTCCACGCCTCACACCCGTACAGTGCTACACTCCAAACATATATATACCTTCAGTAATCTTTTTCTAATACCCAAGTCAATATTTGATCTTAAAATCTGTTCTTTTTCTACGAATGCTTTCCTACCCTGTGCTATCCTACACTTTATATCTACCTTGCTTCGATTATCTTTTGTGATTTTACTGCCTAAATAACAAAAATCTGACACTTCTTCGATTCTATTATCTCGTATTGAGATCCTCATTTTTCTACTGCATTCCTTTTTGTCACACCTCATCACTTTAGTTTTACCTATATTTATTTTCATGTTAAAATCCCTAGTCAATACTGCCTGCATACCATTCAATACCCTTTCTAAATTCTTTTCGCTTTCTTCCAATATAGCTATATCGTCGGCGAATCTCAGCATATATATTTTCTCTCCCTGTACATTCACACCTACACTATACTCTTCTTTTACTTTGTTTATTGCATCTTCTATATATAGATTAAATAATAACGGTGAGAGTGTACATCCCTGCCGAACTCCCTTCCCTATTTTTGCTACCTCTTCTTCCCCCTCAATTCTAACTAAGGCAGTTTGGTGTTTATATAAATTAAAAATTATTCTCCTATCCTTATAATCTATACCCGTTTCTTTTAAAATTCTAAACATTATGTCCCAATCTACATTATCAAATGCCTTTTCTAAGTCTACAAAAGCTATGCAAGTTACCTTTCCTACCCTATTTCTTTTTTCTACTACCGTTCTTAGTGCTAGAATCGCCTCTCTCGTCCCTCTGTTTTTCCTAAAACCAAACCGATCTTCTCCTAGCCTTTCCTCTACTTTATTTTCTAATCTCCTATAAATAATCTTTGACAATATCTTCGATGCATGTGATAGTAGGCTAATGGTCCTATAGTTCTCACACAAATTAGCTTCTATTTTCTTCGGCATTGTTACTATTCTACTACGCTGAAAATCCTGTGGTACTTCTCCCTTCTCATATATTTTACAAACTAACCTGTATAATCGCTCCTGCATTTTTTCCCCTGCGTGTTTTATTAATTCGGCTGGTATCATATCAATCCCCGCTGCTTTGTTATTCCGTAAATCATTTAATGCTCTATGAAACTCTGACCTAAGTATGCTAGGACCTAAGTCATCCTCATCTATCCTCATCATCCACGTAAAAATTAAAAATGCGTGCGCATTTTTATTATGATACTACACACATTTTTACACTGTTTGTTTATTGTCTTTTGCATGAATGTGCAAGTTAACACAAACAGTTCTTCTTGAGTACTACGCATTGTACGAATGTATTCACGTTTTGTATTCGACTCCGGACACTGAAGGTGATTGTTATCAAAAGACTATAGCGTTTAATAATCAACAAATGGGCAATGATAGCAAATTATATACATAAACGATTTTGTTCAAGTTCAATATTGATAAACAGATGTTGTAAATGTATTGACGTACATCTAATATTAAGAGATTTTTAAAGTGCCAAATCATTTTAGAATTCTATGAAAATAGTGCATGTTTTTTATAAATAATTTCTTGTGACATAACAAAGTAGTTTGGATGAAAGTTTAGATATGAATTTATCATCTGCCCAAATTTCATGGGGTTTTTTTTAAATACATACCTCGATTATAAAAAAAATGTAGAGAAATTTGTGACGCCTATTTATCAAACGATCCGAGTATTCTACAGTTTAATAATCTATATCTAAATACAAACAAATACTGATAATTTAATAAATGAATTTTGCTTATAAATAAACTGCGTCGATATTTTTTTTTTGTTATTTTTATTATTTACATGTATATAAAATTTGTGTTGTGTAAATACTAGTATATTTATATACTATGAATAATATTGGTGTATATGTTACGTTCCAATCGAAAATTTTAACAATATATGATTTCAATGCAAATTATAAAAACTAATATATTAGCAACTAGAAAAACGTTTACTTTATTAATCTTTGCCATATAAATCATTTTCGTTGTTTTTATTTTTCACTTGGTGGATTTTCTTCAAATATTATTAATTACATTTCCATAACATTTTTGGCACGAATTTCTTTTATCTGATTTATCTCATTCAATATTATTTTACATTCATTATACATTTTATGGTTTTTATATTTCACTAGTTGCGGATTTACCATTAGAAAATGTCCCATTTAATCATTTTTTCATGTAAAATCCTAATTGAAAAATTTAGCATGGGCAGACCATATAAAAATGTTTCTAAATGCTGATATTGAAAAACTGTAACTTTTCAAATTGAACAGCGCGAGTTAATTTGAATAATTAACACTGACCGAGTAGGTTCCGCAAATTTTAGTATTAAGTGTGTGTGTGACAACGACGATGGACATATACACAGATTACACAGTATTTCATATTCGCTTCGATCGAGTTTAGAAAAAAATTGCGATAGTCAAACGCACAGAGCGCTCAGTTCAGGCTTAGCATACATTGTTACGTAAACGCAATCTCTTTTCTGCACACGCTATTTTATATGAGCAGTTTCAATGGTTTTGTCTTAACAGTTGAAGTGAGACTACCTTCGCTTCGACATCTGCAGCAATTCTCCAGTATTGTTATCAATGAATCCTATACGTGTTTTTATTAACAGAATTTAATATAACACTAGTAAACATCTTGCCAAAAAATGGCAAATCAGACATAAATTTACAATTTATAAATTTTTATTAAAAACTGAGAAAAAAAAACATTGACCATTTGTTTGACTCGATTATTTATGCTAAATGGCCGAAACGCTATTGCATATTTATTTTGTAATTTATAAATGCTGCATATTTTGTTATAAAATATTTGAAAAAATCAAAACATAATATTTAAAAAATCAAACTATAAGAAATTTATATATATATATATATTATACGCATAAATTTAATATATTTTCTACTTTATGTTAGAGGCTTTAAGCCATCCCTGTATTAGAGGAATAGAAAATAAAGGTCTATATGCTTGTAGAGGAAAATTAGTCATTCCTATTTTTTAATTTCCAAGCAATTTAGCAAATATATTAAAATTTTGAATAAAATGGGCAAATATAGACAACAATCGCTTTAATTTAAAACCAAATTCATTAAAATCGGTTCAGCCATTTCCGCAAAATGACTGTCCATATGCAAGATCGAATTTGGTATACAGGAGTAATTTTTATAGGAAATATTGACAAATTGACAAATTACCGAAATGGGATTTCTTTGTTTATATTTTCAGTATTTCAATGTGATAATATAATTGAATCAAAATAAATCTAATTGGAATTGATCTCGGGATTCTATATCTGCAAAAATATTTACTGTAGGAATAACGTTTTGTTAGATCTAAATAATTAAAGGAACAAAAAATGAAGAGGGTTTATCGTCAAATTTTTCAAATTTTTGAAAGCATGTTTAAGATATTTTCTAATAGGATTGTATACCAGGATTTAAAATTATGCAAACATGTTGAAAATTGGAGTTTGATTAATTTTCAAATGGACTTCCATTGGAGTTTTATTCAAAATTATTTTCAAATGATAAAATGTTAGAATAGAACTTATTTCGTAGAAATTAAACTCGGGAATGTACATCTCAGAGATCAAATATATAATGAATATAAATTGGATGATGCATTTTCGCGTTTACTTTATATTTGCGAATTTTAAGAAGAATATTCAATTCGCGATTTATTGCCGAGACAAATATTTCATTAATTGCCAATGATACTGTTCTTCGGTTTATGAGAAACCTTCCTAAATAATGTTATCCCATAAAGATGATACTTTTTATCATTAATAAAATAACAATATCAAACCTAACGCTTGTAATTTCTGAGACTTTTGTTCAGAGATATTTGTTCTGAAATTAAACAATTTACTACTACCGATGTTGTAAATTGTCCAAATTTGAATTTGATTGTTTCATTTTAAAAAAAATTGAATTATTCACACCCAACTAAGTTGATCCTCTATCCATAGCATTAAAAAAAGACTACCTGTTATCAAATTAATTATAAATCCGTTTTTTTAAAATTATATTAGATTAGCAATTAGTTTGACCTAGACTATTTTCAAGCTGAGATTACGTTAGTTATTTTAAACACTTATATTTTCAAAAATATAAAAAGTTTTGCTTTATAGATATATAAAAAAGTATAGAGCCAGAAATTCCACTCACATTTCGAATTTATTTCTATAACGAAAGATATGTAGAAAATAATTAAACATGATATGTTTTCAATGATTAAACGGTTTGTTAATATTAGGAATATTTTATTTCAAATATTATCCATAATCATCACCCATAACTTAAGAAATTTGAATGCGAACAGCTCAACTGATTAATTCAACAGAAACAATTTGATATTATATTTATTATAAAATCACGCAATCTAAGACTCCTGCAATCATGATGCAATTACAAAAATAAAAAATATATTGTTATATATCGGAAGTGGAACAAATTGTCAAATTTGCAAAAATTATCGAAAATCTGGATTGTCCTGCTAAAAGCGGGACATATGGTCACTTTACACTATATATACTATTAAAAAATGATATTGCGTTAATAAAATTGACGTGGTGAAGTTCCAAAATTCGATAATCAATATTTTAGTGAATTTCTTGCGAATTTCTAGTGAACTGAACATCGTGCTAATTCGAGATACGAAACGATAAAAGTCTTTCCGATTATCTCGCTTTATAAAATATCTTTCGGACTGAGGCTTCTGAGTGCAGTATTGTGAACTACGTCTCTATTTTGTTTACATTAAAGCCGACGATAGAGAGGACAATTGACCATCCTGCATTTACTTGGCTTATATATGTCTGCATTATCTATATATAGAAGAGCATAATGCATTTAGGAGCGAACACACGAATCAGAACGCACTGATGCGGATCAACATAGCGGAGTGAAGCTAGCTCGTAAAGTGTTCCGTTCACAAGTAGACTTTCTATTTCCATTTAGCACACGCAAAATGCATGGCGTAAATACAGCCCAAAAGATGGTTCAAGAAACAGAAAAGGATGTGCGAACGCTAGGAAGATATTTAGATTTTTACGTGCATATATGAACATTTTTCGTTGGCATTGAAAAACAGTAGCAAGCTGGTGGTTTTTCTTCGTCTATTATTCGATTGAGATGTTAATAGTTAAAATTCAACAAATAAAATTTAGTAATCTATATAATATTATGCTCAAACTGATAATACTGATATTCGAATAATAAATCTTTAAAAAAACATTTTTATGATTAAACAAAGTGCTAGGTCCTTATAGATAATATCTTTATAAAGGCATATTCTAGTGTGTACGAGTATATTACAATTTCAGCGATAATAATCGCATTAAGAATTAAATACGATTTTTAATAAATTCATCACTAGATAATAAAAAGAATGTCAATCTCCTAATTAAATTTTTTTTTGTAGTTAACTCCACACATTTTAAAACACACAGATGTCACTATATTTATATATTTATTTATTAATAATGTTTTGTTATTTAATTTTGTAAATAAATTATGTAACTTATCAGCCGATAACTTTAAGCAACAATTTATACTTAGTACGGACGTGATTTTAAATTATTATACTTAAAATTATGTAATCTTCGATGGCAGCGAACTAAACGAAACTACAAAAAAAAACACTAAGAGGTTTTCAAAGTAGGATTAGATATTTCCCTTCTTATTACCCTTATTTCCCTTCTTTACAAACTACACATTTTGGGGCCGTGTATAAATAAATTAAAATTTACGTCGTCGTTTAACGGAAAGAATGTTTATCTACGTAATGGCACAGAGTGAAGAGAAAGGAAGGCGGTGGCGGAGATGTAACATGGGCTTTAATGGGGAAATTTAAGGTTATGTTCTAGCGATTATGTACGCGTATATATTGTGCCGTTAGGATAGTGCCCTTCTTGCATGTATGCTATCTATTGCATATCACAGATCTAGCTTTAAATCAGAAATGGTTATGCAAAAATATTATTACATTTTCATCATCAACAAGTAAATAATGATTTATGGACCACATAAAATGACTTTATTTATTTAACAATATAGATGTTAATGTACGTTACTGAACGATTTAAAGACCATAGTCTTATTTTTGGAATCATTATAAAAATAACTAAAAATTACGAAATTATTAAAATCGAACTTGCTAAAAAAAAAATGTGAAGAAAGAACTAATAAAGGTATGGTGTTAATAGAAAACCGTAATGAAAAATTAACAAATAAAATCCAACAAATTGGCGACATAATCGCGAATTTTGTAAATAATATATAAAATAAAGCAGCAAGGACGAGAAACATTAAAAGCGAAATAATCTAAAAATAAATAAATGTAAATTCAGAAACCTTATTTAAATTGTCTATTGTCATGTTTAAAATCTTTTGAATACGTTTGCTAATCATTTAGAGATGTTCTGCTTAAAAGATATTAAAAATGTTGCTTCACTGGCATATTAAATACTAGATGCCAGCTAACTAATATATCTACACCATGAATGTGGTCATGAAGAATTATTATTGTGATAACATGAAAAATCGCATTAAAATCATGTAACTTCTTTTTTTTCAAACGAAAAGATATGAAAATTACATTCGTGTCATGTAGTCGTAGACGAATAATTTTTTTCAAGATATCCAAATTATAGTGTACGGTAGAAAAATGATCAGAATGTGTCATTATACTGTAAATTAAAAAAATGCGTGAAACTCTCGCGCGGTGGAAGTGAAACTTCTTAGCTGCTAGGAAAAGTTGATTTTATGCATTGCTTTTTTTCCATTTGTTAACGATTTGATATTGATTTTGATTAATTTCGATTGATACTATGAAGCATTATTAACTGTACAGTTAATAAAGAGGAGTTTGGATTAAATTTTGTGTATGATGCACTAGTGGGTGCATTTCTATTTGTCGATGGCTCAGCTGTATCAGATTCATTTCGTTGATCTCTCACACCGCGTTTATCTTCACGTGTAGACGGTACGCCTGAATCAGTGGTATTCAAATTCTCTATATCACTCACTGTGTCCTCACTTAACGACGGTATCGATTCATCCAGTGTATTTGAGGACGTTGGAAGGTTACGTTGTCCACTGTGTTTCTTTAACGCCCTTTGCCTGGCTCGATACTCTCTACTTCTTCCCAAGGTACTTGTTGGCACTTTTCTTGGCGGTTTATTCGCTTTCTTCCGTTCTCTAAAGGTTCGCACTCTGTCTGTACTTGTCTTTTTCTCCATTTCACTTTTCACATAATGGAAATTGTTAGCTAAAAGATTAAGCTGTGTTTGTGTAATATTTAATACAATACGCAAGCGTCTACTGGTTGCCTTGTGCTACGTACACACACAGTACACGCGGCGCATGCGCGTAGCGTGTTTCACTTTTCGTGACGTTCAGGCCAATTTGTCCTACCGCGCCTATAGAAGTTTCACTTCAAAAATTGTTTAGCTAACAGTGAATTTTAACTGTGTGAGTCTTGACTTTTTGATTCGTTTGATTAACGGCTCAAAATAAAGCACCATGCACGTCCGGTACAAAGTTTTCGGGGATATATAAATTAGTTCTTAGCATGAGCGACTAATCTGATTGTTGTATACGTTTTGTTGGTGTCATCACGGTAGCGCATAGTTTAACATATTATTATTAACCCATCCTCGCAATTACTCCATAATACGTATTTAATTTCCGCCGTAATATCATGTTACTTTATACTGCGAGAGAGAAGCTTTTTCTTCGCTTGTTAATTATAAAGCTGCTTTGTCTGGATGCGCTACTCGGCTGGTTCGTCGTTACTTCCTGTGCTAACAAGACAAAAAAATCTACTCCCTAGATAACACAATAATATAAAAGAAGCCCCGCAAAAGAACGGATTAGATTTACTAGTACATATAACAATACGATTTATACAACTAAAACAAACGTAAGTGAAATTCACACATCCACATCAACTTGAAAAGTGAAAATATGTGTTTCATTAGTTAAAGAGTCCGCAATCCTAAAGATTGGTTGGAAACAGCACGCCATGCCGATCTATCCTGAGCTAATCCCTTCATCTCCCTATAGCTATTCATCTCAACGTCTTCAACTATCTGACTCACATACTCCAATTTAGGCCTACCTACCCCTCTCTTTCCCTCCACTCTACCTTCTATGATCAATTGCATAATCCCCCCATGCCTAAGAATATGCCCTACTAATCTGTCTCTCCTACGCTGTAACACTCTCCAAATACTTCTCTTCTCCCCTACTAACTCTAGTACAGCTTCATTTGTTACTTTATCTTCCCAACCAATCCTCATCATCCTCCTATAACACCACATTTCGAATGCTTGTAATCTACGCTTCTCTTCCTTTCCTATAGTCCACGCCTCACACCCGTACAGTGCTACACTCCAAACATATACCTTCAGTAATCTTTTTCTAATACCCAAGTCAATATTTGATCTTAAAATCTGTTCCTTTTCTACGAATGCCTTCCTACCCTGTGCTATCCTACACTTTATATCTACCTTGCTTCGATTATCTTTTGTGATTCTACTGCCTAAATAACAAAAATCTGACACTTATTCGATTCTATTATCTCCTATTGTGATCCTCATTTTTCTACTGCATTCCTTTTTGTCACACCTCATCACTTTAGTTTTACCTATATTTATTTTCATGTTAAAATCCCTAGTCAATACTGCCTGCATACCATTCAATACCTTTTCTAAATTCTTTTCGCTTTCTTCCAATATAGCTATATCGTCGGCGAATCTCAACATATATATTTTCTCTCCCTGTACATTCACACCTACACTATACTCTTCTTTTACTTTGTTTATTGCATCTTCTATATATAGATTAAATAATAACGGTGAAAGTGTACATCCCTGCCGAACTCCCTTCCCTATTTTTTTTATTATAATTTTGTGTTTCATTACAATATTTGATTTCCCATTATTATTAAGCATTATTAAATTAATAAACTATTGGTTGAGTAAATCCTTACAGGTTTTTTTTTTATATATTATGTAAATTTTCGACTTGTTTCGGCTTTTGGCCATCATCGGGTGAAAAAAACTACAATAAATTATGTATGAGTTGTAACAGTAAAATCAAAAATTGAAAATATAATAATTTTATATTCAACCTTACAAAGATGGACTTCCACAACATTATTAAATTATTAATCGTTATTTTAGGTAATTCTGTTATTTAGCTACATGTGCTAAAAAATATATATAAATTATATTCAAGGATTTATTAAACGACGAGTAAAGTTCATAAGTTATAAGTAAAAATAGTTATTTTCAATTGTAAAGAATTGTAATTCAAAATTCTAATACAGTGAAAGTTGAAACTATGAAATAAAAACTACAAACAAATTTTGCAAAAAAAAAATGCATGACGTTTTTTTACAAAAGTTGAGAATTATCATACATTTATAATGTTAAAATTATTTGCTACTGTTATTAGTATGTTATTATGTGTCACGTTACTATAAATTTATATAAAAATCGAAAGGATTATATTTGATAATCTGTAATGTTAATTAGACCGTTTTTTAAGATCATAAACATATCAAGAACATGTAAAAATATTAACAATGAACTGTCGACCATAAAATAATTTTATACTAATATATGTCGAATATAATCTTTTCGCTAGAAACGTTATAAATAAATAAAAACGATAAGGTATATATTTTATTTCATATTTTTCCGAATATAAGATTTGTTTCTAATTCGAAAATATTTTTGTCGTAGGTCAATGCTTCACTGATCTTTATTTATCTAATTTCTTTATTTATTAATATTTTTTTTACTTATCTTAGAACCAAACTGAATATAATGACAACGTTTTTACTATTACCGAGAAATAAAGGGCAATTTTAACAATTGTTGCATAATTTAATATGGCCAGCTAATATTTAATATTCAAATCCTATATAATAACAAGTCGAATATAAATCTTGTATCAACATTGAGATAAGCAAGTACGTGTAAGAAATCGGTTGTGTAAATGGACCTAAATCTCAAAATTAGGACTCTCTTCAGGATTAGGCACAAATCCTAAATCCTTGCTGTTGTCAAACGGTTTAAATGATTGTTAACACAACATAATCATTTTTGAGGTGATCTTAAAACAAGTATTGTGTTTATGGGTTAACAACCTCCATATAATTAATCGAATAAATATCAAATAGGCCTAGACGGTGGGTATATAAACCTCTTCAATGGCGAAGAGTGGCTGAAGGTAGCGACAAAGTAGCAACATTCTATTTAAGTGCAAAGGGAGAAGATTAATCCGGCTCGTATTTATTATTTATATTCGAGGTAGCCTTGATGAAAGCAGACCCTCGGGAAAAGGGTGAAGGATGGTTGGTATCATTGGCCCTCAAGACGGGTAAGGATACGATCAAATAGAAGCTAACGTTTTTTGAGGAATTTAAGAACATTATTTATTTTCGATTAATTTTCAGGTATGTAGATTTATAGTATCAATAAGGGCACTATCGAATTTGGAAAAAAATTGTAAATAATATTGGTTGTATGAACTATTATTAATATAATTAATATTATTCTATAATTATAGTAGTTGCAAAACATGCGGATTTATGAAACCTTTCATAAATCGAAATTTTATGATAACTTTTATAGAAATTTATAAGTAAAAAGGACTATAGAATTGTAAAAAAAATTATATAAACCCAAACATCTTACTGCGTAAAGAAATTACCAATTCAGCTAAAATTTCGTTAAAATATTGTATCCTGATATTCACAATCCTTTCATAAATATAGCGAAAAAATCTGCATTCAATATTATTTGAATTCGATGGAATTATTTTATAAATTTATAATAAAATATTCAAAAAAACACAGTATGTTATTTAAAAAAAACGTTATTGTTTGCAGAATGAAAATGAGCAAATTGTTTGAAAGCGATTAAAAAATCCAGTGGAAAATTATAAGACAATGCCCAATTAAAAAATAAATGTATTTTTCATCTGCGTTGCCTATTTTACTGTACTCTTAAACACCCTGTATTTCATGAACCTCAAAAATCTCTAATTACTCCAGGCCCCATAATTAATGTCTAACCTTTCTATTATCGTATTTTTAAAAAAAGTTCAAGAAATGTAATAAGCTTAAGGTGTATTATAATAATAAATTTCATGTGTTTCTTGGATACTAAAAAAATGTATCCTAAAAAGATCAAAGATATCAAAAATAAATTGTATAAAAATGTTAGTAAATTTTCTTGGATATGGAACTAAACGCTGAAAGAGATTTAATTGGAATACACAGCAGTATAGGATAAATGCTCATTACATTATTTTGTACTTTGATATCTCCATCTGCATCTGTTATATGGCGTCCCGGAGGAAGGAAAGTGTACCTACCGGGCATAATTTTAATTATTCTGGACGGAAAATTAGAATTTTCTTTTCATCAGCGCGCGGATAATTATGCCGAAACGCCAACGTTAAAAGAGTTTATATCTATCCTATCCAACGTACCTCACACTCAACTGTATATAAATATATTCCAACCAAATTTCTTTGCAATTAAAACAGCGTAACGAAGGAAATGTTATATTTTAGAATACGGACGTTGTTATGTATATACAGCGTGAGGCAAATAAAAGTATTTTATCAAAGAATATACTAAACATTATCAAGCTAACATGTGATAAAATAATTATGTTAAATGTGTTAAGATAAAACAATTACCCGCAATATCACTTTCTCCTTGAATTATAAACTACTCATGAATTTTTTTTATTAAAATACCCATTTTTTATTTAAAAAAAATAAAAAATAGGTATTTTATTTAGTTTTATCTTGTGCTACTAAAGATAGGCGCAATGCTTGTTACGGTATTTGGGTGATATTCTATATTATAATTTAACACCGTAGTGATAATTTTTAAAATACTCATGAAATGATTGTTTCAAAATATCCTATCCTAAATATAGAACAATATTTTTTATGCCAAAAGTAAGTTTCTTAAGTTAAATTTACTGATTTTTAGAAAATTTAGAAAAATAGAATTCATAAATATATACTTCTTAAAATAATTAATTCATGTCCAATTAAGTATAAAATTTCTGGCAAGAAAAATAATCGAATCAGAACTTGTATTTTTATACTACAAATATCACGGTGTATACTAAAAAATATTTATGTCAGTTTTGTGGAAGAATGTGATAAATGCGTTTCGAATGTTGAAGGATCTGCATGTATAAATACACCAAAGCTACATTTAATTGGTCGTGTCTAAATCGAGTTTTGATTGAAGTGACGTCTATACTATAAAAAACGCGCCAGTTTTACTATTATTAGGATGAAATCTGGTCCACGGTGAGAATCGCACAACAGAATAAGGTAATCAAGTTACTATACAGGGATGTAAATTGCATTAAAACTTCACGATGAGAAGAACCAGATTGGATACGAAATGTTGCACTTGTACTTCAACTTGTTGGGTGTATACATATAAAAAGTTAGCTGTATACGAATCAATATCCAATATAAGTTAGGGAAAATGATGTTAGGTATCTTATGCCCATATCAAAATATGTTATGGAAACAAGAAGAAATAGTTTGACAGATCTATAGTTTGAAACATTCCTTTATATATTGGAAGAACATCTCCAATAGCCCGAATATAAGCTAGAGGTAGATGTGAATGTTGTGTTGTCAACGAATAAGAAAAAGTAATATGAATAAATTGAGTGTGTAGATAATGGGCAAAGATACGAATTATTGAGGTGAAACTTCTAAAGGCGCGGTAGGGCAAAATGGCCTGAACGTCACGAAAAGTGAAACGCACGCTACGCGCATGCGCCGCGTGTACTGTGTGTATACGTAGCAGAAGGCAACCAGTAGACGCTTGCGTATTTTATTATATATTACACAAACACAGCTTAATCTTTTAGCTAACAATTTGTTTATCAAATTCGCGATGAGCAGGTTGAAAACAATGTAAATTTTATGTGCATGATGCACTAGTGGGTGCATCTCTATTTGTCGATGGCTCAACTGTATCAGATTCATTTCGTTGATCTCTCACACCGCGTGTATCTTCACGTGTAGACGTGAATCAGTGGCATTCAAATTCTCTATACCACTCACTGTGTCGTCACTTAACGACGGTATTGATTCATCCAGTGTATTTGAGGTCGTTGGAAGGTTATGTTGTCCATCGTGTTTCTTTAACGCCCTTTGCCTGGCTCGATACTCTCTACTTCTTTCCAAGGTACTTGTTGATACTTTTCTTGGCGGTTTATTAACTTTTTTCCGTTCTCTAAAGGCATTCTGTCTGTACTTGTCTTTTTCTCCATTTCACTTTTCACACATGGAAATTGTGTGAAAAAATATATATAAATATATTTTAAAAAAAAATCGTTAACAAATGGAAAAAAAAGCAATGCATAAAATCAACTTTTGCTAGGAGCTAAGAAGCTTCACTTCTACCGCGCGAGAGTCTCACGCATTTATATATATTTTTCTCTATGGACAAAAGCATAAGAGCTACTGACTTAGCTAATGTACTTTTATATCGGTGCGCTTTCTCAATATTAAACATTGTAGATTTTCCTTTAGTTATTTTTTTATAATAACCTTATCCTTCAAAAGTAAATAGCAACTAAAAGAGACATGGATAAAATATGTATGTAAAACTAGACCTAGATTACAAGTTAAGAGCGGGTTGGTACAAATACAAATAATAAATAAAATGAGACTCTTTATAGTATTGCAGTTATTATGAATTTTATTATTATTATCACCAAGCAAACAAAAAGTTTCGCTATAATTTAAAAACTCGACAAACTGTCTACTGAATAAGCAGAGTTTCTTTTTTTGCAATCTCGGAGAAGAAAAACTTCTTGAAGATGTACTAATAAAAAGTGCTATCCTAGTAGAGCGCTCGAGAAAATGATGTAATGATTGTAGAGTGTTATGACTATTAATCAAATTAAATACTGCAAGTATCTTAGCGTGTCTTGCTGATTTGAAAATTTGAACAGTTTACTGTGGAATGAAGAAAAAGTTTCGAAACTACTTTAAATGCCGCACAAGTTTCATGATTACAATAAAGCGATTTGCTTATAAGAAAAGTTTTTATTTTACATAACAATGATTTTGTATTTACAATTTGTATATTTTTCATATTTCAGTATAGAAATATTGGATTTTTTTCAAACTTGCAACACATTTATTTTACCTACGATTTGTAATCATTTGGTAATTCGTAAATTCTAAATTCTGCTCCGATTTTTTTTTTAATAGCTAATTGTTAACTAACAGCCTAAAAAATATTAATTGACTTCCCCACTCAATTTAGACTCCTGTAGATATTCCCGATTTACTATAATCTTATTTCAAGCAGTCGATTCTTCCAATGCAGAGTTAAATTATCCTCTCGACATAGGAACTACAGCACATGAATAACACATTCACCTCGAGAACTACGATAGAATCATGTAATTAAGTGGAAAATGATTCACTTACACTAAAATACTATTTCCCTGGAACGGATGAGGGAATTATCCGATTTCCAAAGCGCATATATAGGAACAATCGATTCAGCATGCACATATTTGTTCGATATACGAATACGAATCGTTCAATATCTGCTTCATATGGATGGTTTAAAGTATTACGACGTATTAGAGGTATGCACAATTAGTCAATTCCCGTTTCATCGAATCTATTATATTTTACGTTTCCGCCCTAATTCACATGTTTGCCGTATCTGAACTGACAGCCACGAATTAAATGGATTAATAATCCAAGTTTATTACCCATGCAATATTTCATACCTACCAAAAAAAAAAAAACGTACTCCTTTTAGCACAGATGTTCTCTTATATTAATATGTACATAAGTAGAAATACAACGTACCGAATTCATTAATTGTGAATTTTTAAACAATGAACTCATTGACAAAAGCTACCAAGATTTTTAGTGACTAAAAAAAATAATTTTTAATTTATATAAACACCAAACTGCCTTAGTTAGAATTGAGGGGGAAGAAGAGGTAGCAAAAATAGGGAAGGGAGTTCGGCAGGGATGTACACTTTCACCGTTATTATTTAATCTATATATAGAAGATGCAATAAACAAAGTAAAAGAAGAGTATAGTGTAGGTGTGAATGTATAGGGTGAGAAAAAATATATGTTGAGATTCGCCGACGATATAGCTATATTGGAAGAAAGCGAAAAGAATTTAGAAAGGGTATTGAATGGTATGCAGGCAGTATTGACTAGGGATTTTAACATGAAAATAAATATAGGTAAAACTAAAGTGATGAGGTGTGACAAAAAGGAATGCAGTAGAAAAATGAGGATCACAATAGGAGATAATAGAATCGAAGAAGTGTCAGATTTTTGTTATTTAGGCAGTAGAATCACAAAAGATAATCGAAGCAAGGTAGATATAAAGTGTAGGATAGCACAGGGTAGGAAGGCATTCGTAGAAAAGGAACAGATTTTAAGATCAAATATTGACTTGGGTATTAGAAAAAGATTACTGAAGGTATATGTTTGGAGTGTAGCACTGTACGGGTGTGAGGCGTGGACTATAGGAAAGGAAGAGAAGCGTAGATTACAAGCATTCGAAACGTGGTGTTATAGGAGGATGATGAGGATTGGTTGGGAAGATAAAGTAACAAATGAAGCTGTACTAGAGTTAGTAGGGGAGAAGAGAAGTATTTGGAGAGTGTTACAGCGTAGGAGAGACAGATTAGTAGGGCATATCCTTAGACATGGGGGGATTATGCAATTGATCATAGAAGGTAGAGTGGAGGGAAAGAGAGGGGTAGGTAGGCCTAAATTGGAGTATGTGAGTCAGATAGTTGAAGACGTTGAGATGAATAGCTATAGGGAGATGAAGGGATTAGCTCAGGATAGATCGGCATGGCGTGCTGTTTCCAACCAATCTTTAGGATTGCGGACTCTTTAACTAACTAAGAAAAATGCATTATCCTTTGATCCGAACACAAACACAATTTACTATAATGCATGTTTTAAAGACTCTTTTACAAAAAAATATGGATGAAACTCTCGCGTGGTAGAAGTGAAACTTCTAGGAAAAGTTGAATTTATGCATTGCTTTTTTTCCATTTGTTAACGATTTTTTTATTCGATATTCGATCACATATGGAACACACTGCACCTAGCGGATTATTGAAAAATTGTTTATCAAATTCGCGATGAGCAGGTTGAAAAGATGTAAATTTTGTCTATGATGCACTAGTGGGTGCATTTCTATTTGTTGATGGCTCGCTCAGCTGTATCAGATTCATTTCGTTGATCTCTCACACCGCGTGTATCTTCACGTGTAGACAAATTCTCTATACCACTCACTGTGTCCTCACTTAACGACGGTATCGATTCATCCAATGTATTTGAGCTCGTTGGAAGGTGATGTTGTCCACCGTGTTTCTTTAACGCCCTTTGCCTGGCTCGATACTCTCTACTTCTTTCCAAGGTACTTGTTGGCACTTTTCTTGGCAGTTTATTCGCTTTCTTCCGTTCTCTAAAGGCTCGCACTCTGTCTGTACTTGTCTTTTTCTCCATTTCACTTTTCACACAATGGAAATTGTTAGCTAAAAGATTAAGCTGTGTTTGTGTAATATATGGTTGCCTTATGCTACGTATACACACACAATACGCGGCGCATGCGCGCAGCTAGTACCGTGCCTATAGAAGTTTCACATCAAAAAAATCATATCAAAAAATTTGTATGCAATAAAAATGGACCTATTATGCATCGAACTTCTAACGACTGAAAAATTAAGTGTATATTCAAATCAGTTGCCAATATAAGAATCTCACCAATATTCTATAAGCCATTTTGCACATAACCCGCTTCCAATCTTCCCAACTTGCAAATCCGCCTCTATCATCGCATATCTCGCAATTACATGGAAAGTTTATACATAATTTAGCATTTAATTGATTAGAATGAATTAATACAGTCGTTGATTTTGAGTCGGTGGTGCGTTACACGGCGCAACGTCGTAATATCTGAACATGTCTTCGCAGCGCCCCTTACTTCAATATAAATTCAAAGGAGTAAGTTGGTCCTGCTATATAAACAGTATGAAATTCGTACGATGATGCGTCTGGCGTTTTCAACAAACAATTCATTGTCTTGTCACAGTACGCAGAATATCATCAAACTTTTAGAGCGTAAATATTATTAACGTACGCTAAAGACAAGCTCGTTTTGTCTTTCGCAGTTTGTGCCGCAAACATTAAAGTATGTAAACGAGATATTATTTCCTTATAGTAATAACAGCGAATTTTAGTAGTAGTGTTATTGTACTAAAATTTTAGAATGGCCAGTATCGTAATAGAATTATTATAAAATCGTGACGTTTTTTTGTTTTATTTGCTAATTTTGCCAAACAAGAAATGTAAATGAATATAATATAAAATAATTCTTTACAAAAACCCCCTATATATTATTTTAGATGTATATATAATTTTTTTATAATTTTATGTGACCACATATTTAATATTGCTATTTTGACAATAAGAAATATAAACTTCTTGAGGATATAAAAGAAGATAGCTTGAATTATAAGTAAATGGCTATATTAAAATAAATTTTTAATAGTAATATTTCAGCGCCAATTAAAATTTAGATAGATATTCTTATATTTAAACATTGACGGTTTTTAAATGACTATTTTATAATACAGTATGTAATTTCATAAACGCAAGAATTTTATTAAGCCCTGGTTATGAATAGTGGAAAATTTTGTGTTGGAATAATCTAAATATCATATTCTTGGAAAGTAATATAATAATGTATTCGAACCACGTTAAAGAGGCTTTTCAAAGTTGAACAATGGACGGATTAAAAAATATATTACGTGTTGAAATACCTCCACAACTTGGATCGTTTCATAACTTGAAGACTTAATGAGGATGAAGTTCGAATTACTTTTAAAATGCAACAAGAAAAAAATATGTATGTAGATAGAAGAGACATTTTTAAGAATATATTCAGATGGGCTTTTCCGGTATCTAATATTTTTTGTATGTTACTATTATTATTCTTGTATATTATTATATTTCTATTCTTCATAATTTGTTCATAAAAGGTAAGAATTTTTAGAAAACCTGACTAAAGACACTAAAACTGCAGTTAATAGACAGGATCTAATTGTTTCTTATAGTAATATATTTTCTGGATATTGACGAACAAATTTTTTAAAAGTAAAATGTAATAAAATTTTAATTGTTTTACCAAAGCTTCAATAAGGGCGAAATCGCTACGAATTTTTATTTCGTTAAGGTGATTTTATGACTAAATATATTTGCAATGGATTGTTTAAAGTAAAATCATTTTATGTCATTTTCTGTCTTAAAAATGATACATAAATTATTGCAGAATTTTTGATTTGTTATGTATGGTATCTAAAGAAATATACCGAGCTTCATTTATTTATTTCCTGGCAAAAGGAAACTCATATCATAAACGAAAATAAAGCCTCATGTTTGAAAAATAAAAAAGGCAGTGTATTATAAACTTTTGATATTCAGAAATCAATTTAACAACCAAATTTTTCTGATTTTAGAATGTTTTAATAACTTAAGATATGACATGTTCGTATATATTTTTTATAATAGTGATTAATCCTTCATCTCGACGTAAAGCATTTTTCTTTATCGAATTTGTATTCGCGCTTCGGTAAATAATCCTCATTCAATATCACATTTCTGCACATAAATAATCTGTACACTTTCGGCATATCCTACGAATAATTATCATATTTTGTTGATTTATCTTTGGCTAATAATTTATCACTGTACGATCGTACAAACGTCCGAGACATTTCCCTCCTTGGCCACTGACAGCGACGCAGCTACCGAAGAAAAAACAAAAAACAGGACGGCCACATCCTTCGTGCAATTTTCCTTCATGAAATATTCAATATTAACTGTCTACTGTAGTGGCCTAATAACCTAGATGGCAGTGCATGAACAATATTAATATCTGCGCGATAAAATGATTCTTTTCAAAACGGATTTCCATCGAGAAAAAAACCGTAACATCTTGACACACTAAAAAAAGGAAAGCAAATGGAATCATTTAATTTAAAAATTGGATCAATGCCATGAAAAATATTGGATTATATCAGTACGATTGTATGTAAACCAGCAACCCAATGAAGAGGCCAAAAGTACCTTAAATTAATATTGAGATAATTTGTTTGATCTAAAACTGGAGGAGTCGATTTTTAGAAATTTAATTTAATTGCAAAATTAATTACCAAGTCAGTAAATAAATGTAATCGTCATAAAAAGTCTGTTAAACAATTTCCATTT